>SJYT01085154.1:9969-113302 GCA_006410635.1 Cephalophus harveyi | reverse complement strand
GAAGGATTGGGGGCAGGAGGAGAAGGGGACGACTGAGGATGAGATGGCTGGATGGCATCACTGACTCGATGGACGTGAGTCTGAGTGAACTCCGGGAGATGGTGATGAACAGGGAGGCCTAGCGTGCTGCGATTCATGGGGTCGCAAAGATTCGGACACGACTGAGTGACTCAACTGAACTGAAGTCATATCTGACCTTTTTTGTAACCCCATGGATGGTAGCCCGCCAGGCTCCTCTGTCCATGGGATTCTCCAGGCAAGAATACTGGAGTGGGTTGCAATTTCCTTCTCCAGGGGATTCTTCCCAACCCGGGGATCGAACCTGCGTCTCTTGTATTGGCAGGTAGATTCTTTACCACTGAGCCACTTGGGAAGCCTGTGTTAATGCTAGTCAGGAATAAGAGAATTTCTGGGGTTCAGAGAATATATGCAGAAAAGATTAAAAAGGCTGATGGCAACTGGATGCTTGGTAAAAAACCAAGTTGTTACTAAGAGAGTCCAGAGAAAAGGTGGCAGGACCAGTGAAGAAATTCTAGAAAGAACAGAGGCTAAGATCTCATAAGACTTAGGACTGGAAACTGAGGAATCTGGGTGAAAGCAAGGAAGCCAGGCAAGTGTGATGGAATAGGAAAATGGAAAACCTGGTATCATCAGAATTGTTCTCTGTGAAGGGCAGGAGAAGAAATATTTTGGGTTTGTAGGCTGTAAAAGGCTCTGTCCCACAACTCAGTTTTGCAGCTGCAGTGTGAATGCAGCTACGAACAGTATTGAAAGAAATGGGAACAGTAGGCTTGGTCCTGCAGTGGGTCAATTTGGCCTGCAGATATTAATTTGCCAATTATGAAGCAAATAAAGCCAATAGCGTAACTGGAGCCAAAATGTCCTTTAGGCTCTATACAAAGTACCTCTTAGTTGGTCTTGTCTTCACTTAAAAACCTCCTCAAGTGGCAGAGAACTAACAAAATGACTACAGTCACTTCAAACAAGGCAAAGCAGTTTGTGAGATTCTCGATAATAAGGGGTCTTGGGGTTACTCTAGTTATTGCCCTGTTTCTAGATAAAGGGGTGAGCATTACCTTGAAATGTAACCAAATTACTTATGTTTATAATACATTCCCACCCAAATTAGATACATTATATACTTTTATTTGGAAGTCAAATTTTAGAAGTGCTTTATGTTGAGGTTTCTTAAGATATTTTGAACCAAAATTGAATATAAGCCACTATTATTATTAAATGGCCTCTTAACTTGAAATTTTATGATATGAGTAATTTGAACCAAGTTCTTGCCTTAAATTATTTCAGTAAGTTGAAATAAAGGAAACACTAACATTCTCTCCATCCTTTGATTCATCTCTGGCCTGATGTTTTGTTTAACGTTCTCCTTAAACATTATACCTTTGAAATACAAGCTTTTAGAACATAATGGTGGCTAAATAGAGGAGGATGAACCCGAGAACTTCAAATCATTTTGCTCTAGGAGAGTTAGAATATAGAGAAAACATTAAACTAACCCCTTTAGGAATGAGATATCAATTCTATTTTCCTTGTACCCTCTGGGCTTTTCTTGAATCTTTGAAATCCCTTCTCTATAACTGGAATTCCTGTGAAGATATTTCTGTGTATTTATTCTCAAGTAGCATCAAAAACATTTTAGAATTCTTTGCTAACTTAATTTTATATTACTTTATAATTTTAGCAGCTTTGAAAGATATTTGGATGCAAAGCTAAGGCAAGACAGGAAAAATGCAAAGCTGCTCATCTGCGAGATGAACAGAGAAAAATACCTTTCAATATTTTCAGTTTCCATAATGTCTTAGTAGTTCTCTGGAAATTTAACTTCGAGCCTGTATCATACTTTGCACTTTCCTGATGGCTCAGTGGTAAAGAATCTGCCTGCAATGCAGGAGACGTACATTCAATCCCTGGGTTGGGAAGATCCCCTGGAGAAGGAAATCTTAACCCACTCCAGTATTCTTGCCTGAAAAATCCCACAGACAGAGGAGCCTGGAGGGCTACAGTCCATGGGGTTGCAAAAGTCTTGGACATGACTTAGCAACTAAACAAACAAAAACAATTGTACTTTGCAGATTTGATTTGAAGCAAAAGAGCCAATTTTAGCAAAATATCAAGATGTTTGCCCGTTTTACATTTTATTATACTGTATATTGGTGTAAAATATACTTGGATCCATGTCTTCAGCTACTTTGTTGTAACACAGGAGCTGAAATATTAAGCAAATTGTTTTTCATCTAGGAAGTAAAGTGAAGTGAAGTGAAAGTTGCTCAGTCATGTCCGACTCTTTGCAACCCCATGGACTATATAGTCCATGGAGTTCTCCAGGCCAGGATACTGGAGTGGTTAGCCTTTCCTTTCTCCAGGGGATCTTCCCAACCCAGGGATAGAACCCAGGTCTCCCGCATGGAGGGCGGATTCTTTACCAACTGAGCTATCAGGGAAGACTATAGGAAATTTGTCAGCAATTAGCTATTACTTTGTGAAAAAAAGTTTTACATCCAAAAACAGTAAACAGATTATAGAGTCATCTGAGTCTTAGGGCTGTGAATATTCTGATCATTAAATCCATGCATTCCTTTGGGCATAAATTAGCTTAGGCCACAGGGCAGTTGGAGGTGACCACAGCTTGACAAACCTTATGGTTCAGCAGATGTGGTTGTAAGATATGGCTTCACTGAAAAATATTCACCACTAAGCAATTTTAGGACTACATTCTGAGGTTTTGATTTAAAAACTTGGAATTTTCAATAGAAAGGAGTGGGTTTATATCATATTGGTCTTGGGATGCAGAAATATTTAGTTGCCTCAAGTAAGCAATAATGTGAACCAATAGAGCATTTCAAATTGCAATATTTCTACAAATCTGTAAGTAGTTTCCAGCACAAGTAATGACCCTTTTGCAGTTTCTTTTTGTTGACTTTCAGATACCCAGGGGCTTTTCATGGTATATATATTAGAAGCCTTCATGGGAATCATTTGCTTTAAAAGGTCAGCTCAATATTTGAGCAGATTGTTTGAACAGTATATTCTTTGATTTGGAAAATAATATGTATATTCTCATGTAGGTGTAGAATTATTGAAATGTTCCAAGATTTTAAAGGAAATATCACAGCCACAATCATTTCCTTGGCTGTAGAGCTGAACACTATCATTTATAATACACATTGAGAAATTCCATAAAATCATGAAATGCACAGGAATCGAGTAGGTTACCTAGACATGCAGGAGAATCAGGATGAAGGAACTCAGAAACAACCTAATGTCAACCTTAAGCTTCCAAGGTTTGGGTTAATAAAAATTGAGTCAGACCAGTAATATACTTTGATCTAGATCAAAATTTCCACTCTAATTCCCTGGCTATGAGAGGAAAGTAAATTTCCAGATTTCTCTTTGTAAAGGAAAAAAAAAATGAAAGATGCTGACAGACTTCTTCAGTGGTTTCAGAACTGTGGTTCAGTTCAGGAAACTCAGTAAGTTACAATCCAACATTTATATAAAGCAGGAGGGGGCTGATGAAATTAACATGTCCAAAAGTTACAAAGGAAACTTCTAAGATAAGGCAGGACTGCTGTACACTTTCCTAAAGGGGGGGTTGGTTCCCAATCTGGGGCATCATTCCTACTAGGTGAAATACTCAGTGCACAGAATCTCTGTGATTTATTCCAGTTCCTTGCTTAGAGTAGCACTTACTGGTTTTGTTAGTCAAGACTCTTTGCTTTCCCAATCCCAACAATATTTATTTGGCAAAACCAATACAATATTGTAAAGTAATTAGCCTCCAATTAAAATAAATAAATTTAAATTAAAAAAATAAAATATTCCTGTTTACTTATAGCGTCCTTGAAAATGACCATACAAAACTTCATTGCACATTCATACAAATGAGTGAAGACCAAGAAAAAGACAAGTCATGTTTCCATTGCCTAAGAAGTTGGCAGTGTTTTCTCATTAGACTGTAAGCTCTGTGAGGGTATGGATATTAAGCATTTGTCTTTCAGGCACTACTGTGTGGTTTGTGCATAATAGAGCATTTCAATAAATATTTCAGTTTAATTGATTACCTCTGAGGTTATCAGACCCTGTGCAATGTATTTACTTATTGCCAATTACACTTCACAATGACTTTTCTAGTTAGGTAACACTATCCTCATTTTATAAAGTCCCAAGATCACATAGCAGGAAAGCAAAAATATTTAGGATCAGATCCTAAATTTCTTATTCCAACTTTAATAATTCCACATCAGCTGCCTAAAATGGTATTCAGTGGATGAAAGCAGTTGCAAAATTTTTCCTCATCTCAGCAAATAAAGGATAATGTTGGATTCTTCTCATTTTTATTTGAATATCTGATATAGGAATCCCTCCTTAACCACAGAAAAGGAAGTGTTTTGAATTGTTAAGGAACCAAAAAGTCATCAGTTATTATTTAGAGAAAACCCTTTCCAATCCCCACTCCAATATTTCCCTAATCACGTTCCTGGTTGGAACACAGGCACTGAATTTAGAACCTGAAGCCCATTTCCTGTCTAAAATGGTTTTCATTCATCGAATGTGAACACTTTTTTTTTTTTTAACTGCAAAGTTGTTTACAAAGCTGAGTTGCTGGAATTTATTTCTTTTAATGAACAAAAGAGTGACGGAATATGTAGCTGGAAGGAATTCTCAGAGATCTGCATGCAACTGGCAGAGTTTTTAAGAACAAGTTTTCAGTTCTAATGGAGGCTCCTTAGTCCAAATTGGAGCAACCTTCAGGTTAAATTCTTTTAATGAAAGAATTGAGTAACTGAGAAAAGGAAGTTGGTAACCTCTTAAAACTAAACAGGGCCTGTTCTCATCCAACAGAATCATTCATTCAGGAGTCCATGGAATTCTCCAGGCCAGAATACTGGAGTGGGTATCCTTTCCCTTCTCCAGGGGATCTTCCCAAACCAGGGATAGAACCCAGGTCTCCTGCATTGCAGGCAGATTATTTACCAGCTGAGCCACAAGGGAAGCCCTCAGGAAATACTGCTGCTGCTGCTGCTGCTAAGTCACTTCAGTCATGTGCAACTCTGTGCGACCCCAGAGATGGCAGCCCACCAGGCTCCCCCGTCCCTGGGATTCTCCAGGCAAGAACACTGGAGTGGGTTGCCATTTCCTTCTCCAATGCATGAAAGTGAAAAGTGAAAGTGAAGTCGCAGAGTCGTGTCCGACTCTTAGCGATCCCATGGACCGCAGCCCACCAGCCTCCTCCATCCATGGGCTTCTCCAGGCAAGAGTCCTGGAGTGGGGTGCCACTGCCTTCTCCACAGGAAATACTAATGAACATAAAATCCTTGTTACATGCCATCCATCAGGATACTAAGTTCGTTAAGACTGATTTGTATTCATAAAAGATAACTAATAATTTTCTGTTTTATGAAAAGTGGTATGTGACTGCTAAAGGCAGTACATTGAAGTGAGAGCAAATTACGCTCAGAACTCTAACAAGTAGAACAATAAAATCAACACATAAGGCTGAGATCAGCTGCAAATACAAGTCACCTTTAAGACCAAAACTCGATTGGTAGTTGATCTACAGAATATATACATCAAAAGAAAGTATTTCTTCTTTGACATTGGTGAAGCTCTAGTCTTTTAATTTAAATTGAGATATAAATCACATACCATAAAAATTATCATTTCAATGTGAACAATTCAGTAGTTTTTAGTATATTCAGAGTTGTGCAATCATCACCACTATCGAGGAACCTCCCTGGTGGGCCAGTGGCTAAGACTCTGTGCTCCCATTGCAGGGGGCTCAGGTTCAATCCCTGGTCAGGGAACTAGATCCCACATGCCAGAACAAAGAGTTTGCATGCTGTAACTAAAAGTTCTGCAGGCAGCAATTAAAAATAAAGATCCTGCATGCTGCAACTAAGACCCAGTGCAGCCAAATAAATAATAAATATTAAAAAAAACCACAAAAACCAATGCATCACCACTATCTAATTGTGGAACATTTTCATCACTCCAATTAGAAACTCTATACTCTTTAAGCAGTCATTCACTCTTCCCTCCTTCTCCCAGCACTGGCAATCACTTATTTACTTTCTGTATCTATGGGTTTGCCAGTTCTGGAGATTTCAAGTAAATGGGATCATATAACATGTGGTCTTTTGTGAATAACTCCTTTTACCTAGCATTATGTTTTTGAGATTCATCCACATTGTAGAATGCATCATTTCATTTCTCTTTAAAGATGAATAATACCTCATGGTGAGTGCCGAAGAATTGATGCTTTTGAACTGTGGTGTTGGAGAAGACTCTTGAGAGTCCCTTGGACTGCAAGGAGATCCAACCAGTCCATGCTAAAGGAAATCAGTCCTGACTATTCATTGGAAGGACTGATGTTGAAGTTGAAACTCCAATATTTTGGCCACCTGATGTGAAGAAGTGACTCATTTGAAAAGACCCTGATGCTGGGAAAGATTGAAGGCAGGAAGGGAAGGGGACAGCAGAGGATGAGATGGTTGGATGGCATCACTGACTCAATGGACATGAGTTTGAATAAACTCCAGGAGTTGGTGATGGAAAGGGAGGCCTGGCATGCTGCAGTCCATGGGGTTGCAAAGAGTCAGACACGAATGAGAGACTGAACTGAACTGAATATCCCATGGTATGGATAGACCACATTTTGTCCATTTATTCATCAGTTGATGGGATGGGCATTTAGGTTGTTCTCATGTTCAGGTGATTATGAGTAATTCTGTGGTGAACATTCATGCACTGATACAAGTTTTTGTGTGACCATGTTCCTTTCATATGGTCAGCTTAGAAACAAAGAAAAGCAAGTCAGAAAGGTACCCAGGACTGTGCCAATGACAGCAAATTTATCAGTAGTCTGTTCCTTTTGTTGCTGAATAGTATTTCATTGTATGATGATATCACTATTTATTTACCAGGTACAAGATATTTGGATTATTTCTAGTTTGGGGTAATTATGAATAAAACCACAATAACATAGGTTTTTGTGTGAATATAAATCCTAATTTCTCTTGAGTAAGAATCTAGGAGTGGATTATTGCATCATGTAATTCTATATTTAACTATGGGAGGTGGGAGGGGGATTCGGGATTGGGAGCTAATATACACCCATGGTGGATTCATGTCAATGTATGGCAAAACCAATACGGTATTGTAAAGTAAAATAAAGTAAAAATAAAATTTTAAAAAATAAATAAATAAATAAATAAAATTAAAAAAAAAAAAAAGGAATGGCTAAAATCTTTTCAAGGAAACTCAACCATTTTGCATTTCTACCAGCAAAGTATGAATTCTAGTTGCTCCATATCCTCGAGAACATTTGATATTGTCAGATTTTTTTATTTAATTTGTTTTGAACCATTCTAATAAGTGTTTAGTAGTGTTCTGATGCTCTAAATCATCCTAGGTGAATTTTTTATTTGGCAAGTAACTTGTTTTCTTATTACTGTTTTTTTCTCTAGCATTAAAAAGATGTGTATAAGAGACAGCCTTTGGGCATAAATTTTTGAATGCCTTTAAAAATAAAGTGTAATCAAAACAAAATTTAACAATTCCTTAACATTTTCTAATATTTAGTCTATGTTCAAATATTCCCAATGCCTCAGAATTCTTCTTAAAGATCATTTTGTTTAATTTCCTTAAAACATTCAGAGGAAGCTAAAAAAAATATCTGAGGTCCTATTTCTCCAATTGATTGAGGTTCCCCTCAATTTTCAGAAATATTTTGAAGTTAGTTCAGATTTTACCCAAGTTATAGTTTGGTATTCCAAATTATATTTTTATTACACAGCAGGAATTGGGGGTTATGAGACAGATATTAAGAAAACAGAATTGGTGGATCATTTATCTCACAGATTAAAATACTTAAAAAGATGACTGTTACTATTAAACAGTGCAGCCAGTTGATTCTGTTGGCAGCGAATACATGGGTTGGCATTACCAGTCCAGAGTAGGGTACAAAGGACAAATACAGTGATGGGGAAACAGGAAAGTGTTATTTGGCCACCAGATAGGAAGACTTGCTTCTCTCACCTGGCATTGTTCCATACAAGCTTAGTCATAGTAGGTCCTCAAAAATAACTGGAAAATTAATTAAAAATCCAACCAAGAGATGTGCATATTTTGCATCAGGGGCTTCAGGCAAATGAAATCTTGGTTTTGTTTTGGAATAAAACCCAAATAAGAACATTTTAAGTCATGTCAGTTTCAACTTTCACTTCAGTTAGTAAACAGATAAGACTTTATTTTGAATTAGTTCCACTTTAGTTCACAGTTGAGTCATAAAAAAATCTAGATATTAATATGGAGATTTGAAGATAAGCAACTTGGTGTGCTATGTTCTGATTTTTCAATTAATATCTCAATTTAAATTCCTGGTGGGAATGAGACTTTTCTTCACTGCAAACTGTCATGCTGTGTTATATGGCTCCCTACATCTCCTGAGCTCTTTTCAACGTTTGCACAAATGTATTTGCTAGCTCTATTACCATTTGGTTCAGATAACAAGGCTCAAGTAAATGTAGCCTGCACAATAAGAATATAATCGCTGCTTAAAATCAAACTTCAGAGCGGGTCAACATGGCATAATCTCCTGTCTAAGTGATCTGTAATTCACCTCTGTAGATAGTCATCTTGGCCCTGGAGGAGTTTAAAAGGTAGTAGCTGCCAAGAATTGTTAACCATTAAACAAAGGTTTGCTTTTCTTTTATGTGGCAGGAACAAAGGTAGACTTCTAAATCTGTGTCTGAAAAATGTGTAGGTTTTGAAGACTCCTATCCACTCTGTAACTCTTGATTTTGGTATCCAAAACAAACCTTTTAAAGTGTTCTGGGGGTTTGAGTTTGTTTCCTATTTTTTTGTTTGGCCTTGGTTGGGTGATCTGAGCCAAGGTATGAGGGTTTCTTTTCTGGGGGCAAAGTTGACATAAAGAAAACTTAGAAAATGCAAAAGAGTCCTGAAAGGAGGTATATTCCACTGAAATGTATTCCATCAATTGCCAGAATATTTAAGAACACTGTCATCATCATGGGGAACATCCCCTTCGTGAGGACAAAGGTAAGTTTCCCTCATGGAGAATACACCCTTTCATTGAAACATGGTGCAGTTAACAGTCCATATGTTGCCTTTCATGGTAGCTTAAAAGTATACATTAGCATTTCTGTTCACTTTTCAATTTCATAAAGTTAGCCCGTTGCATTACTTCCAGCTTCAAAAAAGTCTAGTTTCATTTTCAAGGCAACTCTAGAAGATACAGCATTTTAAGCACTAGGGGACTCAAGACTCATACAGGCACAGCCTCTCATGCATTCAATTAGTCACCATTAGAACCTCAAGATCTAAGTTTCTGCTCAGGGCAGGTTTCCCCCAGGGCATTGTGCTTTGTCATGATTACATTTGGTTTCTGTCAAGTTCTCTTTTTGGAACTTAGAATGTCGTTTTAGACCTTCACCAGTGGAAGAACACCACCAGGTTTTTCATTAGTGTAATGGACCCATTTGCCAAAGCCAGTGGAATATGTTACTGTTCAAATTCCTTAGAGTAAACATGTTGGCAAAGTCATTGCTTGACTCTACCTATTAAAATTGTGGTCCCCCTCCTCCCCCATTTTTTTTTAACTGCCAGGTGAAAGAGACAAAGGTAGCAATGCTTTATAACCAGGGTTTTCAATCTCCTTGGCACTATGAACATTTGAGGCCATTCTTTGTGGTGGGGGCTGTCCTGTGCATCACAGGATGTTGGCAGCAGCCCCAGCCTCTACTCATAGATGTCAGTATCACCCCGTCTCCAGAGTCATGACAACCACAGAATCACCATTTTATAACCAGCAAGACAAGTATCTATCTTCTGTCTTTTGAATTCTTCACTCATGGACACATTTCACAGTTAACTACTATATAAAAAGTGGTGCCAGATACAGGGTGGTACTCAACATGATCTTTGCATGATGCTTAGCTTCACAGAGTTTTTGGATTAGCTAAGAAAGCTCACAGGGTAACCTTGTTCCTAATATCTCCCTAGCAAGAGCCCTGAACCACAGTCAATATAGGTGAGGACCCATTCTGTAACCTCACATCCAGTCCTGGCTCATGACCTTCCTATTTGCCTCAAAATCCCCAAACCATAGCACCTGTATGGTCTCAGTGGCCACTCCAAAGGATGGTTCTACTCTCTTTTGAGCTCTTTCATGGCATTTGGTTTGTATCATTCATTTCCTACCACCCAGTTTACAGATACTATACCCAATTTATCACTTTATTCTTTTTATTTTTAAAATTAATTAATTTATTTTAATTGGAGGCTAATTACTTTACAGTATTGTAGTGGCTTTTGCCATACATTCACATGAATCAGCCATATAGCACCTCCCTTAGATGCCTAATTGGTTGCCTGGATGGATGGTTGGGTCAATTATTGTAGAGCACCTTGGTAGTCAAACGAAAGAGTTTGGAGACAATCTTATTTGAGTATGAAAATGATATGACCAGCACATATACTAGAAATATCACCATGTTGCATGAGGCAGGGTGCTCAGGGCTGGTGTGCTGGGATGACCCTGAGAGATGGGATGGGGAGGGAGTGGGGAGGCCAGGTCAGGATGGGGAACACATGTACAACCATGGCTGATTCATGTGAGTGTATAGCAAAACCACCACAATATTGTAAAGTAATTAGCCTCCAGTTAAAACAAAAAAAATTAAAAAAAAATAATAAAAAAAAGAAATATCATCATGTGACACTGAGCTGGAAAGACTGGAGAAAGAAAACCCTCAAGCCATGAGGACAGTAACAAAATTATTTTATATTCTTTCTGTGGACCAATAAAGTACATCAGCAGAATAATGGCAATGTAAAAAGGTAAACAAAGGAACAAAAGAACTATTTTAAATAAAAAATAAATAAGGTTTTAAAAGATGAAGTGATCATTACAAAGTAAATGGAAGGTGTCCATAGGTGCATGGATTTATCTCTGGGCTTTCTATTTTGTTCCATTGATCTATATTTCTGTCTTTGTGCCAGTACCATACTGTCTTGATGACTGTGGCCTTGTAGTAGAGCCTGAAGTCAGGCAGGTTGATTCCTCCAGTTCCATTCTTCTTTCTCAAGATTGCTTTGGCTATTCGAGGTTTTTTGTATTTCCATACAAATTGTGAAATTATTTGTTCTAGTTCTGTGAAAAATACCGCTGGTAGCTTGTAGCTTGATAGGTATTGCACTGAATCTATAAATTGCTTTGGGTAGTATACTCATTTTCACTATATTGATTCTTCCGATCCATGAACACGGTATATTTCTCCATCTATTAGTGTCCTCTTTGATTTCTTTCACCAGTGTTTTATAGTTTTCTATATATAGGTCTTTAGTTTCTTTAGGTAGGTATACTCCTAAGTATTTTATTCTTTTCATTGCAATGGTGAATGGAATTGTTTCCTTAATTTCTCTTTCTATTTTCTCATCATTAGTGTATAGGAATGCAAGGGATTTCTGTGTGTTGATTTTATATCCTGAAATTTTACTATATTCATTGATTAGCTCTAGTAATTTTCTGGTGGAGTCTTTAGGGTTTTCTATGTAGAGGATCATGTCATCTGCAAACAGTGAGAGTTTTACTTCTTCTTTTCCAATTTGTGCGAGACAGCAAAAGAGACACAGATGTATAGAACAGTCTTTTGGACTCTGTGAGAGAGGGAGAGGATGGGATGATTTGGGAGAATGGCATTGAAATGTGTACAATATCATATATGAAACGAATTGCCAGTCCAGGTTCAATGCATGATACTGGATGCTTGAGGCTGGTGCACTGAGACGACCCAGAGGGATGGTATGGGGAGGGAGGAGGGAGGGGGGTTCAGGATGGGGAACACGTGTATACCTGTGGTGGATTCATGTTGATGTATGGCAAAACCAATACAATATTGTAAAGTAATTAACCTCCAATTAAAATAAATAAATTTATAAATAAATAAAAACATTAAAAAAAAAAAGTAAATGGAAACCAAAGGTCTCTGAAGTTCAGAGTGTGGGGGTCTGAAAATATGATTTCTCCATTAAATACAGATGGTATTCAGATGAGCCAAGGATGTTCTGATACACTAAGGTCATCATTCTTCATGTAGTTTTCCTCCTTTGAAAGTAATGTTCTTATGAATGTTCTACTGTTAAATTCAACAGTAATCTAAGAGCAACTGGATTAGGGAGTCATGCAATTCACTATGTGGATATCACATGGAATACAACGATGAGTATAGCAATACAATATGGATAAAAGAGGACTTACAGGATCCCTTTACTGCTGTGAAGGGAACAGACTATGATGGATCTAGGGAATAAGGAAGAAAATCATTTAGGAATTCATTACATTAGATCCTGGTGTTAGGGATGGCAACCATGAGAGGTGGTGAGATTAGAGATATATTGTGAAAATTGAGCCAACAGAACTGTAGATGAATTCAGTGTAAGAAGTAACTTAAACAAACAAACAAACAAAAAAAAACGGGTTTCATGGAACAAAACAATGAGTTGAGGAACTTAGGGAAGTAGCCAGTCTGGGGAGATATCAAAAATTCAGTTGTTCACATGGTAACACTAAGGAACTTGTTAGATATCCAAGCATTGATTTCAAATGGCCATTTGGAATCATGAATCTAAAGTTAGGCACTTGGCTAGAAATAAAAACATGGGAGTGGCACTGCACAGAGTTCTTAACTGTAGACAACAGAATTCACACTTGCCAGTTTAAATATTCCCAGAAAAGGGATATTACATAGCTCCAAAAATTTGAGGGTGAGATAGAACAACAGTTGGATGTTATACAGCCAGAAACAGTGCGGCTAGGGCAAATGGCTAACCAAATCAGGGGAAAGTTCTAATGGAAACATCACTGTTGCTAACTCACTGTGATGTTAGGAACTGGACACTGCAAGTCTGTCTGGCTTGTTTCAGATGAAGCCGACACCTCAGCCATTAGGAAAGGTGATCCTGTCTCTCCTAGGCATGACTACACCCCAATCTTGCACCTCCATGTGTTTGAGTCACAGACATTCAGTCACATGTTTCCTCTCTAGCTACAAGAAAAACATACAATTTTACCTTTACAAGCTCTCTAGTATTGGAAGACAAGGTAGGGGAGTTTGCAATAAGTGTTGAATATGTCAGTTTGCCATATCTGCTTCAGAGAGTCATTGGTGTATATGTGGTATTTATAGTTTTGGTATTGGGGGAGGCCACCAGGGGACAGAAGAGGGACAATGTGTGGGACCTTACACACCCCAATACTTAGAGTATCTTGGTAGTCAACTAAAGAATTTGGAGACAATCTTTTCTGAGTATGAAAATGATGTGACCATAACAATTACTTAGAAATATCATGTGACATTGAATGAGGACTTTTTTCCCATGATGAACAGATGCTGAATTTTGTTGAATTATTTTTCTGCATCTGTTGAGATGATGATGAATTTCACTGATGTTTGAATGCTGAACCAATCTTGCATTCCTAAGAGAAGTCTTACTTGGTCATAACCTATTTTTTTATTCATGCACTTTATTTGCTAATATTTTGTTAGAGATTTCTAGTTTATGCTCATGAGGGAAATTGGTCTGTCTGTTATTTGCTCTCCTTTAAATGTTTTGATCTGGTCTTGGTTTCAGGGTAATGCTAAACTCATAATTTGAGTAGGAATGTGTTTCATCTTCCTCTATTTTTAGGATGAGTTTATATAAAATTGTGTTATTTCTTCCTTCATTGTTTCTAAAATTTGCCAGTAAAGTCATCAGAACCCAGAGTTTCCTTTGTTGGAAGGTGTTTCAGTACAAATTTAATTTCATTATTTAGTATAGGGTTATTCACATGGTTGAGTCTGAGTGCTTTTGAATAGTCCTTTTCATAGCATTCAAGTTATCAGATATATTATTAAATAGTATCAAGTTGCTCCTAATGATGCCTTTATTTCCCTTTGGGGGTCCTGAGGATCTTTAGGGATGTCTCCTCTTTTAACCAGATACTGTTAATTTGAGTCTCTCTTTTCTTCAACAGCTTGGCCAAAAGCTTATCCATTTGACTGGTTTTTTTCAAAGAAACATTCTGGAGCAAAATGGAGGTTTGGTTAAGTCCAAGGAAGGAATGCATAAAGTGCTTTGAAGAGAGACAAAGGCCAAGCCAGTGTGGCAGGGTGTCACGCCTGGTGTGATTTCAAGCTGTGCATTCTTCTGTTCTAGCACTGGCTTTCCTTGGTTGCGTTAAGTGCCCACTTAGAGTGAAAGCAAAGTTCAGCTCCCCATGCTGAGCTGCGCACCTGAATGCTCTGGAAACTTGTCCTTTTATTCTTCAAAACCCTCTAGGCTGCTGACCAGGTAAAAGAATAGAACATATGGTCTCTATTTAATTCCTTCGTGCTTTAGCGCCAAGACAAGAGGAGGTTGAAGAGTGAAGATCTCTTGGCTGTCTCCAGTGCTTTCCTTTAATCTTGCTTTATTTACTAAGAGCTAATAAAAAATCTGAAGTGCTTAACTCTCGAGTGTTGTTTTTCTTCTGGGCACTGGTATTTGATTTGTTCCTTGGCCTAAACCCCCCACTCCTTTTACTGCTGAATGTGCCATTGTGAACCTCCTTTTTAAGGGTCTTTCTATTCTCCTTTCTTTGATATATCTTTCAGCTTCTCAAAGTTTGTCTTTTCCCACTCTTATTCAAAGTATTCTAAGTTATTTTAAAATATAACAATATCGGGCTTATAAAAGTAACAATTTAATTATTATAAAAGTAATAGTTATACGAACAATTTTGGAAGAGAGGAGAAAATCATTTATAATCTTGCTGCCCAAATGCAGTAGCTCTTTATTCTCTTTTAATATAAGCAGTACATTTTGCATACTGACAGTCAGAGAGTGTAGAGAATTCTGTCCCAAATGTCTTTCACTCCATATTATTCTATCAACATGGTTCTCTATTTGCTAACTCTGTCTTATAATTATTAGGTTTGATATTCAGGTGAAATTGCCTCAATTTACCCAACCATCTTGCTATTTATGGGACATTTTGATTGATAAAACCTGTTTTTAATGCTGTGTGAGGGACAAGAGTTTTGGAAAGCAATCATTAGTGCACAAAATGTAAGGGCTAATAATATGTGAGATGTGTGAGGTTTAGATATGAAAATAACCAGATATAAAAACTAGGTGATGAATAATTCAACAAGAACAACTCCCTCTGGTTACTTTCAAGAAAAAGAGCTATAGATTGGGGATGTGAGCATAAACATGACTGGAGTATCAGCATCCATTTTAGAAAAGGGGAGGAGGGTTATTAATGTAATCACCCATACCCACAGAGTCAATTTCCTGCCATATCCATACCATATCTAAAATTTATCCTTGATGAGAGGGGAGTTTGGGGGAGAATGGATACATGTATATGTATGGCTGAGTCCCTATGCTGTTCAACTGAAACTATCACAATACTGTAAATCGCTCAATTAACAATACTATAATCCAATATAAAAGTTTCAAAAAATAAACAAAATTTATCCTTGAAAATGTGATCCTTGATACTATATTCAACTCCCACACCAAACTAATTTTTACCTTTAATATTGGGTGGCTCAGAGGTTAAAGCGTCTGCCGCCAGTGCGGGAGACCCGGGTTCGATCCCTGGGTCGGGAAGATTCCCTGGAGAAGGAAATGGCAATCCACTCCAGTATTCTTGCCTGGAGAATCCCACGGACTGAGAATCCTAGTAGGTTACAGTCCACAGGGTCGCAAAGAGTCGGACACGACTGAGCGACTTCACCTCACCTCACCTCATAATTATATAGTAATCAACCTTTCAATTATCTTTCCAGTTTCTAATATTCACATCTTCTAATATTTTATTTGGAGCTTTTAAAAAATTGAATAGTTCTCAGAGGTTCATATTTCTCTATACATAATAAAAATGGAGAATAAGAGCTTAAGACACCTGAATGCATCCTTACTGTTAAGCCTGATTATCGTGTCTTTTGAAAACCAGGAAATTGTAAAATAGACAAAAACATGCTCTTACTCTTTGTAAATTACTCATTGTACTACCTCTTTTTAAATATTGTGCTTCTTAGTCTGGTATAAGCTATTATGTATAAAACATGCTACAAGGATATATTGTACAACACAGGGAATATTGCCAATCTTTTCTAAAAACTGTAACTGGAATACAACCTTTAAAAATTGGGAATTGCTATGCTATACACCTGTAAAAAATTAAAAAATAAAGTAGCTATATTATACAGAAATCCTTGAGATTCTTGATATGATCAACTCCATTTTAGCAAGAGCATTTTTAATACCCTTACCAGATTAATTACTTTGTCCTTACTCATTCCATTTTTAATATCTTTTCTGCTTTTATATATTTTTCTTAAATTCTATTTTACTTTGTAAATGCATTAGTTGTCTCTGTTTTTTTTGTTAGTGTGCACACGTGTGTATGGGAAAGAGCTGATATTTCCCTGAATATAGTTTTGCTAAATCCCTTTATATTAAAATGCTTTGTATCACTTTATGTTTCTCTTGTGAGTAGCATACATTTTATTATTTATCCAAACTGATTATCATGTTTAATATATTAATCTTTTTGCATCTATTCTTACTGACAAGTTAAAATGTATGTTATCTTTTACTTGTTGTTTATTCTCTGCTACTATATTTATTTCCCTTTTTTGACTTCTGTCAGATTAATAATTTTTTCTATTCTTCTTTTAAAAAGATACCGTTTGCATTTATATTACTTCAGTGGCTCTTCATGTTAGCATACATAGCAATTCTATATTTTTCTTACAACTTTAAGATAATTTGGTAGTCCTACCCTTTTTTCAGGACAAAGCAAATACTTTACTGCCTTAAGCTCCATAGTAACTTCCACCCTCTCCCTTATTATTGTTCACAATTTTTTTCTCTTTCAAAAAATAAACTTATTTCCTTTCAGAGTTATGTCCATTTACATATTTTATTGATTTTTATGCCCCAGGTTTTTCTTGTATCCCATATTTTCTCTTGGGTTTACATTTCTTTATGCAGAAGCCCCTCACTCCTAGGTACTTTAGTGAGGGTCTCTGGCAGGGGTAAATTCACTTAGTCTTTGTGTAACTGAAAACGTCTTTATTTTGCTTTTGTTCTTGAATGACAGTTAACTGAGTATAAAACCCTAGGTTGACATTTACCATCAGCACATGGAGGTTATTAATCTTCCATTATCTTCTGGCATCTATTTCCAATTATGAAGAAATGTCCTGGGAGTCTACCTGACAATAGTCCATTCTCTGTCTTCTGTCTCTGGCAGCTCTTAAGACCTTTTGTATATTACCCTCCATGTTCTGGAGTTTCATTACTATGTGTCTAGGTGTGGATTTATTTTCATTTAACCTGCTTAGTACTGGGGGCATTCTTTCAAATTGAGGACTCTTGTCTTTCTCCAATTTACATATAGTTAAGCTACTGTACCAGTCATTTCCTCTAATCTTAGTTCCCCACTCTTCTGACACCACTGTGATCAGTTAGAGAGGGTTGAGGTACCCTATTACAGTCTGGAGAGGATGGACATCTAAGGTCTGCATCTGGCCTTTGCTGGTGAGGGTGGTCTTTTCTTTCCAGTCTTTTCTGTGATGTTTGGCTAGAGTAGTTAGCATCTAAAAGTTCTTTATATTGTCAGTCTCTCCTTTTCCTGGTCCTTTAGCTAGAGAGAGATGGCTTTTCTTGGTTTTTATTTTTGTCTGTGCCTTTTAGCATTTCCAGGTATCTGGTCTGGAGTATGGGCTTCCCAGGTGGCACTAGTGGTAAAGAACCTGCCTGCCAATGCAAGAGACATAGAGACATGGGTTCAATCCCTGGGTCGGGAAGATCCCCTGGAGAAGGGCATGGCAACACACTCCAGTATTCTTGCCTGGAGAATCCCATGGACAGAGGAGCCTGGTGGGCTACAGTCTGTGGGGTCTCAAAGAGTTGGACACAACTGAAGTGATAGCATGTACACAAGCAGTCTATCAGTTCAGTTCAGTTCAGTCGCTCAGTCGTGTCCGACTCTTTGCGACCCCATGAATCGCAGCACGCCAGGCCTCCCTGTCCATCACCATCTCTCGGAGTTCACTCAGACTCACATCCATCGAGTCAGTGATGCCATCCAGCCATCTCATCCTCGGTCGTCCCCTTCTCCTCCTGCCCCCAATCCCTCCCAGCATCAGAGTCTTTTCCAATGAGTCAACTCTTCGCACGAGGTGGCCAAAGTACTGGAGTTTCAGCTTTAGCATCATTCCTTCCAAAGAAATCCCAGGGTTGATCTCCTTCAGAATGGACTGGTTGGATCTCCAAGCAGTCTATAGTATATAATATAAAAAGGAAACCTTAGGTTCCAAGATCCTGAGTGGGTCTGCTTTCTTTTGTTCAAATTTTTAAGTGTTGTTATGTTTGTTTTATGTGTTTTGTTTGGAATTTTAGTTCTACCTATGTGAAGAAATAGGGAACATCTACTGCATCTTCTTGGAAACAAAACCTATGTATTTTAAAGTCTTTGTCAGACTCTTCTGGAAATTAATTTTAAGTGGGAAGAACATAAATAATGATAATTATCAATATTTTTGGCTATGCGCCTTGCATTAGATTTCTTCACTTGTTTTTGCATGTTGGTTTTTAAGCTCATTGGGAAAGGAAAGATTTGCTTTATTTCTCTTTCTCTCTCGATTATCATCCATCTCTTTCTAGTAATATCATTGTTTCTTTCTCCAAATCCTAGACACCAATTCCAGTGCTCAGCTGAATCTGACTTTTTGTGACCCTATAGACTGTATGTAAGAGAAGGCAATGGCAACCCACTCCAGTACTCTTGCCTGGAAAATCCTATGGGAGGAGCCTGGTACGCTGCAGCCCATGGGGTCACTAAGAGTCGGACATGACTGAGCAGCTTCACTTTCACTTTTTACTTTCATGCATTGGAGAAGGAAATGGCAACCCACTCCAGTGTTCTTGCCTGGAGAATCCCAGGGACGGGGGAGCCTGGTGGGCTGCCGTCTATGAGGTCACACAGAGTTGGACACGACTGAAGCGGCTTAGCAGCAGCAGCAGACTGTATGTAGCCCATCAGGCTCCTCTGTCCATGGAATTTTACAGCCAAGAATACTGTAGTGGGTTGCCATTTTCTTCTCCAGGGTATCTTTCTGACCCAGGGATTGAACCTGTCTCTTCTTCATCTCCTGCATTGGCAGGCAGATTCTTTACCACTGAGTCACCAGGGAAGCCCATATTCTAGAACCAGGTTTAAAATGCAATTTAGGGCCCCTGCTCCTTGCATTGTGGAATAAAGTTATTACAGACCTCGGTTCTAAGCCATTTGATGAGTTTGTTGAGATCTTAGTTGACCAACTACACCTGAGGTTTCCCACAGGCTTGGCTCACAGGTAAACTGTGAGCATGGTCCTGGGCATTGAGTGGCAACAGGTTTTTCAACCTCTTTTCATTCATGAGTGAAAAGGAAGTCCCATCTCAGTCCCAACTTTCAGTAACAAGCCTACCCTGGTGCATCTCAAGTGGAGATGGAGAATCCGAGAGTCCTTTAGTTGCTCTTACTTTGTAGAAGTCCAACAACCTGCTATCAGACTCAGATTCCAAATGGTCTCTTGCTTCACCTCTCCCTCCCTATCATTTTGCTTTTCTGTTATATTTCTGGACCACAGAATTTTTAATTTTTAATTATGTGATCTTTAAAAAATCTCTTTGGGAGACACAGATGTATAGAACAGACTTTTGGACTCTGTGGGAGAGGGAGAGGGTGGGATGATTTGGGAGAATGGCATTGAAACATGTATAATATCATATAAGAAATGAATTGCCAGTCTAGGTTCAATGCAGGATACAGGATGCTTGGGGCTGGTGCACTGGGATGACCCAGAGAGATAGTATGGGGAGGGAGGTGGGAGGGGGGTTCAGGATTGGGAACTCATGTACACCCGTGGTGGATTCATGTTGATGTATGGCAAAACCAATACAGTATTGTAAAGTAAAAAAAATAAAATGAAATAAAAAAAAAATCTCTTTGGGATCTCAATGTCATGTACTGGGAGCAGAAACTGTACACCAAAGCAGGAATGTACTGGGTCATCTAGATGGAAAAAATCTATACTTCTATTAAACATGTTTTGGAAACACCTGGATGAACTAGTTTATATAATATAATGAGCTCCCAAATCCAAAATTATCTTTAAGTTAGTTTAATAACTGAACCAGTTATTTAAAGTGACATCATTTATTAGCCATTCTGATATATAATTATGCAGTTCTCTCTTACATCCTCTTCACCTCAACTTACCATCCAAATAAGGATAGATGATAACTTTCTGCTATGTTTGTTATTCGGTATTATTGGGTAAATATAAGCCAATTGTTTACCATGATGAAACTAACTTTCTTGTAAACTTTTATTTTCTGGTGCTAATAACTGTCTCATTTTTCTTTGCTTCATTGTCTTTTTTACCTGTGGTTAATTCAACCAGTCAATCCTAAAGGAAATCATCCCTAAATATTCACTGGAAGGACTGATGCTGAAGCTGAGGCTCCAATACTTTGGCCACCTGATGTGAAGAGCCAACTCATTAGAAAAGGCCCTGAAGCTGGGGAAGATTAAGGGCAGGAGGAGAAGGGGGCGGCAGAGGGTGAGATGGTTGGATGGCATCACTGACTCAATGGACATGAGTCTAAGCAAGCTGGGAGACAGTGAAGGACAGGGAAGCCTGGGGTGCTGTAGTCCTGGGGGTCATCATCACCAAGAGTCAGACACGACTTAGTGACTGAAGAATGACAATTCTCCCAGTCCTGTAATACAGCAATACAGATTTCTGGGCAATCAAATCTCTCAGTCCCCATACCGTGTTCTCCTTTCTCACATTTTTCTTAGTACTCTTCATCTTCACAATCCATTAGGACCAGTTTCTTTCTTGGACTTAATAAAGGGGTATGGTTTGTGGTCTTATGTGACGCCAGTCACATATCCTTCCTCCAGAAGGATCCCAGCGATGATAACCTGGATTATCAGGCTATCTCACTTTGGGGTTTCCCTAAAAACAGAGCCTGAGATCATGACTTGAGTGGAATTAATTTGGAAGGTGATATTTGCAATAGAAATGAGGGAACAAGGAAGGTATGACAGGAAAGAAGAAAAAGCCACAAAAGACTGAGTTACCGATTTAATAAAGAGTGTGGGAAACTGGAACCCAAGTCCAATTAAACCATCTAAAGAACCAGTAGAAGAGATCTCAGAAATGTCACATCACATGAAATGGAAATAAAGTTAGTTGTCTATTGAGTCTCACTGCCCCTCTTATCAGGATCACCCCTGGGGACATTAACATCTCCCTTACATTTCAGAACAGTGGCTGTTACAGATCTAACAGGTCTCCCCCTGCTTTCCAGAGAGATCCTAGCAGCCAAAAAAGAGATGCTGAATGGTGGTGCTGTAAGCTGGCACAAGGCATGGAATGTTCATTTCAGGTACATGGAGATCAGTTAGACTAAGAGCACATAGTGAGACACCATGAGGATCTGCCAGGCATGGGTGGTGGAAGATGATGCAAGTAACCAAACAAAAGAGAGAAGCACCTGCCTACCTCAAGGGAAGCTAAGTCAGAGGGTTCAAGCAGAGATCCTCCAAGGAGCCCTCGCCAAGACCCACATGGGACTTCCCTGGCGGTCCATGGATAAGACTACACTCCCAATGCAGGGGGCATGGGTTTGATCCCTCATTGGGGAACTAGATCTCCCCTGCCACAATTAAAGAGTCTGCATGACAAACCTAAGACCTTGGGCAACCAAATCAATAAATACAAATATTTTTTAAAAAAGAAAAGGCCCACCTGACAAAAAACCTGCTTGAAACAACCATAAATCATGGGAAAGACAAAGCCAGCTCAGAAGGGACCAATTCCATTCATTTCCTCTTCCCTTTCCCACTCCTCCCTATGGCCAGACCCTTGAGCCATCCCGGTCAACAGGCTGGAGGTTTGCAGATGAGGAAAAAGAAATCCAATTCCTCCTTTCTCCACTGGAGGCTTCAAGCCTGGGGAAGTGATGAAATGCTGCCTTGAAATCAGGTTCAGGGGGTTCGCTACCATCCTGGGTTAGACACTGACTTGTGAAACAAGACTGTTTGCAACCCTCCATAATCAGAAGAGTTGCGTGTTACCTGAGGAAGATAAGAAAAGTTTTCATTCTGGAACAGCGGACATTCACACCCTTCCAAACCAAGTTCTATGGCGGATGTGGGAGATCAATAAAACTGCATTTTGATTGCAGCATCAGTTGTCCTTATTGGATCAAAATGTATCAGGCAATTTTCAAAAAATAAAATTCATCTTTGCTTTTCTTTCTTTTCTGGGTGACTGTATTTCCCCAAATGTAAAAGGTGATGAAGGATCTGACAGACAGAAAGTTTGGCTTGAGACTATATGAACCCAAATCCCTTACCATTGCTGATAGGGCTTGTGTGACCCTGAGTCTGATTATCCCTCCTACTCACGTAATACACTCTTCCTCAAGTTCTGCACTCCAGCCACACTGCCATTCTTTCCCTCCCTACAGAACACCACAATGTGGTTCCTCTCCAGCCTTCCATATTGTCCTCTTTCCCCTCCTCCCACTTCATCTTTTATACACACTTAATTACTTATCATTCACTAGATCTCAACTTAAATCTTGCCTCCTCCAGGAACACCCCCACCATCCCACCAACCAAACACCCAAGTTTATATCAGCACCTTCAGGTGCTGAATGAACTTGTTTGTGGTGCCCCATCCCTCCCAGCATCTTATCACTACTCTCTCTACCTGTTTACTTTACAGGGCACTTTACCCTCACCCACGGCCACAATCTCTGTAAGAGATAATCTGTTTGGTTCATATTGGCAGCCCCCAAAGCTAGGATACTGTCTGGCAAGCAGTGTAAATGCTTGTCAAATGAATTAATTTACATGTGCATGTTCATAAAACGTCTGACAAATGTCCACTTATTAAGCCACAGGGTTAAAAAAAAATCAGCTTAGCAGGAAAGAGGAAAAACGACAATATATTGGAATCACCCTGGAAAACTCAGGATTTATGGTGGCTATCTATTATATATTCCTTAAGAGGGAGTTTCTCAAAGTGTGGTCCCTGGACCAGCAGCATCCCTGAGGAACTTGTTAGAGATGCAAATGCTCGGCACCTCCCCCTCATCAGAAACTCTGGGGGAAGGGTCCAATATGTGTGTTTAACAAGCCCTCCAGGGTCCACTCAAGTTTGGGAACCACTGCCCTAAATGCCCCTCCCCTGCATAGCACTTAAGTCATATTTGGAAGGAGGAGATGGTGTCTATTAAACATCCCCGCAAATCGAGACCCATATGATCTCCTTCTTGATGCCATTCAAGTGAACCATCTAAACTAAAGACCCCCACACACAGTCCATTACCAGAGGACTCAGCTGGAAAGGATTACAAGTGAGCAGCACTGTCAACATCTACAAACAGGGTCCAGGTGCGTGCATCTGGCACTCTTGGCTAGGAAATCACTGGATTACTTGCTTCATTTAGTTCTACATTTTAACAGTCTGATATTTTAAACTGCCTGCCTGGCTTTTTAATCAGATGGGCCCGTATCTGTACCTACCTTGGCGCAACAACTTGCTTTGTGGGAGAGTTGAATTAGCAAGGGTGTTAAGCCTCAGGTTTGGCCAAGGGGAGAGGAAGTGACACTTGAAATGTTTGGCTGATCCATACGTGACCTCAAGATGTGAGATCAAAGCTTCCAGGTGGAGGAGAAGAGTGAAGAGCCACAGAGAAATCATCCAGATCCTGCAGTGAGTGTATGCTGACTCCTTTACCCAAGGAGGTCATATATTCTTAAAACCCTATCAAGTTCAGGGAGGGGGAAATTCTTGTACCTTGGGTCAGATTCTATTTTATCCATAATGGCCACCAACAAGAGCAACGGGACAGACCTGAGACACAGGAAAGAAAATAAGTCTTTAAATGGGATAAAAATAAAAATTGAAAAGCCAAAACAAACAAACAAGGAGAGCAAAGGAAGGGAAGGAAAAAGAGTGAAAATTCTTCACTTCGTGTTAACAGCAAGAATGACAAAGACAATGTGCCAGACACTATGTAGAGGAAGAAAATAGAGAAAAGAATAAAACTTTTCATCATCTAGTGCCAAAGGCTATCTACTTATCTCCAGAGCGTCTTTGCCCAATAAGGAAGCCAGTTGCCACGTGAAGCTATTTAAATTCAAATCAATTGAAGTTAAATAAAATTGAACATTCAGTGCCTTAGGCGCACAAGCCACATTTCCACTGTGAGGTAGCCACATGTGGCTAGCATAATGAACAGCACAAATTAGAACACTCCTATTGTGCTAGACAGTTCTATTGAACAATGCTGCTCTAGAACTTGCTCTAAGATTAAACTTCTAGGGATACCTAAATTCAGAAAACATGTAAAATCAAAGGTAAATGGTC
Source organism: Cephalophus harveyi (assembly GCA_006410635.1). Lineage (NCBI taxonomy): Eukaryota > Metazoa > Chordata > Mammalia > Artiodactyla > Bovidae > Cephalophus > Cephalophus harveyi. Next base: position 88,784 of record SJYT01085154.1, on the reverse strand, counting down.
AAGGAGGCAAGTAATTTTGTTCTGTTGATAAGTTAGAATTCTCCCTAAAATTCAGGGCAAATGTAGCCTAATTTGTTTGTCTACACATCCCTCAAGCATATACACGATGCAATTTAACAAATGCGAACTTGAAGGCCTGGCGAGGCACTGCCTTGGGTACCACTTAAAGAGTCAAGATGCACAGAATGTTGCTCTTATTCTCCGGGGTCATACTTGATGGAAAATGTAAGACCAAGACACAACTAGGAGAAAAGAAAAATAGGTACATTAGGAGAAGTAGAAACTAAGCTGTGGGTCTCCAGCACTGCTAAACATATAATAGCCTTGCTAAACAAAATAAATGGATGTTCCAGTCTCATCTGAAGAGAGGAATATTACTTGGCTCTTGAAGGTGTCAGGAACGTACCTTCTTCAGGGAAGCAGACACATGCAAGATGGCTTTTGAGTATCAATAGAGAACACAGTATAGGAGAACAAGCATTCTATAGGCCAAGAGATGGAGAATTTATAAACTTGCTTTGGCATGAAGGTCTGTGTTTTTGACCAAACCACTTCAGCATCTTAAGTAACTATTGTCAAAAAATCCCATCATGATTTGCTTTTGAATCTTCCAAAGCAAAAAATAACAATTTGAATCCTTGAGGAGGAAAATGATCTCAGGAGTTGGTAAGATCTGAATGAAATTAACAGGGAAATAAGGTTCTGATGTCACCACAGTATTCAGAGATCTTAAGCCAACCAAGAAGACAGTATGTCCTATCCTTTGGGGACAGATGAGTCATGTATTATACTTAAAGAAAGAAAGACAGAAAGAAAGTGAAGACACTCAGTCATGTCAGACTCTTTGCGACCCCATGGACTGTAGCCTACCAGGATCCTCCTTCCACTGGATTTTCCAGGCAAGAGTACTGGAGTGGGTTGCCATTTCCTTCTCCAGGGGATCTTCCAGACCCAGGGATTGAACCCTGGTCTCCCGCATTGTAGGCAGAGGCTTTACCATCTGAGCTACCAGGGAAGTCCCATTATACTTAACAAGCTATTAATTAATCTAGGGGGATCAGCAATCCTTAGGGGGAAGTGCACACTTTTTTTTTTTTTTTTTACATAGGGAATAACTTTGGATTATAGGAAAGCATTTCTGGGACTGCAATATGTAAAGCTGAGAGCAGCTGACAAAAATTATGCCCCAAGATGCTGTGCTGATCAGGTGACAAAAACTCTTGAGCCTCTTAGTTGGGGAATAACTTTGTGACCCTACATTATCAATAGCTATCTCCTGACTCATCCTGTGGCAATAATGGCTTTAACATCAATGGCTGATTGACTTGGGCCAGTGAGATGTACACTTGCCCTGTGTTTGAGCAAAACTAGAGAAATCAGCATTAAGATTGTAGTTGACTTTGATAACATCATAGCCTAAAATCAGATAAGTATTAAAATTTTAACTTTTCCATCTCATCCTGGGTTCTGTTTTTCTTCTATTCCAGACTATTGCAAATGCATTCCTTTCCCCCTGTTTCTTTTCCTTCCTTTCTTCCTTCTTACTCCTTCCCATCTTTCTTCCTTCCCTTTTTATTTTTTAAACCTTGGAGATGATGCAGATTGCTCTTTCTTAAGAGGATAAAGCAGGTAAAGAGCAAGAATGTTGATTCACTCAAGGCTGTCCTAACTTTCTTTGTCTGAACATAACCTATCACCACCACCAGAATGCCTTCTTTAATGACAATTTCCTGTTGTACCAGATTCCAAGACTTTAATCCCTGTGAAGGGCCATGCAAATGTTAGATTTGTAAGTCATGTGCAGTTGTTCCAAGGAATTTTTATGGAGTTTCATTGGACACGCAGGTTAAAAATGCAATTTCTGGCTTTTATTAGACACTAAAAGTCTATGTTTCAACTAACTCAACAAAGAAAAAACTGGGGTGCAGTACATAGCAGATGGAAAGACCATCACCTAAGACTGTACTGGTTGTACACTGCTCAGCTCCAGGGAGAGTCATTCATGGTCTTTGCAATGAATAGTGTCCCTGGGAATCGTACAGTGTACAACCTGCTCAACTGTTCATAAAAGCCTTGATAGGAAGCTTTCTAAAGAATTCATAAGTTATTTGTTCACTCAATTAAGTACTTACTGGGTGTTTATCATATGTAGGCTCTGTACTAGATCCTGGTGAGCAAAACTGATTAAATCTGTCTCCTCAGACAGATCTCATTTTATTAATATTACACTTTGCTTTATTGCACTTCACAGATAGTGGTTTTTTTTTTTAATAAATAAACTGAAGGTTTGTGACAGCCCTGCATCATGCAAGTCTATAGGCACCATTTTTTCAACAGTATTTTCTCACTTCATGTCTCTGTGTCACATTTAGAAATTCATGCAATATTTCAAGTTTTTTTTACTATTATTTTATTTGTTATGGTGATCTTTGAGTTATGGTGATCTTTGATGTTATTATTGTGAAAAGATACCACTTACTAAAGGCTCAGGAGATGGTTAGAATTTTTCATCAATAAAGCAGTTTTTGAAGGTATGTACATTGTCTTTTTAGACACAATGCTATTGCACACTTAATAGACTATGATATAATGTAGACCATATATGCACCAGGAAAACAAAAAAATCATGATTTGTTTTATTGCAATATGTGCTTTACTGCAGTGGTCTGGAACTGAACCTGCAATATCTCTGAGGTATGCATGTATCAGGAGAGTCAAATAATTAAGTAAGCACTCATGATTAAAGCTTAAATACTGAGATACAAGAAGAAATAATACATGGTGCTATGGAGCACAGAGGATGGAGTCCCTTCGGGAAGAGGCCAAGAGAGATTCCTAAAGGAACTGATGGTCATTTCAAAATATTAGGAATGAAGTGGAATTAGACAGGTCAAGTGAGTGGACCAGTCAATCCTAAAGAAAATCAACCCTGAATATTCATTGGAAGGATTGATACTGAAGCTGAAGGTCTAATCCTTTGGCCACCTGATGTGAAGAGCCGACTCATTGGAAAAGACCCTGATGCTGGGAAAGATTGAGGGCAGGAGGAGAAGGGGTTGACAGAGGGTGAAGATGGTTGGATGGCATCACTGACTTGATGGAGTTTGAGCAAACTCCAGGAGATAGTGAAGGATAGGGAAGCCTAGCATGCTGCAGGCCATGGGGTCACAAAGAGTTGGACGTGACTGAGCGACTGAACAACAACAAAGTGAGTAGATATGGTTGGCTTGGGAAAGAAGCAGGAGATGCTGAGGAGAGAATGTTCCAGAAAGAATATTATGCATGAAAAGCACAGAATGATGTGTGAGACACTGAGTCATCAGCTACTTCCTGTTGCCCTTCTTGAGGGAGCTGAGTGTACATGGCTCTCAGCTGAGCTATGGGACCTGCTTGGGGAAGATGTCATCTCTATGCAATCAGCCGGACAGCTGTGCTATCCCCTGCTTAGTGACACTTGTCTCTAATCTTATGCTTTTTTCAAAGTAATCGGAGTATTTTATTCCCCAGTCAACTGTGGGAGCCCACTGAGAACAGAATATCTTAGCTCTCAATGTCCTGTAACTCTATCTCTGCATGTGGTAAGTGTCCAATAAATATTGACAGAAAAAAACTGAACCATCATCTAATCCATGGTAAATCAATGTGAGATAAGGACTGGGGGGACTTTATTTTTCCTTTCCCCAAACTTTCAATTAAGTTAAACCAACACAGACATCTACCCCAGGCAGTCTTTGAGCCTGGTATTCCTGATTTCAGCTGTGCCATTAGTCAACACACAAAGAGCAGTTTCCTGATATTGTAATATGACAGAAACGGACATTTAAACAAATAATGATATTTGCAGCAAAAGGCTCATGATCTCATGTTTTGATTCCAATTTTATAAACACTTGAAAGTAGCTTTATAGGTGTCCTGGGCTAATTCTAAGGGAGTGTATAGTTCTTGTGCAGTCATTGGAAAGAAAACACAGTATCCTGTTCCAATAAAAGTTTCAGACATGGCAGTAAATCAGGCTCGCCTTTCAGAATACAACATTAGGCCATTGGTTTGGGCATAACATTTGGTAATATCATTGAGACACTGAAGGCAATCGCCATAACCCACATATATCCCCAGTTCCAAGGGTAGCTTTATACTGAAGCCAGAACATGACGATGGCATGTGCTTTCTATTTGGTATGGAGAAGACCATAGAGATAGCCTGAAATCCATTAACAAGATTAGTTTTTGCCTTGACACTAGGGGAGTAGCTTTTCTCAAAGCTTATAAAATATTTTCAGATCTTCGCTAATAAGGGTGCAGTAACAGCGAGAAAAAGTTCTAATTCATTTCATGCAGCTTAGCACTTTTTAAAACATGTTAGACTGCAAATATGTGCACTGACTGAACTCAGTTGCATCATTCCTTTCTCTTGCCGGTGACAACGTTCAATCACAGTGAAGGTAAGTGATCTAAAAAGTGGGTTCTCACAACGTGGCTTGTATTTTCAGCTTGCATTTCAATTAGATTTTACTTCTAATTTTCTCCTGGTTTTTGGACTACTTTGATTTCTCACAAGATCTGATTCCAAAATAGCTATGTCAAATTTGATCATCCATGACAGTGGTAAAAGTTATAGAAATATTTTCTTCCAGATTTCTTTGGAGAACAAATTCAGATTTAATGCTGCCCAAAACCCATATTTCTTGGGAGAAATATGCTAAAATCTTTGATTTCATCTGTAGGGATACTCAATAAAAATGAATAAAGTTATTCATTTAAAACTCAGCCATTAAAAAGAATACATTTGAATCCGTTCTAATGAGGTGGATGAAACTGGAGCCGATTATACAGAGTGAAGTAATCCAGAAAGAAAAACACCAATACAGTATACTCACACATATATATGGAATTTAGAAAGATGGTAATGATAACCCTGTATGTGAGACAGCAAAAGAGACATAGATGTACAGAACAGACTTTTGGACTCTGTGGGAGAGGGAGAGGGTGGGATGATTTGGGAGAATGGCATTGAAACATGTATACTATCATGTAAGAAACGAATTGCCAGTCTAGGTTTGATACAGGATACAGGATGCTTGGGGCTGGTGCACGGGGATGATCCAGAGAGATGATATGGGGAGGGAGGTGGGAGGGGGGTTCAGGATTGGGAACTCATGTACACCCGTGGCGGATTCATGTCAATGTATGGCAAAACCAATACAGTATTGTAAAGTAAAAAAAATAAAATAAAACCCTCTCACTTACTGTATATTCTCATTACATTCTAATGATCTCAGATTACACTGGGCTATTTCAGCACTTAATTTTTCATGGTTTCTTGGGACTTTTGAACTAAGCAAATACACTCTTCAGATGCAAATAATTGATATGTTACAGCATACATATAAATAGCTTTACAACTAGCATCTTCCCACATTTGCTTGCACATAGCTGCCCAGCAAATTTTTTTTGAAAGAATGAATAATTCTATAAATATTTCTCCATATCAATCAGCCAAAATATGTGACTTGGATAATGTTCAAACAACATACTTCCAATTGCAAAATGCATTGGTTCTTTGGTCTATGTTCTCTCACAGGCCAAAAATAGCCAGTAAAGTGACTATGCCAGCATCAACTCCATGGGTGGCCCCATTCTTCAGGCCACATGAGTGTTTACCTTGTTCCATGGGACCCTGAGTAGGTCTATCCTTCCCTAGGGCTTAGCTCTCAGGATTCTTACAGAAATCCTTCCCCAGAGACTTCCCTGGTGGTCCAGTGGCTAAGACTCCACGCTCCCAATGCAGGGGGCCCAGGTTTGACCCCTAATCAGGGACCTAGATCCCACATGTCACAACCAAGAGTTCACACGCTGCAAATAAAGATCTCACATGCCACAACTAAAAGATCCCACATGATGCAACTATGACCTGGCTCAGCCAAATAAATATTAAAAGAAATCCTCCTCCATAACTGAACATTCAGTCCTGTGCTAGTTTCTAGAGCCAATCTTTCTCTTCACTGGAAGGATTTAAGGAACTCTTTTTAATATCCAGAACATCCCTTCATACTCTCTTGGAGTTCTTATAACTGAATGTCTGTTTTGTCCCCAGGATGGTTGGCTCACTTGTGGCCTCCCACTCACCTCTTGGGCTCAGTCTGTATGCTAGTAATTGCAACTTGGACAGAGAAGTCTGTTGGGCTACAGTGCATAGGGTCACAAAGAGTCGGACATGACTGAATGACTAACACTTTGACTTCACTTTCAGCATCCATAGGAATGTACTGTCTTCATTGCTTCTAGGAACCTTACAGCAGTGGAGGACTGTACTCTCTTGCTCCCCATCAGCTCAGGGAGGAACCCTCCTGAAGTCTCCTGCCTGCTTGCTCCTGAGATTGCTGAATATCCCCTCTGGCTCCTGAAGTGCCTGCCAATGTGCCCCTTCTACTTGTCAGAGACCCCACTTGGTCTCTTAACCCCTGTTTCCTGTAGGGATGATGGCTGGGTAGTGTGATCTACTCGTGTGTTAGCCCACATCCTCTGAGAAGCGAGTGCTGTGAGACAGGATGAAGTGCCCAAGGATTTCATTAGGGGGCAAGCCTCCTGGAGTTGGTGATGGACAGGGAGGCCCGGCGTGCTGCAGTCCATGGAGTCGCAAAGAGTCGGCTGAGAACTCTTTGCGAACTGCGTGAGAGGAAGTAGAACTGAACTGAACTGCGTGAGAGGAAGTAGAGGAGGACAGGAGAGCATGCAGACTGTGATGCATAGGGACTTCCAGTGAAGGAGAGAAGGGAAGGCACAAGCCCCTAGTCTGCCCTTTCAACCTGAGGAAGAGCTGCAGGGCACCTCAACTAAAGTCACCCATCAAAGGGGTACCGTGTCTTTGGGGAAGGGGCCTCAGTGCACATCCCATGATGGACAGAAGGGGGCAGCACCTGAGGCCCTTGGTCAGTTATCCACCCCACAGTCACAGGCCAGCCAGGTGCATGCTCAGAGCCTTCACCACCTGCTAGACTGGACTTTGTTCAAACACTTGAAGTTAGGTCTGTACCCTAGGAGCTGACCTTACTCTGGCCAGCACTCTGTTTAGTGTCCAGGACCCAGCCTCTACCAGCCTGCTCACAGCTTATCACAGGTAGCAGTTTCATGTGTCAATTCCCTCCTGGCATTTCTCAGGGAATTTATGTGTGTTTCTCAAATCCAAATTTAAAAATAATAGAGTTGAGACATCAAGAAAATAAGAAAAGGTGTTATAACTCTCCTCCAAGAATTAAGACAGAACAAAGATGCTGGTTCGATGATTCCTGGGCCACAGAGTTCCCCTGGTGCCGGGGTCCAGCCCCGGTGGATCCAGGGTGATTCGAAGGGTGGACAGCGTTGGCGAGGAAAACTTATTTATTTATTAATATAAGATTAGATTAGAAAGACATAGTATAGTAGGAAAATTAAGTGGAGAAGAGAGGTTGAATAACTTGGTTTACGAGCTAAACTAATAAAACTCCAGACAAGAAGTTTGCACCATCTACGTTAGGCCACCGGCGCCTGTTTGAATATCGGAGAGTGCCCCGCCTTGGGCTCTCTCTCTCACAGATCTTAAAAGCCAGTGCAAGTAAGTAGACATGATGAGCTGCCCGCTCCAGATGGGAATTCAGCCTGAAATTAAAGTAGGAAGAGGAGACACGGGGGAAACCAGTCCAGCGACTGGTTCCATCCTCTATTGTCTAGAATCTCTTTTTATACCCTTGATTGTACATAGAGATCAATGGGTAATACAAAATTATGTGGCGTCAGCAGCCCTGACTCTTATCAAAACCAGGCTTTTCTCTCTGCATACCTAATTGTATACACAAGTCTTAGGTGATTTACATGTCTTCTAGCCAAAAGGGCCAATTAACATTTTACAGCCTTTTTCCTGATAAGGGTTTGTCAACCAGAAGACTTATTTGTGTTGATCTTCCCAAAGTCTGGTGCCACTCTCAGAAAGCACTAAATAAAGTTACATTCTTAAATAGCAAAGACACAAGAGGAGTGCAGTGATATATAACAAACAAAAGTAATTAACTCAAAAGTCTAGTGTTGCTAACATCAAAACTACTATCTATCCTTTTCCATATCCCATTTACATTGATTAACATCCTATCAGGTGCCTAAAAGATAAAGAATATGGAGGTCTGGCAGCAGTCATTGAGTCAACAGTGAAAACCCATCACCAATGTAATTTTTAACTCTTTAGAAAAGGCTCTGTTTCCTTAAGATGCTTTTAAACTTTGTGCCTCTCGCGGTTGGGGGGCTGTAAGCAATTCACAAGCTGTAAGAGGTCTGAGGAACCTGTTAGGCAAGCTAGAGAGTTATCAGAGGGTGTTTAACTGAAACATCCCTTTCAAATGCAGAAGACTAAAACCTTGAATTGACTTTTCCAGAGAATATCAGAAGAGTGGGAAAACAGAGTACAAAGGCCGGCAGATTCTTATTTTTGGGGGGGTGGATGCTCAGGAGATTCCAGGGGGAACCCCTGAAACCTGAACACGACCTTGCGTTTGCCAGGCTTCCTTCCGCATGACCTTGTCATGGGCGGGATTCCTCACACTGGCCCCCGACACCCTGGAGAAGGGAATGGCAACCCAATCCAGAATTCTTGCCTGGAGAATCCCATGGACAAAGGAGACTTGCGGGCTATAGTCTATAGGGCTGCAAAGAGTCAGACAAGACTGAAGCAACTTAGCATAGCCAATATAGAGACATAACTGGTTTGACAGAAGTCATTGACACCAAGTCAAAAGAGCAGGAAACTCTGATGCATGAAGTCAGAGAACAAGGTTGGTGTTTCTGGAACTGGGACAGGAGCCCAGAAAAGAGGTCACCAGCTAGTAGGTCAGCTTTGCTTGCTCCTGTTGCCATGACATACATATGTGATTTCCCTGGTGGCTCAGACGGTAAAGCATCTGTCTACAATGCGGGAGACTTGGGTTCAAGCCCTGGGTTGCGAAGATCCCCTGGAGAAGGAAATGACAATCCACTCCAGTACTACTGCCTGGAAAATCCCATGGACAGAGGAGCCTGGTAGGCTACAGTCTGTGGGGTCGCAAAGAGTCAGACACGACTGAGCAACTTCACTTTCACCTTTCACTTTCTTTGCAGATAAGATAAATGTCAGTAACTTTCTATGCATAGTATACTTTATACAAATCCTATCATTGGTGTTCAAACAAGTTTTTGAAGCAAAAGTAAGTTCCTCAATTGTCAATTTCCATGTGTAACTCTGGACAGCGTTGTTAATCTTATAAGCACATCTGAACATAAGTTTATTCAGATACTACCCAAAACCACTTGCGAGCATTTCCCAATGTTTAAATATTTCTTATATGTCGCAATTCTTTGTAGATAATGCTAAAGCAAAAATTCCTTATTAAACAATTTTTGACAGCCATAATAATTACTAAAGAGCATAAAGGATGTTGGAAGCTCCATTTTATCAACAAAGCATAATAGAGAATGACTTATCAAAGTCCTCAGAATTCTCATTTCTTGTTTTGAGTCCTAAAGAATGGAAACACCAAGAGAGCAAACTTGGGAATCCTCCAGGAATGAGGAGAGAAACAATGATGACTAAAATGAGCCTTCACCAGTCAGAATTCAACCCTCTTAGCCAAGCAGAACTTTAATCTCACTGCTCTGTGAACCTAATTTAACTGCTCCTTCACAATAAGGAAAATTATTGTATCACACAGGCTTCAGTGGGGCTTCCCAGGTGGCACTAGAGGTAAAGAATTTGCCTGCCAATGCAGGAGACATAAGAGATGTGGGTTCGATCCCAGGATCAGAAAGATCCCCCAGAGAAGGAAATGGCAACCCACTCCAGGATTCCTGCCTGGAGAATCTCATGGACAGAGGAGCCTGGCGGGCTACAGTCCATGGGGCCACGGAGTTGGACTATGACTAAGCACACACACATACACACAGGCTTCAATTGTGAATCTTTCCATTTTAGAAAAATATAATACAGTTTTCTTGTAAATTATTCACCCTCTAGAGAGCTTGGCAACAACATAACTACAATGGAAAGAGAAATGATAACTTAAGAAAAAGAAAAGCATACCCTTTTATCTATGATATTGCTGCAGATGGGTTCATGTGCTTGATCTTCAGTGAGTGTATCATATCCCTAAAGAGCTATTCCTGATGCTATTTTAGCATCTTGGTTCTCTTGGAATGCCATGACAAAATATCATAACCTCAGGTGGTGGGGTTTCAACAACTATGAGATCTATTTCACATAGTTTCAGAGGCTGGCAATTGCAACATCAAGGTGTTGTGAATTCCATTCCTGAGGAAGCCTCTCTTTCTGGCTTTCATCTTGCTGGTCCCCACATGGCAGACAGCAAGCTCTCTGGTGTCTCTCGTTTCGAGAGCACTTTTCTCATCATGAAGACCCACACCCAAGACCTCATCTAATGCTCATCATTTCCCATCTTAAATACAATCACATTGGGGGTGAGGGTTTGACATATTAATTTGTGGGGGTTAGGGGGGCATTCAGTCCATAATATCCAACATGGCTGACCAAGACCACCACCAGATCATAAAAAAATAGAAGAGTCCAATCCTGGAAGGGTGACTGGGCAGTTCTCATGCAGTCCTTTTCCTTGGTGCTCCTTACTCCCCTGTGGACACTGGTTCCTTAGTGTCCTCCCCTCTGGGATCTGGGCAGGGAGTGAAGAGGGCACTGCCCTCCCATGTACTAAGGGCAGCCCATAAGTAAGGGTTCACAAATATCATCAACTTCCATTTTCCCAGCATCCCTAGTGGGAGCCCTCCTCTATTTGACAGACAAGTGACATCTGAGGTTCAAACAGTTTCAGTAATTCACAGGCCCATGTCACAAAAATGGTATGGACCTAGTTTTCTAAGATACACCACACACTACAAAATTCACTCCTTTAAACTGTACAGTTCAGTGTTTTTTAGTATATTCACAAGGTTGTACAACCATCGCTACTATCAAATTCCAGAACATTTCCTCATCCCCTAAAAAAATTCCGTACACAGTAGCAGTCATTCCTCATTCCTCCCTTCCCTCAGCCCCTGGAAACTGCTAATCTGCTTTGTGTCTCTATGGGAATGCCTAATTTGAACATTTCACAGAAATGGAGTCATACATTATGTGGTCTTTTGTGCCTGGAAATCAACCCTGAATATTCACTGAAAGGACCGATGATGAAGCTGAAGCTCCAATCCTTTGGCTACCTGATGTGAAGAGCTGACTCAATGGAAAAGACCCTGATGCTGGGACAGATTGAAGGCAGGAGGAGAAGGGGGTGACAGAGGATGAAATGGTTGGATGGCATCACTGATTCAATAGACATGAGTTTGAGCAAACTCCAGGAGATGGTGAAGGACAGGGAAGCCTGGTGTGCTGCAGTCCATGGAGGTCACAGAGTCAGACATGACATCGCAACTTAACAACAATGAATGATGGACATATTTCATGTTTCTTTTCTGCTCTGAGGATGCTCTCATAATGAACTGGCCATGATAACATCACCCTGAACCTGGGAGGAGGATTGAAAGGTTGAAAAGTTTGCTACACATTTACCAGCACAATGCAGCCTGGGTTGCTGCCTCTTCCCACCCACCAAACCAGATCAGTTTCAAAACTGTCTCTTTCTCAGTAGCCTCTGGTTTGATTTAATTTACTGAACTTGGAATTTGATAAGTTCTTGGCCAGCTTTCACATTCTTTTCCATCCTTGTAATTCACATATTATCTTTCAGCTTTCAGTTCTTCAAATCTTCAAGTTACTCCTAGAGAAAAGCTGCTTTACCATTTTATCTGGTTAATGCCTAAAAAACTAAGTCAAAAACAGGGATGTATCATTACCCAGAAATGTCACCGTGGTCCGGACGCTCTTCAGAGTCTGACGTTTGGGGAAGTCTGTCCACAGGTCCCATTAGGGATCCACCGATGGAAAAGAATGCCCCCATCCATCAGGAGCTCATGTTTTTGTGGCAAGGACAGACAACAGCCAGTCACAAAACAATACAAGCATTCTGGCAGGTAGGTATGTGCCCAAGCCCATGGGTGCAGCAGCCTGTACAGACTGGGGATGCCATGAAAGTTTTTAAAACTGGAGGTTGTAGGGACTTCCCTGGTGGTCCAATGGCTAAGACTCCTTGCTCCCAAATGCAGGGGGCCCAGGTTTGATCTCTGGTCAGGGAACTAGATCCCACATACGGCAACCAAGAATTCACATGCTGCAACTGAAGATCCCACATGCCACAAGTAAAAAAGACCCCGCATGCTGCAACTAAAGACCTGGTGTAACCAAACAAGCAAACAAATAAATATGTTGAAAAAACCTGGAGGTTGTAGAACACGGTATATAAGTGGGACAACCATGTTCCAGGAGGCAGGGAGGCATCCCCGAAGCATCTGCCATGAGAGTAGATTGATTCAAGCATAGATTTGGGGCCAGAGGGCAAAGAGACATAAAAATGGTGAATCCCTATATAGTCTTAATGCACACCAGGCAGAGTTCTTCCTGCTTACTAACTCCTAGTAATCTTCATAGCAGCTGGAGAAGGGAAAGGCTACCCATTCCAGTATTCTGGCCTGGAGAATTCCATGGACTGTATACTCCATGGGGTCACAGAGAGTCAGACACGACTGAGAGACTTTCACAGCAGAGGGTGGTCACAGTGTTCAATAAGGGATGTAACTATGATTTAAACTCAGGTAGGCTGGGTCAGAGTCCACAGTCTAAAGGCTGCCAACAAAGGTCCATCTAGTCAAAGCTGTTTTTCCAGTAGTCATGTATGGATGTGAGAGCTGGACTATAAAGACAGCTGAGCACTGAAGAATTGATGCTTTTGAACTGTGGTGTTAGAGAAGACTCTTGAGAGTCCCTTGGACTGTAAGGAGATCCAGCCAGTCCATCCTAAAGGAAATCCGTCCTGAATATTCATTGGAAGGACTGATGCTGAAGCTGAAACTCCAATACTTTGGCCACCTGATGTGAAGAACTGACTCATTGGAAAAGACCCTGATGCTGGGGAAGATTGAAGGCAGGAGGAGAAAGGGACGACAGAGGATGAGATGATTGGATGGCATTACTGACTCAATGGACATGAGTTTGAGTAAACTCTGGGAGTTGGTGATGGACAGGGAGGGCTGGCGTGCTGCGGTTCATGGGGTCAAAAAGAGTCGGACACAACTGAGCTACTGACTGAACTGAACTGATGGAGACCATGTGGCACATTTTAAATGACTTGACCAGTTCATCCCATTCATTCATATATTATTCATTCAACACTTACTCCCAGAATGCTGTCAGTATATGCCAGGCATGATGATAGGCTTGAGGACAAAAGGGCCAAGGCCCTTGAATTCTACCCTTAAAGCAACAGTGAAGGCAGAGCAATGGGCAGGCTGCCATTTCATTAAGATGGAAATAGAGTAAGAATAAGACATTGCCTTCTGGGTGCTGGAGCCTAACAGGAGGAAATGCTATGAAACAGGACATAATCCAGCAAATAACTTCAGTCAAAATCATGTACAGAAATCCGGGCTCAGCATCAGATGTAATAACCATGGAGTAGGAAACAGCTACCCACTCCAGTACTCTTGCTTAGAAAATTTCATGAACAGGGTCCTCTGTTCATGAAATTTTCTAAGCAAGAGTACTGGAGTGGGTAGCTGTTTCATGGGGTTGAAAAGAGTTGGACATGACTGAGCATGCTCGTGTTGTTAGACCTAATAAAAGTACATCTCATCATGTATAAGTGGGTAAAAACTAGTGAAGAACATACTACCACACGCAAAAGAGAAGGAATACTGTCCACAGACCATGATGCCAATGGAAAGGGGAGCCAATTTGGTATAAATGTGACATGGAGCACAGGGCAGGCTTGTTGGGCTAGTGAGTGGCACTTGAGGTATCAGGAACATGGCTTGGGTCTCAACCCCAATCCATCATAGCTTCTCTTGGAACATTTAAGGATGTGGCCAGCACATATTAGCATCTGCAGGCAAGTCTTCAAAATCTCTCTGGCTGACCGAGAGGAACGCTGACCTAAAGGAGAGGAGATCTGAATTCTTCTGGAAACACGCCCAATTAGAATACTCCGGTCTCAAGCAATAACGACTTCTGCAGACTGGGCACAAAACGTAGCATCTTGGCAACTCCCAACGGACTAACCTGTTCCGTCATGAACCCCCCTCTCACCGCCCCTGCCTCCTCCAGAACTTCAAAGTCACAGGAGAGGGCAAACTACTGGGTTCAGGAAGTTTTCCTCTAAAACTCCTTCTTGAACCAAAGCGGGGACAACACTTTGGGAAAACTCTTTCCCAAACAGATTTTTCTCCTTGACCAAAGATATAATTTTTCCTCCAGGAAGTTAAGGCACCTCATGCTGGTGTAATTGAGTTTCCCTGGGAAGAAGCCGCTGCCCCCTGGGTGGTCACTGCTGCTGAAAAATTAAACACAGATGTTTGGCGGGTCGCCTCCACATGCATCCTGCTCTTTGTGTTTTCCCTCTTAAAGAGATGGGAGTGGGTTGAGGATGTCCCTAATGCTGGCGCTCTGCACTCAGCAACAATACGTCCATGCAGTTGGCTGTGATACAAACCTCTGAAATGAATCAATCATCCAGTGACTCCAGTCACCTCCCATAATGTTGAGCCCTCCTCCCAGCCACTGTCCTAGAAATGGACACAACAGTTGTATCCCTTATATGAGGAATGAGCATGGGAAAACTCATATTTGTGAAATGTGGATTTTTTAGAAAACCTGTGTTCTTATTTTAGAAACAACTGTCAATGATTTTAACCTTTCAAATGAAGGTAAAAAGGGCAATGGTTTTTCCAGGGGGCTCGGTGGTAAGGAACCCACCTACCAATGTCAAAGACACAGGTTCAATCCCTGAATGTGGAACATTCCCTGGAGGAGGAACTAGCAGCCCACTCCAGTATTGCCTGGGAAATCCCATGGACAGAGGAGCCTGGCAGGCCACAGTCTATGGAGTGGCAAAGAGTCAGACATGACTTAGGGACTCAACAACAACAAGAGTGCAATGGTTACCTTCCTAATATGGTGTTATTGGGTGAGGGTGATGGATATTGTTTTGCTAGTTCATTCACCTAATAGTAGTTTCTGAGAGAAAGGAATAAAAGTTTAAGTTACTTTTAAAATTCATCTTTACAAAGTCACTGCAAATGGTGACTGCAGCCATGAAATTAAAAGACGCTTACTCCTTGGAAGGAAAGTTATGACCAACCTAGGTAGCATATTCAAAAGCAGAGACATTACTTTGTCAACAAAGGTCCGTCTAGTCAAGGCTATGGTTTTTCCAGTGGTCATGTATGGATGTGAGAGTTGGACTATAAAGAAAGCTGAGTGCAGAAGAATTGATGCTTTTGAACTGTGGTGTTGGAGAAGACTCTTGAGAGTCCCTTGGACTGCAAGGAGATCCACCCAGTCCATTCTAAAGGAGATCAGTCCTGAATATTCATTGGAAGGACTGATGCTGAAGCTGAAACTCCTATACTTTGGCCACCTGATGCGAAGAGCTGACTCACTTGAAAAGACCCTGATTCTGGGAAAGATTGAGGACAGGAGGAGCAGGGGACGACAGAAGATGAGATGGTTGGATGGCATCACTGACTCAATGGACATGGGTTTGGGTGGATTTGGGGAGTTGGTGATGGACAGGGAGGCCTGGAGTGCTGTGGTTCATGGGGTCGCAAAGAGTCAGACACGATTGAGCGACCGAACTGAACTGAACTTACAAATATCCTACTATCTCTTCTATTTTAAAAAATGCACTCCAGTCCCCGTCCAGCTACTCTGCTCTTTATTTCCTATAACACAACTCCTTTAAAGAACTGTCTGAACATTGAGCCTGATTTCTCTTTTCCTACACATTCTATGTGATTTCAATTTCTTTATCTCACAGCAAAAGCTATCCATTTGAAAACCTTCCAGACACAAAACAAGTAGGCTCTGCTTCAAGGCTGAATCTCATGTTCTTTCCAATCCTCTACTCTCTCATTTGAGGACCATGTTCTAATTAGGCTTAGGCATCAGTTCAAGGAGAATTTCTTTTTCATTCACAGCTACACTCTCCTATGGTGGGTCCTTCAATCAGCCAATAAAACCACAGTGAAAACACTGTCTACCACTTCATTCTGCAGTGCAAATACTAATCTATTGTCAGCTATATTCAGTCAGCAGTGTTTTCTAGTACCATCAAGTCTGTCCAAACCTGATACAATGCCCTAGAAAGCAACATGACATACAATTAAAATACTGTGTTTCCACTCTTCTTAGTCAAGGCCAGTAAACAGAGTGTGTGTCCATGTGTGTGCTATGTACCCTTGAAGTATACAAATGCCACTCAGTCATCTTGCATTTCTACAACTGTGCTCACTGAACGTGTTTCTTCCCTAAGTGATAATAGGAGATGAGGGTGATGGATTGGTTTGCAAGTGTATTCACCCTCCAATGGTAAACTTTGCCAGCAACTTTTGAGTACTTATGGGGAGTAAGTCAAAGTTTTAAAATCACCTTCAAAACATGCAGTTATTTCTCCCATCACTCAATCCTTCTCCAGATACTGCCTATTTCCTGATTTCCCCTTATAAGGAGTCCTTCCAAGTGTTATGACTATTTCGGGTTTCCAATTTCCTGCTTGTGTGAATTCCCATTTTGTGAATTTCTTCTGATTAAGCTTTGCAGCCACCACTCACCAATGTTGTTCTACTGAAAGGTCACTAGTTACTTCCACATTAGTAAGCCCAATCTCAATTCTCAGTCCTCCTCATTTGGGGCTCATTAGTAGCATTTTCCAAGCTCGTTGTGTTTGGACATGTAATATATCCAAATTGGAACTCTGAATACTCTCCCTGACCTGCCATTTGCTGCCATTCCTGCTCCTAGTCTTTCAGTCTCGGTTAATGACAAATCCATCTTTATGGTTTGGCCAAAGAGCTTAGAGATACCTTTGACTCTCCGATACTCACATTTGATTCTTCAGCAAATTGTATCACCTGTTCTCATCACTTCTACTCTGACCACTTAGGTCAGTGGTCCCCTGGCCGGTCTCTCAGCTTCTGGAAAAACTGATTTTATATATATATCAGTTCAGTTCAGTCACTTAGTCATGTCTGACTCTTTGTGACCCCATGAATCGCAGCACGCCAGGCCTCCCTGTCCATCACCAACTCCCGGAGTTCACTCAGATTCACGTCCATCGAGTCAGTGATGCCATCCAGCCATCTCATCCTCGGTCGTCCCCTTCTCCTCCTGCCCCCCAATCCCTCCCAGCATCAGAGTCTTTTCCAATGAGTCAACTCTTCGCATGAGGTNATGAATTGCAGCACGCCAGGCCTCCCTGTCCATCACCAACTCCCGGAGTTCACTCAGATTCACGTCCATCGAGTCAGTGATGCCATCCAGCCATCTCATCCTCTGTCGTCCCCTTCTCCTCCTGCCCCCCAATCCCTCCCAGCATCAGAGTCTTTTCCAATGAGTCAACTCTTCGCATGAGGTGGCCAAAGTACTGGAGTTTCAGCTTTAGTATAATTATTTCCAAAGAAATCCCAGGGCTGATCTCCTTCAGAATGGACTGGTTGGATCTCCTTGCAGTTCAAGGGACTCTCAAGAGTATTCTCCAACACCACAGTTTAAAAGCATCAATTCTTCGGCACTCAGCTTTCTTCACAGTCCAACTCTCACATCCATACATGACCACAGGAAAAACCATAGCCTTGACTAGACAGACCTTTGTTGGCAAAGTAATGTTTCTGCTTTTCAACATGCTATCTAGGTTGGCAATAACTTTCCTTCCAAGGAGCAAGTGTCTTTTAATTTCATGGCTACAATCACCATCTGCAGTGATTTTGGAGCCCAAAAAAATAAAATCTGACACTGTTTCCACTGTTTCCCCATCTATTTTCCACGAAGTCATAGGACCAGATGCTATGATCTTCGTTTTCTGAATGTTGAGCTTTAAGCCAACTTTTTCACTCTCCTCTTTCACCTTCATCAAGAGGCTGTTTAGTTCTTCTTCACTTTCTGCCATAAGGGTGGTGTCATCTGCATATCTGAGGTGATTGATATTTCTCCTGGCAATCTTGATTCCAGCTTGTGCTTCTTCCAGCCCAGTGTTTCTCATGATGTACTCTGCACAGAAGTTAAATAAGCAGGGTGACAATATATAGCCTTGATGTACTCCTTTTCCTATTTGGAACCAGTCTGTCATTCCATGTCCAGTTTTAACTGTTGCTTCCTGACCTGCATATAGGTTTCTCAAGAGGCAGGTCAGATGATCTGGTATTCCCATTTCTTTCAGAATTTTCCATAGTTTATTGTAATTTTAGTGGTAAGTAATTAAGAGGCTGGTAGATCCCTGGAGGAGGACATGGCAATCCACTCCAGTATTATTGCCTGGAGAATCCTATGAACAGAGGAGCATGGTGGGTTACAGTCCATATGGTCACAAAGAGCTGGACACGACTGAAATGACTTAGGATGCACACACAGGTCTATGAGACATATAAGCTTCCCAGATGGCACTAGTGTTAAAGAACCCGTCTGTCAATGCAGGAGACATAAGAGAGATGGGTTTGATCCCTGGGTTGGGAAGATCCCCTGGAGAAGGGCACACAACCCATTCGAGTATTCTTACCTGAAGAATCCCACGGACAGAGAAGACTGGCAGGCTATAGTCCATAGAATTGCAAAGAGTTGGACACGACTGGAGAGACTTGGCATGGGTAGGCCACCTAGTTTATCACAGAGAACTAGGGAAAGAGCTAAGAAGAGTCTTTCTAAGGTCACAACAGACTCCTAATACTAGCCTTAAAAACTACCCCTGCAAAGTAGTCAAAAATGTATTAAACAAGACTGAACAAATTTATGTTTCGGAGCACTGGCCCAAACGATGGGGATATCAGTCAGCTACCAGCAGAGCCTAACAGCTAGGTGAGGACAAGAGATGCAGACAGCATAATTTGGGAAGGAGAGAGTCATAAAGAAAACACTGTCATGCCAGGGTGACTGAACACATGTTCAAGGTTGCACCTTCTGAAGAGTGATAGCAGAAGCTTCACATTGCAAGGTGGAAATGCTTAATTCAAAAAGTCCAACCAAGTCACTAAAGAAATAAGCAAATAACAACAAAACCAAGTGCCAGAGGGAGGTGGGAATCAGATTTGAGAATTACTATATTACATAAAACATCCACTTTTTACCAAAAAATTACAAGACATATCAATGAACAGAAAAGTGACCCATAAGCAGAAAAAAAATGGTAGGTACACTACTGGCAAGAGGTTCCAGATGTCATATTTAACAAAGAAATCTTTCAAGGTCATTATAAATATACTCAAAGTACGAAAGAAGATTGTGTTTTAAAAAGTAAAAGATAACACGATGATAGCGTCCAACCAAACATGGATGAAAAATTTTATCGATAAAGAGAAATTACTTTTTTAATGTAAATTCTGGAGATATGTAGTGTGATAACTTATGTTTTAAAAAGTATAAGGGACAGATCAAGAGATATTATACAAAAATAAGTATAGCCTCAGAGAAATGTGGGACTTTTAAGCATATACAGGGGCTCCACAGGTGGCTCACTGGGTTGGGAAGTGATCCCTGGGTTGGGACGATACCCTGGAGAAGGAAATGACCGCCCTCTCCAGTATTCTTGCCTGGGAAATCCCATGGACAGAGGAGCCTGGTGGACTAATAGTCCATGGGGTCACAAAAAAGTCACACACAACTTAGCGACTAAATAACAACAATGCTAAGCTCATACACAGGTAATGAGACTATCAAAAGGAGAGGAGAAAGGAGAAAAAAATTTTGAAGAAATAATCACAGAAAGTTTCCCCAATTTGATGAAAAACAATCTAATTAAAAGCAGTAATTCAAAGCTCAACAATGAGATTACTGGTGCCTTCTCATAAGAAACAGTAGAAACCAAAAACACTGGGATGATAATATCCATGTGTTAGAAGAAAATACTGTCAATCATTAATCTTGTATCCATCAAAACTATCTTTCAAGTATGAGGCTGAAACACTCATAGGAAAATGCAGAGGTAAACATATATACCTGTGATGACTCAATGGTCACTAAATAAGATACAAAAAGCACAAACAAAATATAGATTAAATTGGACTTCAAATTTAAAACACCTTTGCTTCCAAGGACACCATGAAGAAAATGAAAAAAAAAAAAAAAAAACTTAGAACCAAGAAAAAATACCTGCAAATAACATGACTTGTAAAAGACATTAATTAGAATATGTAAAAAACACATGGTTCCTTAATGCTGCTAAGCTGCTAAGTCGCTTCAGTCATGTCCGACTCTGTGCAACCCCAGATGGCAGCCCACCAGGCTCGCCTGTCCCTGGGATTCTCCAGGCAAGAACACTGGAGTGGGTTGCCACTGCCTTCTCCAATTCATGAAAGTGAAAAGTGAAAGTGAAGTCGCTCAATCAAGTCCTACTCCTAGCGACGCCATGGACTGCAGCCCACCAGGCTCCTCCATCCCTGGGATTTGCCAGGCAAGAGTACTGGAGTGGGTTGCCATTGCCTTCTCCTTAATAAGAGGATAAATAACTCAACTTAAAAATGAGCAAAGGATATGAATAGATATTTCTATTCTATTTCTTATAAAAAAAAAAGATTTCTTATTCTTCCAATAAGATATACATATGGATGATAAGTACATGAAAAGATGCATAACATCACTAGCTACCAGGAAGCTGCAAATTAAAACCATGATATCACTTCACATCCACTAACATGGCTATAAGCAAAGAAACAGATAATAATAAATGCTGATGAGGATATTAAGAAATTGGAACACTCATATACTGGTGGTGGGAATATAAAATGCTGAGACCACTTTGAAAAACAACCTGGAAATTCCTCAAAATGTTAAACATAGAGTTTATCATATGTCCAAGAAACTGTACCCGGATGTGTATACACCCAAGAAAATGAAAATATATGCCCACACAAGACCCTGGACATGCATGTTAGCAGTAGTATTATTAATATAAACTTAAAAGTGTAAACAATCCCAATTTCCATCAACTACTAAACGGATAAATGTGTGAGATGTCCATACAGTGGAATGTTCCCCAGCAATGGAAAAGAACCAAGTACTAACCCATGTTAAAATATGGATGAACCTTGAAAATACTGTACTAAGTGAAAAAACTCAGTCACAAAAGATCACATATTGAATAACTGCATTTATACTGACCATCTAAAAAGGGAAATGTAAAGAGACAGAAATTATATTATTGGCTGCCTAAGGCTGAGTGTGTTATAGGGAACAATAAAACTGATTATGAGAAAAAGGTTAATGTCATCAATGAACATATAGGTGAAAGTTCTAAATGAGATACTGTATTAGCAAACCAAAATCAGATACTGTATTAGCAGTCTTTTAGGAAGATAATAAAGAGGTGGCCAAGATAGCCAAGTAGGAAGATTCTGAACTCATCTCCTCCCACAGACACACCCAAGTTAGGACAATTTGCAAAGCAATTATCCATGAGAACCGCCTCAAGACTAGCAGAAAAAGTTTTCCACAGTGCAAGATATAAAGAAGGAACCACAATGAAACAGGTAGGAGCGGCAGAGATGTGGTAAAGTTAGGACTCACACCCTTGGGCCAGTGACCCACAAAGAGAAGAAATATCACAATGACAGAGGTCCTCCCCAAGGAGTAAGGGGTCTAACACCCACACTGGGCACCCCAGCCCAGGGCTCCTGTACCCAGAACATCTGGCTTTAAAAACTAGCAAGGCTTATTAAAGCAGAGACACTACTTTGCCAACAAAGGTCCGTCTGGTCAAGGCTATGGTTTTTCCAGTGGTCATGTATGGATGTGACAGTTGGACTGTGAAGAAAGCTGAGCACAGAAGAATTAATGTTTTTGAACTGTGGTGTTGGAGAAGACTCTTGAGAGTCCCTTGGACTGCAAGGAGATCCAATCACTCCCTAAAGGAGATTAGCCCTGGGTGTTCTTTGGAAGGAATGATGCTACAGCTGAAACTCCAGTACTTTGGCCACCTCATGCTTAGAGTTGACTCATTGGAAAAGACTCTGATGCTGGGAGGGATTGGGGGCGGGAGGAGAAGGGGATGACCGAGGATGAGATGGCTGGATGGCATCACCCACTCGATGGACATGAGTTTGAGTGAACTTCGGGGGATGGTGATGGACAGGGAGCCCTGGCGTGCTGTAATTCATGAGGTCGCAAAGAGTCGGAAACAACTGAGCGACTGAACTGAATGCTTATTTATTTTTGGAAGAGCCAAAGAGCTAGAAGGAAACAGAGACTCTTCCTTAAAAGGGCACATGAAACCTCATATGTTATGAATCCCACTGCAGAAAGAAACCTGGGTCAGACCTACTTGCTGAGCTTGGTAAACAGTACGGAGGGTCCTAAAAATTAAAAAATAGGATTGCCAAACGATGTATCAGTTTCACTTCTGGGTATCTGTTGTTTTGTTGCTCAGTTGCTAAGTCGTATCTGACTGTTTTGAGACTCCATGGTCTATAGGCCATCAGGCTCCTCTATCCATGGGATTTCCCAGGCAAGAATACTGCAATCGGTTACCATTTCCTTTTCCAGAGTATCCTCCTGACCAGGGATTGAACTCAAGTTTCTAGCATTGGCATGAGAATCCTTTACCACTGAGCCATCAGGGAAGTTCTTTTGAGTATTTCCCAAAGAGGGGGAAAAAAAATCCACAAACACAAAAAGATATACGGCACACTAATGTTTATGCAGCATAGATTTGGAACCTATCTAAGTGTCCAAAACATGAATGGATAAAGAAGGCATGACACACAGAGAGGAATACTACTCCGTCACAAAAAAGACAGAAATCTTGCCATTTGTGACAACATGGATGTATCTAGAGGGCATTATGTCAAGTGAGAAAAAGACAAATCCTGTTATGATCTTACTCATATGTGGAATCTAACAAAGCAACAGGAAAACAGACTCATAGATAACAGAAAACACATAAATGGTTGCCAGGGAAGAGAGTTGGGAGGAGACAATTAGGTGAAGGGAATTAAGAAGTACAAAACAAACCTTCAGTAGTAACATAAATGAGCCACGGGTATGTAAAATAAAGCATAATTAATATGATCAACAATATTGTAAAATCTGTGTATGTGAACTCATGGTTATTAGACTTAGAGTGGTAATCATCTCATAATGTATTCAAATGTCAAATTACTATATAGTATACCTGAAACTAACATTGCATGTCAACTATATTTCAGTTTAAAAAAATAAAGTCTCACCATAAACTTTTTAAATTAAGACAGTGTAGTATTACTACAAGAAGAGAAAATTAGACCAATGGAAATTTTAAAGCTCAAAAAAAGATATGTACATATCTATATATATATAGATGCATATACATAAAACAGGTATGTATCACATCCACAACATATAGACATTTATTACATATAGATACACACATATATAAAAGAACTGACATAAATGGAGAGCCACTCTGAAATGAATGGGCAACAGGTGATACATATGGAAACAATTAAATTGAACCTTAACTCACACCTCACAATATTCAGTTGCAGATGGATTAAGGATATAACAAAACATCATTATGACCTTAGGGTAAGCAAAAGTTAAACAAGGAACTGAAATGTAAGCCATAAGGACTGGAAAATTTTGACTACATTAAAATTGAAAACTTCTGTGGTTAAAAGCTACATTACAAACATAAAATAGACAAACCACAAGTAAGAAGGTATTTGCAAAGAATTTAATTGTTTTAAAAAGTACTCATATCCACAACTTGAAAGTATCTTAGTAAGGTAGCATGTTAATCTTGGATGTTAGAAAACATTTAATAAATTTGACAATATAAAGAACAGGATAAGAAGCAGCACAATAGGAATTATCTTATACTGCTGGTAGGAGTTTGAACTACTTTGGAAAATAGAATGGAATCTTACAGATTTAAAATGCACCTTTTGTGTAACCAAGCAATCCCATGTTCCTTGTGCCTGTGCACTGAGAACATAAGCAACCCATAACATCATTTTCTATAATAGCAAAAGTTAAAGAAATAACCATCAATAAATGGCAAACTAAACTGGTCTATTCACAAAAAGAGTATCAAAAAGTAGTGAAAATAAGTGAAATATAGCTTTAGGCACCATGGATAAGTTTTAAACACATAAATTTGAGAAAGGGGAAGTAAAAATATACAACAGCACTGAATGACATTTTTCTAAAGCTCTAAATACACTGTTTAGGGATACACAAGCATATGGTATAAAAAAATTTTTTTTTTAAGTAAGTGAATAATGCAGACAAAACTCAGGTGAGTTTTTTGGAAAGGACAGGAGTAAATGTGACTGAGGAGCACACATGAGGTTTAAAAGGTACTGGTATTACTTCATAAAGTGACTAGTAGATATAAATACATTCACTCTGTCATTCCTTAAAATACATACTTTTAAATATGGAAGAAATGTTTCCTTTTAAAACATATATCAAAAAATTACAGGAACCAGACAACTTAGTTTCTATAGCTCTGCTCCAAAACAAGGGTATTTTCACAAGGCACAAAACCACCTTAAACGTTATTTTACATATCAAATAATTTGCATGAGATATTTTTCCTACCATCATTTCTGCCCTTGACTTTAAGGATTATGTAATTTATTTGCTTTTTCCTTAAATCATTTCTATTGTTACAAAGAACCATAATAATAAAAAAAAAAAAGACTGGCATTTTAATTTGTATTTATACATTTTATGAAATTATATATCAAGAGTAATGGTCAGTTTTCATAAAAATTAAAATTCCTGTTTTTTTTTTTTTTTTTTTGCTTAATAAAAATAATGTGAAGCATGTTCCTGTTTATTCAAAACTACTGTTTGGGTTTTTCACATTTTGTCTTTTTCTGATCCTTAGAGAATATCCCTTCTTTAAAATCTAAAAATTACATGATAGAGATGTAAATAAATAAATATATCAAAACAAAAACAACAGACTCCAAGTAGAGAAATTTTCCTTTTGACTTCTTCCTATGTTTTAAAAAGTTTCTATCAAACACACATTCATTTAATAATAAGTTCTTACAAAACCAAGACACAGCAATATAGTAAATAAATAAACTCTTAACTCTGAGATATCACAAGCACTGTTTTCTGTCATATCAGGTGAGCAAGGTTTAAAATTTAAATTCTGATGTTTTTTATCTAGAGAGCATTAAATACTCTGAATGAAATGATATCAAGACTCCTTTCCAGGACGAAGGATAAATCGTATACACAACCAACTGAAGAAGTACATTTGCTGAAGAATTTTCCGTCATTGAGGCAAAGAAAAAAAAATAGGGCACCTTTGCTCACTGTCAATGAGCAAACTGACACCAAATTTAATTAGAATTAGCCTTCACTTCCTAAAGAAAAAACAGAAAGATAGGGTGGGGGGGAGAAGGCACAAAAGGTCCGAAATCAAAAAGCTGGCTTCAATGCCTCTGATGCATCACTACATAAATTTGCTTTTAACATAAAACAGAGGAGTCTTGTTTTTTAGTTCAATAAAGTATTTCCAAACACTGCCCTGCTTTTCTGTTGTATAGATATTATATAGATTATGAATGTGATTTTTAAAATAACCTTAATATCTCAAAAAAATATTTTAGTACAGAGAATGGTGGGGAGACAGAAACAACAGTTTCAAAAGGGCAACTTTGAGACTTTCAGAAAAAAGCTATTAATTTCTAACTGTGGTAATAATATTTGAAACAGATGTCTATCTACTTTCAAATCCAAACTGGATCATAGTTTACACAGTTTAATAAAACTTTAATTAAGGTTCTGCAATAGTGTAAACTGATCAGGTCATGCAACTAAACACTTGCTTAATACTGACATCTCTTCAAGCTCCATTAGTGCTAAACTTAACCAGACTTTTCATAGTTCATCCAAGGGAAAATGTCATTCAAATTAATAAACGGATACAATTTATCCCCTTATTTCATTATACAGACTTTTTCTTTTTTAGAAGTATTCGAAATAGAGATGTAAGTATCCCAAATTGAATAAAAAGGGAAGGAAATAACTTTGTTTCTAAGAGCTTCTTGTTTCTAACTACACACTTATTTTAATGAGTATCTGTGACTTAAAGTTTTGCATTTGGAAACATTTTGTAAGAAAATTGTTTCTCATTAAAATTGACCAATTAGGATCCTCCCTGGTGGTCCAGTGGTTAAGACTGTGCTTCCACTCCACAGGTTCCAATCCTGCTCAGGGAACTAAGATCCCACAATGCTGTGCTGCAGCAAAATAAATAAAATTTTTTAAATTAAAAATTGATCTATTAATTCTGTAAATATTCTTCATTCCATTTTCATAGAACAGTCTCATATAGGTACCTCCCAAAGTAGGCTGAGTGCCTACCACTTAAAGACATCTAAAATAAAGGACAAGACTGAATATTCATTGAACAATTACTGTATGCCAGGCAGAGCTCTGGGTATTTCATTTAATTACCACAGCATCCCTACCGAGTCCTACTCCTACTATCCCCATTCTACAGATGAGAGCACTGAATGGAACAGCCAGAATACAAACCTGGGTATCTGACTGCTGAGTCCACTGCAGAGCATCTATGTTGGTTTTAGTCAAAATACAGAAGAGAATTTTTTCCCATTTCATGTCCTGGAATTTATTTATAAATTAAACAAATGGTAAATTTTTAAAAACCCTAAGGATCCTCACATATTCTCAAAGGGAAAATTTCCATAACTACATGGAAATAAAGAAACAAAGTAGGGAAGGCAATCAATCAATCAACACTGACCTAGCATCTTCTGTGTGCTATATTCTATATTGTGAAATATGAGGAAAACAGAGAAACAAGGCAGCTTTTGGTGAGGATGCTAATTACACTAACAATCCAGGAAACTAGTAATTACAAATTGATGCAGTGCAGAATAATTAGAATGGAAGAGGGTACAAAGTAATGGAAGAAAAGTTACTTCCGGGGGGTATGTATTAATAGAATACATTAATTCTGTGCATTAATGTACATACATGAGTCCAGGGGGGTGGTATTAATAGACTCTCTTCTGTAAATGAAGCTGTTTGCCAAAAGGAAAAATGCTAGAACAGCATCAGTGTGAGAAATTCGTATGTAAAGTGATATATGTTAGCTGTAATTTTTTTTTTACTATTTTTTCATTTTCAATCCAACTTCCAAGAAAGAGTCCACATAAAGGGAATTTCCCTTACTCTGCTTCACACTTTCTCATTTTTGATTCAGGAATTTTAGCGTTATGAATTCTAATGCATTCACTATGGACAAAACATTTTCAGCATTACTTAAGAACTTCAACTTTTTCCTTATTTCCCTTATCTCGTAAGAGCAAACAATTCATGTAAAACAGACAACTCTACAGTTTTCAGTGGAGGCTTCCTGCTTTATATCAACAGTAAATGCTCCAGGATGAACTTTAGGGGCTGTGATTATTTGTTTCCTCAATTTTATTTTACTTTGTTCAGTCGCTCAATCCTGTCCAACTCTTTTCAGCCCCATGGACTGCAGCATGACAGGCTTCCCTGTCCTTCACCATCTCCCAGAGCTTGCTCAAACTCATGTCCATTGAGTCAGTGAGGCCATCCAACCATCTCGCCCTCTGTCTTATTTTACTTATTTTACTGAGTAAGCATAATTTTCTCATCCTATTTTACTTTATTTGGTAAGTATAACTTTCTTTAGCATAGACTCTTTCAACACATACAGACATTACTATACAGACAGGTTGCACAAAAGAGGGCTGGGATTAAAAATTTGTTATGGATAATCTAGAATATATCACCAAAATCTTCAAACATATAAAAATAACAGAGATGATTGTTGTATGAAACTATAGTTCTTAAAAGGAAATTACTAACCAACTTGAAAATAATAAAAATATATCAAGTTGCCTAGATATTTAAAGGCATCTGAATATTAAGCCAATCCTGGAACAATATAAGGAAAGAATATTTTAGAAAGAATAGTACGGGGATTAACTTCCCATAAGGAGAACCAGGTTATCTGCACAACATCTTAAACCTAGTTCAGTCCTGTTCTTATATTCAAAAGGGCTCTAAAAGAGATTACTTAGTATGCAGCATTACAGAAACAGTTAACTTAAAGGCACATAGAAACAATCTCTTATCAGTGAAAAGTTATAATCACCAAATCAAATTCTTCATATCGCTGGGATGTTCTGCATATTTTTTTCTTTTTTTCAATTTATTTAACTGGAGGCTAATTACTTTACAATATTGTGGTGGGTTTTGCCATACACCGACATGACTCAGCCATGGGTGAACATGTGTCCCCCATCCTGAACCCCCCTCCCACCTCCCTTCCCATTCCATCCCTCTGGGTTGTCCCAGTGCACTGGCCTTGAGTGCCCTGTTTCATGCATTGAACTGGGACCAGTGATCTATTCCACATATGGTAATATACACGTTTCAATGCTATTCTCTCTGCATATTTTATCTCTAGTAAAATTACCCACTATGATCCAGTATGACTGTGTGTGCCCAATTAATTGCTCAGTTGTGTCCAACTCTTTGCTACCCCATGGACTGTAGCCCACCAGATTCCTCTGTTCATGGAATTTTCCGGACAAGAATATTGGAGTGGGTTGCCATTTCCTACTCCAGGGGATCCTCCTGACCCAGAGATTGGAACCTGTGTCTCCTGAATCCTCCTGTGGATTCTTTACCACAGTTCTACCTGGAAAGCCCATAATCCAATACAGTCAACTTTTAAACTGAATCTGATTTCTGAACAAAACTATTTTCAACAGTTGCTTCAAAGTTCTTAGAAAATAATTCAAAGAATGTATTACAACAGTACTGATTGCAGAGTCACTGCCTATTAACAAAAATTATTTGGGCTTCCCTGGTGGCTCAGATGGTAAAGGGTCTGCCTGCAATGCGGGAGACCCGGGTTCAGTTTCTGGGTCGGCAAGATCCCCTGGAGAAGGAAATGGCAACCCACTCCAGTATTCACGCCTGGAAAATCCCATGAACCGAGGAGCCTGGTGGACTACAGTCCATAGGGTCGCAAAGAGTCGGACAAGACTGAGTGACTTCACTTTCACTTTCCAAGGATTTATAAAAGTATATAAAACAGTAAACAGTATAATTATATGATTTATAACTGTTAGTCTCTCATTTGAAGAATTATAAAATACCAAAGGTGATTAGATTTGGAAAGAACTTTTGTGAACACTGTTTTGTCTCAGAAATTTCAAAAATCACCTAAAGAAAAAAAAAAGACACAAAGATGTATTAGTTACAGTGTCTTGCTCTTAAGAAACCTAATGTCACAGTGTAATTGTTAACCATGATAAGATTTACCCATCTGGATTATAGAATCTGTAGCATTTCAAGCCAGAAAGACCTTAGAGAGCTTGGCCAATCCTTTATTTAACTGATCAGTCTCAGGTTACAAAACTAATTATGGCCTTTCTTGTCTCCCAATTGTGTGCTATTTTCAAAATACTACTTGCTTCTCTCCCCTTGAAACAGAGAACAAAATTAAAATGCTAAAATAATAATAAATGTATTGAAACATATTACCCTATCTCATCCATTACTGTGATGAGAAACTGCAAAACATGAATTATCTGACCTGAGAAATGAGAACACAAAGAAGATTTGAACTATATGAGATTATGAAAGTTAAAGTAAAAAATAATCAACTAGTCCTTCCTTATTATATGGTTTCATAATAAAATTATGAAGGGTTATTCAATGATTTCAGTGGCAGGTAAAATTAAAACAAATAAAAGGAAATACCCTTGACATGCATAACAAGCCTCCAGAATACACAAGGTCACAGAACAGAGGTCGCATCGTTAAATCCAGTAACATGATTTTAAAATAATCTGGATCATTAGTGAAGCAAATATCTGATTATTTATGTTCAACATAGATATAATTTTCCATAATGGAAAAATTATATTTTGGAATATAAAGAGTCACTAAGGAAGCTTTCTCTTTGTTACAAATTATACTATAACTTAATGTTTTTGTGACCTATACATGCCTTTGGAAAATCAAATGGTGATTACCAGACTAGCAAAAATGTGAGGACTTAACTTATATATAATAATATTAACTTTTAAATTTACCGTTTCACTTTTAATGCCTAAATTCATTTTAAAGTTTGCTTTCCCCACAGCACTTGTGCTCCATGTAAAATATTTTTCAACTAGTTATTTTGGAAACTAAAGATTTCTTTAACAACTCTACCTCAGCTAAGCTCTGTGGCCACAGCCAGCAGACCCCTGTCATTTAAACATGCAAAAAATAAAGGTATTACACTTAAAGAAGAGGTTTTATGATTCTTTGAAAACAACTGTATTAATTTCATTTTCATTCCAACACAGTCTAATAAAAATAGAGACAAAATATATGTGATATCCCTATTACAGATGATCTAGAGTCCATTTCAATGTTAGAAAAAGTGATTTCAAGATCAAACTCTACTCAAAGGTTTTTACTGTATTTTTAGTGGAAACTTTCTGGTCCCTCCGAATAAGCAGATTTTTGCCAAGCCCCCAAATCCAATGTTTATTATTAGGTTTATATTATGGTGGTTCTTTCAAAATAATTTAAGTTTATTAATGTCATTTCAGATAAACTGATCAATTTTAAATAATTTTCATCATTTGCATCTGTATATTCTTAGCAAACTACCTGAGCTATTTGGTTTCCAAAATCCACTAAAACATGTCACTACATTTAACCCATGTTAATGACTTCATGTCCCTCTACCCCTCCCTCACACACACAAAAAAAGCACAACGCGGAAAAATGTGGATCAAATGGAAGTCAGTTTAAATAAAAATGTGTTAAGTTTGCTCACAACATCTTCCACATGCAATTTTCTCTCTTACAACTGTGCACAAGTCTCTTCCTTCTTCCAAGAGTCTTTCGAAGCTCTTGGACCACATGGGCTTATCTCTGCTCATCTTTGTACCATCAATAACTAACACATGTCTGGCTCTAAGAGCCCTCCAATATTGAAGTACAGATTTAAAATCAGACAGCCCTATATTAGAATCCCCCACTAACAACTGCCGAACCTCACTATGTCTTAAGTTCCTTCATCTGAAAAACAGAGCTGGCAATCACTATCTTAACCGTGATGAGCTTATTCATTAGCTCACTTCCTGGAACACAGGAATGACTCAAACACAGTAACCTCTATCTTTTGTCTGCTTATATAAAACTGTATTTCAGCCATCCACATTAATGCTAAAATTTCAACTCCTTTATCCTCACTCCTTCAAATTCTCCCAATATAATAATTATTCCTTGGCAATTTGGCAAATTTATGAAGTCAATATATGCTGAAGCATAAGGTCACCAGGCTTCCCTGGTGGCTCAGAGGTTAAAGCATCTGCCTCCAATGCGGGAAACCCAGGTTCGATCCCTGGGTTGGGAAGATCCCCTGGAGAAGGAAATGGCAACCCACTCCAGTATTCTTGCCTGGAGAATCCCATGGACAGAGGAGCTTCGTAAGCTACAGTCCATGAGTCTGTAAAATATTGTAAAATACTTGTAAAAATATTTTACAAAGAGTCGGACACGACTGAGTAACTTCACTTTCACTTTCCTAAGGTCACCAAAGAGTTTAGCAAACAATGGTAAAGAGGTAGAGAGCTAGCTTTGACTTTTTTTAGGGCTAATCATGTCTTGGAATACTAAAAGCTGTATGGAGCCTCAAGGGAGAAACTAGTGAATATAATCCGCCCTATTTAAAATAAAAAAAAAATCCCTTGACAAGGTACTACCGCAAAAGTTATTAGAACTGAGTCATCATAGGATTAGATGAACTTTTAACTGGAGAAACAAAGATGACCATGAAAAAGAAAAAAAAAGACATTATTTTGGCAAGAAAACTATAAATAGGGAAGGTGCTAGAAGTGGCCTTATTCAACATCTTTATAAATGATGTAGGAGAGGAAATGTAGATTAAAATTTTCCAGGATTCCAAAAGATACTAAGCTTTTCCAGTACGTGAGCTGCCAAGTCAGTGGGATAACCTACAAAGTTTCTGAAACTTTATGAGTTACTAGGAGGAAGACATCAAATAAGATTTAAAGTGGAAAACTATAGGGTTACACATGTAAGGGAGGAAGCATAGAGACTGTACTTCTTTGGATAAATGGGCCTTAGATAGCATAAATAGGAGCACAGAAGTCACTGTGTCACTGTGTTCCCAGAGCCAACAAAGCTAACAATGGGACTGACATCACTCAAGAACAAAAAACATGCTTTTCCCTCCAATTTAAAACCACAGTTCATTTTCACTGAAAACACTACACACAGATCTAGTCTAACTTTCCACTACCTACTGAAGGACGAAAAATTATAATTCTAATTTTACAAAGAAAGAAGGGGAAATAAAGATCTAGAAACTGAGGAAAATCCAAGTGAATAAAAATAAATGATCAAGTGGACCACAGGACAGCCCCGTGAAGAAAAACAAGATAGATGAGCACTCTTTCAGTCTGGACAGGTGATGGTTACAAGGAAACACTGTACACGTCAAAACTCAACAGGCTCTGTATAACGACAGAGAATATGGACAAGACATACAGAGCTAAAGAACTGCAGCTGTCAATTCAACTAGAATATAAATATAAAGTCAAGAAGTTAAACTGAAAAATTCTCATAAGTTCCAAAAAGAGAGCACTGGTGTGTCTTGAGGAAAACTAAGATACCCGATTTAATACAAAATTTTAAAAGTGAAATCATGGAACACCAGTCACACCTTCCCTAACACAGTCCCCAGTGGCATTGCCTAAAGACAGAACAATAGACTGACTCACCGTGGCACCTCATTGATGCGCTCATCAACTTTTCATCCTGTCTTTCCCCTGTTACATCTGTTTATGCTCTGCGTTTATTTTTTGATAGTGTATCATCCATGATTTTAAACATCTTTCCCCTTAGAGGAAGACTCAGGTTATCTCTGACACATATGGCATGATGTTTATTCATATTGCATAAATATTTAACAATTCCATTCGTAAGAAAGACATTATTCACAAACTGAAGATGTAAAATATTATTGTTAAACTGCATTATACCTTCCAGGTTTAGAAGAAATGAGCCAAAAAAGGAATCTATGGTCTCATGGTAAGTCAGCTGCATGCTAGTAAATTATTAGAAAAACATCTAAGAATGCTTAATAACACCTTTCAAACCACAATTATAAATACATAAAATCTCAAATAAAAGAGGAGCTAGACAGTATCTGATAAAAACCTTTACAAACATCTATAAGTGCATTATATCAAAGAAATGCATAGGAATGAAAACTGTCTAGATTCAAGTCATATCTAGCTATACATTTCATGTTTGTGCCATTTTTAACTTTAGCCATTAGAATCCATTTCTTTAAATGTTTCAAGCATGGACATTTCATAAAAGTAGTATGAGTGAAATTATATAATAAGTAATTTCATAAAATAAAAATTCATCTTGCTATTACTATCATTTCCATAATATTATTAAAGTATTTTAAGATTATGTCTACAGAATACCAAGTCATCATTCCAGTTAAACTAACTCAGTCAAAACTCCAATCAGTCAGAGGATAGATATTTCATGTTTGTGCCATTTTTAACTTTAGCCATTAGAATCCATTTCTTTAAATGTTTCAAGCATGGACATTTCATAAAAAGTAGTATGAGTGAAATTATATAATAAGTAATTTCATAAAATAAAAATTCATCTTGCTATTACCATCATTTCCATAATATTATTAAAGTATTTTAAGATTATGTCTACAGAATACCAAGTCATCATTCCAATTAAACTAACTCAGTCAAAACTCCAATCAGTCAGAGGATAGAAAAGTCAGGAAGGGTCGTGAAAATACTCTATGGAGATTAAGGATCAGAGAAATGAGAATGTTTTAATCTCCTCCGGCTCAAGAAAAGTAGAGAAAACAGTGTTTTCAAATCGAGTGCAAAACTGAGAAAAAGTAAAGAGAGGAGGCGTGACTGGGATGGTAGAGAGTACCAGAGAACAGAAACGAGCACTGGTGTATTCACAGACCCGAGAAGATGAAGCGCTGCGGCTCCAACACACAGGTCATTGCAGATACTGGCAAAGCCTTTTTGCTGTTGTTTTTGTTTTGTTTTGTTTTTAAGTTAAATATGCTTTAAATATCTTTAAACTGCTAGTAGGAAGTATTCAAGAAATAAAGGTATTATGTCACAGTCCTGGTTCAAGCATATAAAACACACTGCCATGCTCTTGATGCCAAAGGATAAATTTTAGTTAGAAGAATCTGAAACTTCAGTTTTTCTGAGCAATTTTCAAATTCTTCATGGCTCTGTGAAATAACAATCTAAGAGAAAGCAGAAAATGTAGTACAGAAAATGTAGGCACATCTTTGATGTGCTTAAAGTACAGACTGTTTCAAGGCAATGTATTTACAAGAAGTTTTAGATTTTCTCTTTTCAGAAACAATAACATCTGCTTTTCTTAGTAAAAGGTGTCAAGACAAACTGGAAGACATTTTTGGAAGAAGTTAATTTACATATGACTGTTTTATCTCAGCTTTAACATACTCTATGGAATGCTAAAAATGATAAAAATTTGGATAATTTTAAGTTATATGATTGGGAATTGCTTACATAGTCTTTACTTAACAAGCAAGCATACATTATTCTATAAATATGCATAATTATGGAATAGGAAAAGCCTAATTTGCCTACAAAAATTGGAAGAGTTTGATGACTGAAGGAGTGAATCACATCCATTGAGAATTACTAAAAAAAACATAATCAAACATAAATGCCACAGAACACAAAGATCATTTTCCAAATTGGTTCCAGAAACAGCTCCTAGGTAAATTTCCATGAAAAGCTAATTTAATTCAATTAAACAGTATAGCATGGTTTTCTTCTTCAGAAAGAATTTAAACATTTTCATTTGCTACAGATGTTAAAGATAAGTGTTTTAAAGCATGATTGATTTAATTTTGAGATAAAGATTCAAAACTGTTGAAATATTTTGAATGGAAAAGGACTTACTGAACACACATATTTTAACCACAACAGTATCCCTCACTTATGAAGTATACAGAGAAAAACTTACAACATTTAGTATTTTTTACATCTTTACATTATGTACTGACATACAGATGCAACATTGTAATTTTACATTTTAAGTGAGAAACAAGACAAGATAAAATAGAGAACCACACATTAGTATATTATTAGAATCCTACAACTCAAACATGCAATGGAAGGAAGAAAGTATCATTTGAAAATTGAGTAACGGTTAAATTCATCCCGGAATAATTCAGGTTTCCCTGTATAACTTTTCCGAGTTAATCTCAACATTATATAAGTTCACTCAGGCACTCAGGATGACTAAGTACTGCCTCCAAAGCAGACTGGTCATGGGTTCTGGTGCGTCCATCTGGCTGCCGGCTAGAACACTGGAATGACTCATAAATGAAGCAACCTGAGGTCACCTACTCCAGGTCTCTTAAACAGAACTGCCAGCTGCTTACCAGGTGGTTCCAATTTTCGAGAATACTTAAAATGGGAAACTCGTTCTAGATACACCATTTTATTTTCATATTGTCTTTGCCCACAGAACTGGGGAGGTAAGGAAGGAAGCTCTTTTGAAATGTAGATTACCAATCATCTGAAGGCCAGAAGTCATTACATGTCTGGGATTGAGAATAATATATAAAATAAAGTGAAAAAGAAAGGCAAGACACAAAATCATATTATACTATACTCTTAATTATATAAAGAAAAGAAAAAAAGACCCCAAAAGTTAATAAGCTATCTGTGTGGTAGAAAAGAGTGGTTTTAACTGTTAGAATTCTCTGTACTTCCCAAGTTCACTTCAAGGAATATGCATTCTTTATTAGAAAAATAAAACAATTAGTAGATTTTTAGAAGACTGTAAACCTTGGCTCTGTGAGCCCCAGAGGCCCTGAGTATACTTACATCTATCTATACAAGCAGAAAGTCTTTCTCTTGGTAATGAAGAAAAACATTCATTTTACCTTTAAAAAGAAAAAGGGGGAAAGGAAGGGGAACAAGAACTGGATTCCTACTCTATAACAAGTGTGACAGGTAGAGGAACAAGTCTCATCTCTCAGGAGACAACAGGTTGGTGAAATATTTAGCCAATTATTTGTATCAATTTTTCCAAAAGTTTGTTCTGAGGAACATTCGTCCAATGATATATGCAGGGAAAAATATAAGCCCCAAGGTCAAAACACCCCTTGTGGGGATGGTTGCAATGCACATTAGCATAATTAAGGCTCACACAAGGCTTCAGTTTAAACATATCAGCAACTCCCAGACTTCTCTGATCATTTATTTACTTATTGAATGCCTCTGTAGTGTATATTATGTACCTGACATGGTTCTAAACACTATACAAATATTCACTATTCTAATCCTCAAACCGAGGACATAATCACTATTATTGCCATTTCCATCTTACAGATGATGAAGCTGAAACACAGAAGGTTCAGCAACTTGTTCAAGGCCACACATCTATTAAGTGACAGAAAAAGGCAATCAAACTCCAGAGTCCTCACAGTTCAGCAGTAGGCTAGGCTGCCACCCATGCGACCCTTCTTGAGCTATACAACCTGACATCCCCAAAACCTCTGTTCCATTGGAATATATCATGAAAACAATGCAATCAACTAAAATACACTAGTATATGTAAACTGTGTATCTGAATTAGTTGGATAAACTCACAATGCTTCGAACTCCAATTTCTCACTGAATACGTGATGAGATAGAAATAACTTGCCATGGTGTTCGACCTAAAAATTTCAAGAACTGCTAAACAAGAAAAATTTGGTTAGACTGTTTTCCCTCTCTATGGTCACTGAATAAATTAGAAACTTGATTTGTAAATATAATGTTTAGCTTTTTACTTGTCTCCTCCCCAGTCTTCAACCCAAGTAAAGACAAACATCTGCCTTTTTGTACCTATGCTGAGCACAGTGCATTGTTCTAAGTAGCAACTCTTTAAGTATGTACCATGTTAATAAATGAATAAAAGAGTGAGTGAAACCAAAGCACCTATGTGAAAATTTACAGACTATAAAGCAAAGAATTGAAGCCAATAAACTGGTTGAGAGAAAAGTTTTTATATAAGAACAGTGTAAGTTTCCTGTGTCACTGTTGCATGGATAGAAGCAAGTAAATTTGGTGGAAAGCAGGTGTCCAACAAGGAAAGGGGAGTTGACTGCTCTTATCAATTGAAGAAGGCTCCGAAAAGGAGGCAGCTTTTCAGAAGCTAAATCAACAGAAAACAGGATCTTAATCATTACAAATTTCTGAAAAATTGAAGAGGATTTATTTGCAAACAATTTAATAAGGTATAGGTACAGTGTAAAAGAACCTGAAGGATAGTGCAATAAATCAGGGGAGCTAACTCCAGAAATAACTGGAGTCCTGAGACAGAAACTGACACAGAGAAGACTAGCTGAAGAGCAGAAGTGACAGTCTGAGCAAGGACACAGGCAGCCCAAGCTGATCCATCAACTTGGAGCAAACCAAAGAATCCATACCCGTTTCTCTACCCTTGTCCCTCTAATCTGTCTCCGGAGGTCCCCAGTGACATAAGCCATCTAGAAATCAACACAGTTCAGCCAGGTATCATCCTGGACAGAGGACATAAAGTACAAGGGTTGAGAGCAGACCTGGAGAGGCAGACAGAAGGCATTTCACACAGAAGCCAGTGAGTATAATCCAAGAGGTTTTAGCAAAATGAAGTTAGACAGGAAGAGAGGACATTCAGATACAGAAGAGACAGCTTAACTGAAAAGGATCTAAAGAAACAGTGAAGCAGAATTGCTAGATACAACCAACCAACTTGCCTGTAAGCCCAACTGAGCAGAACACACTTGTTAACAAAAGGATTTAGGGATAATCCCCCGTTGTGTGTACCAGTGTGGCTAAATGCTTATTGGACAACAGCAGAACAGTAGCTTGTTTCCAGAAAAGAAACTGATGATAATTTAATACCTTTTACAGATGGTTGTAAACTCTTTTAGTTAGATAAAACTCACTGATTTCTATCAAGAGATTAATTTAGACAAAGGCACCATCATTACAGACCTCCTTGGAATCACCTCAGATTCATAAATCAACAAATTAACAAATGACAGACGTGTCTGTACTTGTTTTAACCCGTATCTATCTAACTGCTATAAAAACGACTAAAATGTTTATCTTAAGACAGCCAGGCAAGAAATCTTATACAGAGATATATTGCATTGTATCTCTTTTCCTTCAGCCAATAAGTAAACGCAAACTGCAGAAAAATCATTTCCAAACTTGCTACTTACTACCCTGTAAGCTGAAGGCACATGCAGCCATATACTTGTTGAAAGACAGGAAAAGTCAGCAGAATCAAAACTAGGCATCTCTAGTAGATTGCATCTGACGGCATTCCACGCATGTTTACTGTATGCTCTTTGCAAAGGCTGGGATATGACAGGTGAGACCCAAATCTAAAATGTGGACTTCACAGTGAAGTCTTTCAAGAAGCAGACAAAGTTTTCAAAGCTGAGGGGTAGAAAAATATGACACACTAACATAATCAGAGAAATTCCAACTTGCTTCCTTTCGTTTGTAACTGGAACACAAACTTTATGCATACTGAAGTGAAGAGAGGTTAGCCGAGCATCCCCAGGTAGAGTCCAAGGCTCACACCGAGTCTGAAAGAACCTTGCCACGACACCTCCCAAGGCATTCTGCAGCCTTGGAGTCAAGAAGCTTGCTTCCAGCCCAGGACATATTTGAAGGAAGATAAAGAGGTGACATGCAGTTTCCCTGGTGGCTCAGATGGTAAAGAAATTGCCCGCAATGCAGGAGACCTGGGTTCAATCCCTGGGTTGGGAAGATCTCCTGGAGAAGGGAATGGCAACCCACTCCAGTATTCTTGCCTGGAGAAACCCTAGGGCAGAGAAGCCTGAGGGTCTACAGCCCATGGAGTCACACAGTCAGATATGACTGAGCAACTAACACTTTTCAAAGAGGTGACATGTGGGAACTGTGAGGTGCTGAGGTCTGCAATTTCAAAGAAAAAGCAACTACTGAACCAGTGGACTGCTGCAGTATAGATCAACAGTGGGGGCGGGAGAGTGGTGAGTGGATGGAGACCACACATTATGACTCATGATTCAACCCAGAGACTCTTACTCAGTGATAAGAACAATGTCTGATCAATCTCTCAGGGTCCCACCCTTGGCCAAACCACCAAACTCAGCCAGATCTTTCTCACAGATTTCTGCATCATCTTCAGACATGCTTGCTCACACTACAGACAGACATGCTAAGTCACATTCATTCAATTCTGTTTAAAATCCTCCTGGGTAGGTCAATAAAATGTACTTTGAATAAAATGCATACTTTTTAACACTGGCCTGGCAATCTCTCTGACCTCATTTGTACCATTTCCCCTGACTGCCAGGGTGCCCAGCCTGCTGCTGCTATAGTGAAAGTCTTATAATTCCCAGAAGTTCACTGACAGAAGTTCTCCCAGATCTTCACCGCACTGGCTCTTTCCTGTTCAGAAACATCCTTAAAGAGGCCTTCCTTGACCACCTCACACGAAGCAGCCCCGGTCACTGAACTATCATATCACCCTGGCTTATTTTCATAATGGCAATTTACACCACTGAAAATTATCTTATGTGCTTGTTTATAAATCATTGTTTTCACTCTCTACAATGAGAGTTCAATGACGGCAAGGGTCTTATGTCTCTTTTGGCTGCAATGTCCCGAAGTACACAACAATGACAGGCACAAACATTTAAGTAAAAATGAACGTAATTAAGATGACTAGCATATATGTGGATGTTCTAAAATTCATGAAAACACATTATTGCTGGATGTAAACCAGGAATTACCTTTTTAATTTTTATTTTATGTTGGAGTATAGCCAATTAACAATGTTGTGATAGTTTCAGGTGGACAGCAAAGGGCTTTTTTCTCTTTATACTAAAGATGAGCTTTAAAAATAATCAGAAGTAATATAAAATGTCCCTCTTTTCCACTCCAAATCTTCATTTTTCTCTAAAAAGTTTCCATTTTCCTTAATTTTAATTAATTCCGTGTGAATGACTTTTAAATCTCTATGTCTGGCTCTGGCCCCTTCCTCTCCCTGAATTCTGGCCTGCCTCTATATACTGCAACACTTCTACTTCAATTTCTGCCATCACATCACATTTGGCATATGGAAACCTGAAATTAGTATCCCTCGGGCAAACGCAGTTTCTCCTTCTACTCTTAACACTTTTATCAACCATCCTTCAGATACCCAGAATTAAAACCCAGAAATAATCTTGATCATTAAATTCAAGAACTGGAAGAAAGACTGGAAAACATGAAGTGAAGCAGTCTTCAAGATTTTTTTTTTCAACTGTGTTAGCCTTCTTTCAAACAAAAGCTCACAGAGAAGTCTGATATGTAAAACAGATGAATCTGCAGTTGTTCTGGGAGTTCAACTGGTGGTCTCTGAAGAGACTTCAAAAAGAGCCCTTAATCTGGTCCAAACTTCCTTTCTTTTCTCCCCAGCGCTTTTCAACATACACACTGGAAGTTACAGAGGAGACAGTTTAAGTCCAGAGAGCTTAAATCTTCTTTGCAGGTAGAAATAATCAGTCTGCACAAGCTGACACAGCACCCAAAATAATGCTTAACACCTAAGAGCACTTAGGCAAGTTTCTAAAAGATATTACGTTCATGCATATGTAGAATATGATTGTAAGTTATTGCAAATTGATACATTTCAGACATGACTCCTATTGGTTTGCCTGAGAAAGAATCTTCAGAGTTTAAGTAACTGTTTGCTTCTAATAACAGACAGATACACTCATTTAAAGTGGAAGAAGCCAGGCATGAGTCCAGTAAAAAAAAAAAAAAAAAAAACTGTGGCACACTGAATATAAGGTCTCAGTTCTATGGCCCACGTGACTTCACTGTCTAGTTCTGAGCATGGTTTTCAAATTGTTTGGGCCTTGTCTGCTTCAACATTAATATTAATGTGTGATGAGATGCTCTTGAGGACTCTCTCAACACTCAGTCTATGCTCTATTATACTATGCTAACGTATTTCCCTGGAGCTACCGCAGCTACAAAATGTAAGCATCACAAGTTAGAGACAAACTGGAAGAGAACAAATCATTCTTGAAGGATTTTTTGAGTGTCATGTGGCAGGTACTGTGCTGGGCCATCTGAAACCCAGAGAAACTAAGAAAAGGACCATATCCCATCTCAGAGAGGCAGAGATAAGGTGGCTTAAAAACATTAGGGAAGGCTGTGCTAGGTTGGAGTAGATGAAAACTGATTTTAGATTTAAATGATAAGTATGAGTGCTGAGGAAAAGTGAAGGGCGCTATATGTTTCCCCCTCTAAAAAAATCACATTTTAAACTGCCTTATTCTTTTAAGTAAATAATACAATCAGTATTTACTGTAGCAAAAATAAGTTATCAGGCCATCTCACACAGTTTTCAAAGTTTATGAAGAAAAAAATAAGTCAATTTCTTTTTGATAAATCTTTAACAACTAGAACATTCTGAAGGGCAAATATGAACACACCATGAGTAGAGGCAGCACGTCACTCAGGAACACGAATCTAACAAGCAATTTCAGACAACCCTGCCCAGGCTAAACGCTGTGTAGCACCTGGCAGACAAGGTGGCAAAGCCCCTATAAATAGTGATGATTCACTAACATGACATAAATCAAGACTTTAACTCACCAAAAACTAACATTTTGATTTTAAATCACAAGTCAGTGCCATTAAAATTCATCAACAGACCCCAGCACATGAGTAATGAGATCGTATCAACTCATATCTTGTGACCAAAAGGAAAAGGTGGTTTTTCTAAATGGTAATTCAGATTGGACAAATAACACACTGTATCAAGTTTTGTAGCCCTAGGCCATATTTTGCTAAAAACAAAGGTACATTATGCATGACTAAAGAAAACAGTGAAAATCAGAGCAATTAATTTCCAGCTATGTTTCCCATAAAAAAAAAAAAAAACCATCACTGCTATGATTTGCTTATAAGTGTGTAATAACTTGCATATTTCACTAAGATGTAATATCCTTCAAAACATCCTTGTAGTGAAAGTTTTCCAAAGAAATTATTGATCTCTGGAATGTCTCGTGTTTTAAAATGACTGACAAATCCTTTTCTATTTTCTTTGCAGTTAGAAATAATTCTTCTTGATCACTAGAGTGTAAAGAGGTATAAGAGTACAAAGACTGAATATTTTCTTAAAGACAAATGTCTCAGTTGACACAGGACATTTCCCATGATTTTCCCAAAACAATAATTAGGAGAGCTGTCACTAGGATCCTAAAAAAAGTATGTAAGAAAAACAGTGATTAGTTGGCAACAGTTTAGGAAAGGGAGAAATTTCCTTAAGCGCTCTTTCAAATTATTTTCAAGTACTTGTTAGCTAACTCCTTTCATTACTGATGGAGCCTCTTGTGTTTCTTTCCAGAACCTAGGAGCCTTTTCTCAGGTGGATCTGCTTTGCTGTGGATACATCTGATATATTCTCTTTATATGTCAGGGGCAGTAAGCAGCTCTCTCCTGTTTTGTTTCATTGGCACCTTTGTGGCTTCTGTCACTGACCTCACCTTGGTGAAAAGGAAACTAAGAACAATTCCTAATAACTCAAGGAAACTAGTGTTCTCATTCCATGGAGAACAAATCCGAAGGGTCCAAGACCCAGATGAAGAGGTTTATGGCTCAAAAGGAATAAGGCATCACACCAGAGCTTCCAGAGGATCTTCTCTAGTGTCAAATAATCCTAACACCGCAAGGGACTGCCAGAAATACGGAGCCCTGACAGAAACGTACGAGTAGATGGATGGGTGCGGAGAGGAGAGAGAGAGACAAGGGGCAGAAAGTCAGCCTCTAAACGAGAGCGACAAAAGTGAGGGAGGCTGGGTGGAAGATAAAGCGATAGGGAGGGACATACTGAGAAATAGAAAAGACGAGGACAAGAAAGAAACAGAGGGGGAGAGAGAGAGTGTGGGTGGGGAGAGGAAGAGAGAGAGGGAGAATGGAAGGAAGAAGGCAGAGACGCATTGAGAACTTGTGAGAGCGCGCGGCAGACAGGAAGAGGGGCGCCAGGGGCAGTGTCGCCAGGTCTCGCGAAAGGACCGGCCCGCTGCGCGCTTTCTCCCGCCGCAGGCTGCGTCTCGGGAGGCAGCCGGGGCAGGTGGCTCCACACGGAGCGGGGCCCCCAAGTCCCGTCTCGGCGGGCTCGGCGCCTCCAGCGGCGGCTAGTCCTGATCGCGCCGGCTCGGCTCCACGGCCCCCCGCACGCGAGCCGGGCGCCCGCCCTCCAGTCCGCTGCCCGCGCGCGCCTTACCCGCCGCCGCGCCCCGGCACTGGCGTCCTCGGCGCCGCCGCCCCGCGGTCCCGGGTCCCCGCCCGTCCCGGCGCCCCGCAGGCCCGCGCCCACTCCGCGCCCCGCGCACGGCCGCGCCGTCAACTTCTGGCCGCCGTGGCTGCTCTGCCGCCGCCGCCGCGGGACTTTTTTTTTTTTTTTTTCCTCTAGCTCCTCTGCTGCCTCTGGAATTTTTTTTTTTTTTTTCACTTGCCCTCTCCAGCTCCCACTAGTGATTGGAGCCTGAGAGCCAAGTACTTAGCGGAGGGATTACTCTTCTCGACGCACTTGGAGCTGCCCCAGCGCCGCCGCCTGTGTCTGGAAGGGCGAGCGGACTTGGGGAGCCGGCTGCCTCCCGCCCTTCTACCGCCCCGCATCCCCTGAATCGAGGCGGGGCACTTCCCAGCTCGGTCTGCCTCTCAGAGCCTCACCTCAACCACAGATGCTTTCTCGGTCATGTGTAAGAAGAGGTTTCAAAAAAAAAAAAAACAGGTTTGAGGAACAAAGGTGGGATTACTGTACACTGAAAGCTTGGAAGGGGCTCCCAAAACTGATCTAGCGCAGTGGACTGAAACTCATCAAGGCCATTGACACTTTGGAGAAGTTGATAAAAACTTTAACACACCTCGTAAAAAATACACTTACACGGCAAATTATGCCTGCAGTTTTGTATGAGGAGTAAGAACCCTGAAACAGGTGGGCCTCCTAGGGAAAAGAAATATTTCCTTTCTTCAAATATTTTGAAATTCTCACACACAAAAAAAGAACAAGGAAACATCTTCCATTTGTATTTGATGAATTTTACAATCAGCATGTTTATTTCAGGAAAGTATGTAATTTCTTTACTTTGTGATTTCCTTGCTAAATCTTTAAGTGTTGAAATATTTTCCAAGGCGGTAAATATAAATTAAGCTAGTCTTTCAGGAAACTTGGGGAAAAGAGTTAACTTTTTAAAATCAGCTATTTTGTCCAGAGTATTTTCCAGGGAGACATCTAATAACTTCCAAATACTTTTTTCCTCCCAGTACCTTTCAGTTATTTACCCTCCAGAATTAATGTCCTCCTTTTGTAAAATTTTTCCATCTTCCATATATATTGATAAACCCTCTCTAGGCACCAAGTGTGTGATTCAAATCATTTAATACCATTTCACTCCGATGTAGTTCTCCAACTTTTTTCATATCTGTCTCTATTGTCTAATTCTTAGCCTACCATTTTCTTTTCACCTCCTCCCTTTTCTTAAATTATTCCCATTAAATGATTTTATGCTAAACATTAAATACAGTCCTTTGAGCTTATAAGAAATTCAACTATATATAAAT
The DNA here is from genome assembly GCA_006410635.1 of Cephalophus harveyi. NCBI lineage: Eukaryota > Metazoa > Chordata > Mammalia > Artiodactyla > Bovidae > Cephalophus > Cephalophus harveyi. The sequence continues at coordinate 43,962 of SJYT01085154.1, read as the reverse complement.
ACATTTTATGCAACTCCCACTCAAGAGCAGGTGGTCATCCAGGCATGTATTGATGAGCCTGTAAAATGTAGGCATATTTTCCCCAAAGACATGTTAATGTCCCCACAGAAGTCTATTTGCCCCCAGTACATATCTGGACCATGATATTATCAGGACTAACCTGTGTTCTGGTTTCTTGGTGCCAGACTGAAAGAGGAAAGTTCTGTTTAGTATAACACTAGAAATTTTCCAAAACATTTGTCATTGGCATCATCTTACCCCTCTTACTCAACCCACATTCTAGTCCTTAGTGCAAGTAATCATCTTACTCTCCCCAGAATCCCAAGGTAGAATCTACACATTTTACCCTTACCAAATTCTCTGTGCTTCTAAATTACCTTCCTCAGTGTCCTCAAATTTACTATCATCTTGTGACATTAACTAGGTTTAAAGAGGAAATAAATCTGATTGAATCAATCCCCTCTACTGTGTGAATTACTGGTAACTTTCATTTGACTATTTTTTTCCTCACAAACTACTGTGAAATAAATGAGACATTAAAGAAGTTTTGGAGCAGAGAGTGTGTGGGTTGCAGTACAGCTTTTTAGAAGCTGTGCTAAGAATTGACTTAAATCTATTCAGCAAATATCCTTGTAAGCATCAGTATATTGGACGTAACACACTAATCCAAAGAGTATAAGCATCTCTGGGTAGGGAAGACATATTAAATAACATATTTAAAAAATTCCAAATCAGAGGAATGAAGAAATTTAAAAAAATTTTAAAAAGCACTCTGGGTGAGAGAATATCAGAGAGGACAGTCAAGGAAACTGAAGCACACCTTGGAAGGTAGCATTTCAATAGGCAGGGATGAGGAATCTGGGGTATAAGCTACTCAACAACCTACTTTCACTGAGTACCCATGGTATGCCATGCCCTGGTGTCTCAGATTTTAAATTCTGTCTGTCCTTTCTTGAAACCTGTAAGAGACAACATGCATACATACATATTTTTTTTAATTAGAATATTCTGAGAGAAATACAGTAATTAGTATATGAATGTACATCTATTGGAACACAGAAAAAGGAACTATTCTGCTTGGGAATGGCAGGAAAAACTGCATGGAACAGCCACATTTTATCAGGGCCCTGAAGGATCTTCAGAGACAAAAAAGCAGTTAGAAAGAGAATAAGCATTCTAAGTAAAGGGAACAGAATGAAAAAGCATAGTACACTAAGGGAACAGCTGGTAGCTCAGTGCTGCAAATTACGAGAAGGTACAAGAGATGAATCTCAGTGTTCAGGAATGACCTGGTCAGATATGCTAATGAAATATATTTTTCCTTGTCAGGTGATGTGGAAGCAATGAAGATTTTTAAACCAAGGGATTAAATAGTGGACTGGGACTTTCAGAAGATCATTTTGAAGTACCTAGAGAAGGAGAAATGGAAGCACAGAACCAGTTAGGAGTCTTCTGTGTAAAGAGTAAAGATCCAAACCAAGATAGTGATGTGGCTACCAAGATCACCAGCAGACTTGGAAAAATACTTTTTCTCAAGTACACTGAGCTGTAGAAGCATATTCCTTGGCCTTGCAACCTGAGCTGGTGGTCCTTTTAAAGGCAACAGGGACCACTCAGGGAGAAGCTGTTGAGGAGAAGAGGAAGGAAAGGCTGTTTGGTGAGATGACAAATCTAAGCAAAAGCACAGTTTCTCTTTTCATCCAAGTGTAAAGGTAAAGGAAAAGTTCCCAGTATCTCAGAAGAGGACCCCAGGGCAGCAGAAGCAAGAACTCTCATAGAATTTGCTGGCTTATTTCCCATTGAATAAGACATTTACCCAGCTCTACTGGACCCAAACCTATTTGTGGAATTTACATGCAACTGAATAGGATACACATGAGAAAGTGATTTGGTAAGCTTGTTTCTGTGATCTCAGCCTCCCTTTTCCCCAACTGTTTCCTCTTCATGGATTTTGCTACTTCCACATCTTTACCTCTTCCATTTCCCCCTCTTCCAAAACTATAAGGGATCTGACCATTATTATTTTATCCTAAGATAGGTATACCATCATAAGTAATATCCTGGAGTATGTGCTTTTAAGTTATTTCCCCCTAGATGTGGCATAAAATAGTCTCTTTCTTATTTTAGGAATTAGATGAAAGAAATATTCCAGAAAAAGAAATCTTTCTCTTTCCCTATGATTCATACTACTGTGGTCTTCTTAGAATCCACTACTAATGCAGTGACTACATACACAAAATAAGAGATCAAACCTCTCAGTTGGAGTATTTAAACCCAACTTAAAAATGTAAATGCTGGCAACATGTATAGCTTCTATAATAGAAGCCCAATTTATTAATTACTGTGCTGGGCATACTATGAAGTACTTTATACATATGAACACATTGCAGTCTCCTAACAAGTTAGGTACTATTTTCTTCCCAATTTTACAAATGAGGAAACTGAGTCACAGAGAAGTTAGACAGCATGCTGAAGGCCATGCTACCAAGTAGAAGAGGCAGGATATGAACCCAAGCAATGTCGCTACAGCAACTCAGGCTTATTCGGCATTACTAAACTACTCTAGCAGTGAGCACGTTTTTAAGTATCCAATGAACAGATATGAGACTAAAATACCTAAAGATCTTGAGTGTTAGATAAGCTGTGATTCAGATCCTAGAACGGATGGAAAAGTAAAGTACTTGAGTCCTTTATATTTTGTTAAACAGTTTCCCAAGCTTCTTAGAAACTAGCACCTGGGCTAAAAGCTGATGATGCCAGCAACGTGGGAAGCAGTAGGGTCTATGGCTTTTGAAATGTCACTCTCTGGGTCAGCATTTAAAGCCTTTGGCTAGGCTAGCTGCCAAATTGTAAACTTCCTGAGGATCCCTTTCTTGTCTTTCACTACTCTCTGCAACCACATGTTTTTTAAAACACAACCACTTTTGCTAGCTAGATATGACTGTATTTAGCACAAGTCAGAAGTTTTCACATGGTATAGCAGATTGCACCATAATGTAGTGAGAGTCCCATCATAAGCATTCAGGCTGAGGCAGAGATGGAATATTGTGGAAAAGGTTCCTACAGTGGGTAGGAAGGAAAGTTAAAAATCTCTAAGACCCCTCTCTACTTTCCAAGTCTCTATTTAAGTTAGTGAGGTTAATAACTTAAAATATTAACACAAATACAACATAAATATGACATATATAATTCACATAAGTATTAAGGCTCATAGTACTGAAATGGCTATTAAATAACTTTAAAATTAATATGAATGAATATGTTGATAATTCACTGATGCATGTCTGTGATAATCTCACAATTAAAATGCAGAGATTACTTCCATACTGTATCCTGAAACATCTACTCTATTTTCTGATGTTCTCTTTATTTTTGAAACAGAAATAAACCATGAAAAAAATCTGAAGTAGAAATGCTAAAATGATTTTACTTTCTTTTACTGCCAGCATTGTTCCAATTTTTCTTAATAAAAGCAGATATAATATATACTTATTTATATGCTGCCAAATTATCCAGGGCCTGATATAAATTAATCCCTTTGAAATTGGATTTGAATACAATGTTATTGCATTTCAATTTTTAAAAATTTCTACAGCCTGAGCATCTTTTCTTTCTGAACCACTCTGACCCATACACCTACATAATTCCTAAAACTGGAAAATTAGGAAAAAATTCTGCAATGAAACTTATAAAAATTTTTACATCTGTTTCTTTGGAGCCTCATGTTCCCAATGGCTTTTTCCTTCTAAAGTGATTTGCCAGCCTTGGAACCTCTCGGTGTTTTCATGACTCACAGTATATTTACAGTGTGTATCTCAGGATGAAATACACAGCAACTATTTCCTTTTATACTAGACAAAAGAAAAGTTAGGAAATGAAAACATATGAAGAGCAAATCTCCAATTAAACTACCTGAAAAGCCTATTCTTTCCATCATATATTCTCCAATAAACAGAATTGCTTTAAGCTAGTGAAGAAGTTTAACCTCATTCCAGGAATTCAGAGTTTTGTGCCTTACATGTCAATAAATTCATAAAGATTTAACACTGTGTTTATGTCAGAACAATATTGAATATAACCCCATGAACTAAAAGATGGCACTTTACGAAGTTCTTATTAACATTATTAATTATAAGAATATCTATGCTTTGAAATCACATAATGTGAAGACATCAATACTGGAACACTGAAAGCTATTCAGATTTCTATACCACAAAATAAAATAGCTATGTTGATTATTTCTAGGGCATACTGCAGGATAAAGCCATAGCTTTCCTTGGCAGTCTTCAATAAATCCTGGAAATTTCACACTGCTATTCATGGAAAGGAAAATGACAGAACTGAACTTTAAGGAGGAAAGGACTAAAGAGGAAACAAGTCCTCCAAGTAACAAAAAAACAGCAAGAATGAGGAAGCAAAAGGTCAAGGAGGAAACAAGAAAAAATTACATTCTAAAATATCTCTTTTCAGGGCTTCCCTGGTGGCTCAGCGTAAAGAATCTGCCTGCCAATGCAGGAAACTCGGGTTTGATCTCTGATCCGAGAAGATCCCACATGCCACAGAGCAACTAAGCCTTTGAGCCACAACTATTGAATGAATCTGTGCTTGAGAGTCTGGGAGCTGCAACTATTGAGCCCATGTGCTACAACTGAAGCCCTGGGCCCTAGAGCCGGTGCCCACAACAAAGGGGAGCCGCTGCAAGAAGTCCGCGCTCCGCAACTATACAAGAGTCCACGCGGCAACAAAGACCCAGCACAGTCAAAAATAAATACACTTATAAAATATCTCTTTTCCTTTGGCAGAATTCTGTTTTAGCACGCAGGATTTGTGATTTTGTCAAGTAGCACTATTCATTAAGTTGAGCTAGGTATTAAGTCTGAACACATGAAATGTGGACGATCTTGTGACGCACTTGCTTACAAAATGGTGGGATTCTCCTTTACCTACAAAGTATGCATCCCAATAGAAACTTCAGGGCGCATCACAACCTGACCTCAGCATCCCATGCCAGCCACATCTCTTGCCAAACACTCCAGCCTCAAAGGCTGCTTGTCAAGTATCTTCTCACTTCTCACCAACTCTCCCGCCTGGTATATCATTAGGCCCCCTGACCACTATCCCTTCCTCATCTGAGGTTCACCTTCTAGGTCCCAGTCAAATGTTTTTTTTCCCCCACAAAACATGTTTTTATTTCCCCAGGCATATTAGTCACATCTTCTCAAGCTGTGGCACTACCACTCTCATTTTATACCTTTTTATATTCTTAACATAATACAGTATCTAGTAATAATAGATATTCCATGTATCTTTGCTGTTAAAGGAAGACAAAACTATGAAATCTCACAATTATGTTAGACTCATGAGACCAGATTTTAGAACCACACATAGATTACCAACTGTATCAGCCACTCAAAGGTTTTGAAATAACAATTAACATCCCACACATGGGTTGTATGGGAAGCAGGATATATGGGGTTTTGTTAGGGATTTATAAAAACAAAACAAAACAAAATTAAAAATAGGAAAAGATTTTCAAAAGAAAGAAAGAAACAAGTTTATTTACTGTAAGATCAGGGCAAGTGATGCGCAGACCAATCTGCAATTTGGATTGGGTGTCGGATGGGGAGAGCCCAGATGATGGAAGTTAAGTCAGAGTGACTGTCTCAAGAGCAAAGTTTCTTCAGTCCTTGCTCAGGAATTCATAGACTATCATCTTAGCCCAATCAGGGTGTTAAAACAAAAATATCACAGACTGAGTGGCCTAAACAGCATTTTCTTTCTCAGAGTTCTATAGGCTAGGAGTCTGAGATCAGGGAGCTAGCAATGCTGAGATCTGGTAAGGGCTCTTTTCCAGGTTGCAGATGACTAACTTACTGTGTTCTCACATAGCAAAGAAAAAAGAGCGAGCTCTGGTCCCTTCATGTGTGTGTGCATGCTCAGTCGCATCCAACTCTTTGTGACTCCAAGAACTACAGCCTGCCAGGCTTCTCTGTTCATGGGATTCTCCAGGCAAGAATACTGGAGTGGATTGCCATGCCCTCCTCCAGGGGATCTTCCCAACCCCAGGGATTGAACCCTCATCTCCCAAGTCTCTTGAATAGGTAGATGAATTCTTCACCACTGAGCCACCTGGGAAACTCTTCATTTACCTCATTAAGGCACTAATCCCATTCATGAAGGCTTCACCCTCCTGACCTAATTACCGTCCGAAGATCCAACCTCTTACTACCATTAAGGGTTAAGATTCAACATCTGAATTTTGGGAGGACACACACATTCAGTCCATAAACCACTATCATCTCTAAATGGTAAGAAACAGCCAGCAAATCTGATGATTTGCTGAGAATGTTATCAGATTTTCAGAGTACTCATATCTGAACACAGAGTGTTTCATGATACTTTCTGATATAAATAGGAGATCCTTCAGGATGCAAACACATAATTAGTAACCTGGAACATATTCAGCATTTGATTAATATATGAGAATGAATAAATATAACATGAAAACGTGCATCAATTTTATAACATTACTGTTGCACCCACCAAATGTTCTTGTGGAAATATAACAACAGATAAATTCTTCTCTCACACATGCTCCTATTATAGGTCAAATAAAATTAGAGATGAGTTGAAATAAGAACAGTAATAGTATAGTATGCTGCTGCTGCTAAGTCACTTCAGTCATGTCTGACTCTGTGCTACCCCATAGACGGCAGCCCACCAGGCTCCCCCGTCCCTGGGATTCTCCAGGCAAGAACACTGGAGTGGGTTGCCATTTCCCTCTCCAATGCATGAAGGTGAAAAGAGAAAGTGAAGTCACTCAGTCATGTCCGACTTTTAGTGACCCCATGGACTGCAGCCCACCAGGCTCCTCCGTCCATGGGATTTTCCAGGCAAGAGTACTGGAGTGGGGTGCCATTGCCTTCTCCAAATAGTATAGTATAAATAATGGCTATTATTTGTTCATTGTTTATTATGTACCAGGTACTATAGCAATTTATCTCATTTATCATGGACACTAATATTGCCATTACTTTACAGATGAAGAAAATTGGGTGTGTGGGTTTTGTGTTTGTTTTTTTCTTTTTTCTTTTTTTTGACTGTGCCACACAGCATGTGGGATCTTGGTTCCCCTAAAAGGGGTTGAACCCGCACTCCATGCGTTGGAAGCTGGAAGTCTTAAGAAATGGACTGCCAGGGAAGTCCAAAATTGAGGTTTTAAGCAATTAACTTGCTAAGATATAGAGCTAGCATATCTTGGAATGAATATTTAAATCCATATTTTTTAGAATAAAGAGCTCACATTCTTAACCAGAACACCCTCTACCCCAGATCTTCTAAATACTGTCACAAAAATTAAAAGTGCAAGCTGATGCATGGGTTGAGTAAAATACTTCTAACTGAATCTACTGTTTAGTTCTCATTGCTGTTAGTAAGATCTTTTTAGAACCAAGGACTTACTTTAGAATGTTGTTGTGCTGGAGACCAAAAAGAGGTAAACTGTTAATGACCGCAGGTATTTTACCGTTTTACTGTGTTAAAGCTGCTTCACTGCCATTGCCTTTGGATGTGGTATCACGGACCATGAAATGTTTACAAGAAGACTACCATGCAGACAACACAGCGCCTTCAGCATCATTTGCTGTTAAAGATGCCGTTTCTATGCTTGATTAAAATTCCAGCAGTAATAGGGACTGAGGAAATATTTTAACTTAGGATCCCCTTTCGTTATTAAAGGTTTTAAAGCACTGAAATTATATTGAATGTTAAGCTTTTATTTTATCTTTCTCTACAAGTTGCTAAACTTCTTGAAAGTCACAGTTGCTCAGTTGTGTCTGACTCTGTGAGACCCCCATGGACTATTCAGTACATGGAATTCTCCAGGACAGAAATTTGGAGTGGGTAGCCTTTCCCTTCCGATCTCCCCAACTCAGGGATCGAACCCAGATCTCCTGCATTGCAGGTGAATTCTTTACCAGCTGAACCACAAGGGAAGCCGTTGACTTCTTGAGGTCAGGACTATATATTTTGGTGTTCTCAGCATTTAGTGTACTTGTATCATATTAATCAGTATTTTACATGTTCAGTTCAGTTGCTCAGTCGTGTCCAACTCTCTGTGACCCCATGAATTGCAGCACGCCAGGCCTCCCTGCCCATCACCATCTCCCAGAATTCACTCAAATTCATATCCATCGAGTCTGTGATGCCATCCAGCCATCTCATCCTCTGTCGTCCCCTTCTCCTCTTGCCCCCAATCCCTCCCAACATCAGAATCTTTTCCAGTGAGTCAACCCTTCGCATGAGGTGGCCAAAGTACTGGAGTTTCAGCTTTAGCATCATTCCTTCCAAGGAACAGCCAGGGCTGATCTCCTTTAGAATGGACTGGTTGGATCTCCTTGCAGTCCAAGGGACTCTCAAGGGTCTTCTCAACACCACAGTTCAAAAGCATCAATTCTTCGGTGCTCAGTTTTCTTCACAGTCCAACTCTCGCATCCATAGATGACCACTGGAAAAACCATAGCCTTGACTAGATGGACCTTTGTTGGCAAAGTAATGTCTCTGCTTTTCAGTATGCTATCTAGGTTGGTCATAACTTTTCTTCCAAGGAGCAATGAATACAAAGATAAATCATGTATTTCTAGTCTCAATTTAGCATCATACTGATTTTTCTGATCTATATGTGTTGAAGGTATGTGTGTGTCATAATGAAAAAGATAAATGAAGTTAAGCTGTAATGATGTTATAACATGAATTCTGAAATAAGGATACATTATCTTTCAGACTTCAAGTATTAGCTCTGCAAGACAGAGAGAGGTCTCAAAGTTGACAAGAAGCCTGGTACATTGGGTGACAATAGTCTGCTGTTCACAAATGAAAATCAAAGATAATAGTTTGAATGGTGTTAACACTCATAAATACTATTTCCCCTGAGTGATGAGAAAACCACTCGGAGAAAGGCTACTCACTAATAAAGCTGCCACCTTATGCTGCCCAAGTCACTGTAGGTTTTTAAACAGAAAGCACCAGAGGCAACTGACCAAAAAGTGAATGACTACGAGAGCTTTTAGTGACTTCCAGGTTATACAACAGAACATTTCACAAGAACTACTATATCTGCAACTCACAATCTCAAAATGACTGATACTCATATTTCTATATTTAGTAACTTCACAGTTGTGTTTAGTACAGTATTCTGAGGACATATAAGTGTGCAATATATATAAAATTAGTATAAAGGCACTCAACGTATTAACCAAGATACTGTTTTAGTGGATGCTATTGTTTTAACTATATTCTTTCACTTTTTCCAGTTGTCTACAATTTGGATGTTGATTGTTTCGGGGGTTTTAATTTTTTTTAATTTTTATTGGAGTATAGTTGCTTTACAATGTTGTATTAGTTTCAGGTGTACAGCAAAGTGACTCAGTTACACATATTCATATATCCACTTCATGGTTTTTCTTTTATATACTTCTCCCATATAGATGATTAAGAGTATTATTGTTTTAATGACCTTCACACTGGAGGACGACATGGCCATGGGAGTATGACAGACTAGGGTGCAAGTGTGATGCATCCAGGAGTTGTCAAAATTAATTCAATTACATACAAGCTTTATTTTATCTATTATACCAAAGACAATCTCAGAATTTCTTACCATTCTATTTTGTCACTTTAGTTCTAATTAATAAATAACAATTTGAAGACATTATTTGAGTATACCTTTGAGATAATGGACTTCTGAATTGAAGATTCCTGAATTTTACTCTTATTAAGAAGCAGCATTCATTTCTATATAGCCATAACCAGGTTAAAGTGTATTCCACACACTCCTAACATACAATACAGGTCTTGATTATAGTAACAGATGGAAAGCCCTGCTACCAAGATCTCCATTTCTTTAAACCTAATTCCCAGGAAATCATTTAGGTCTGGGGTCTAATCTATATAATCTATACATAGAATATGTCAATAAATGTATAACAGATTTGGAAACAAAAGAAGATTCAAACAGTTCAATTTCCCATAACCTAGCTCTGTAGTCCTGAAAGTATAGGGAATTCATTAAACAGCAACTCAATAGTTTTTTCTTAATGTCTTGTCTATTTTTGTTTTTATTTTCTTGCAAAGCAAGGTCTTACCAAACCCTTTAGTCCTGATCTATTTTGTTGCAGTCATATGGGTGTTACTGCTGCTGCTGCTAAGTCACGTCAGTCGTGTCCGACTCTGTGCGACCCCATAGACGGCAGCCCACCAGGCTCCCCCGTCCCTGGGATTCTCCAGGCAAGAACACTGGAGTGGGTTACCATTTCCTTCTCCAATGCGTGAAAGTGAGAAGTGAAAGTGAAGTCGCTCAGTCATGTCTGACTCTTTGCGACCCCATGGACTGTAGCCCACCAGGCTCCTCAGTCCATGGAATTTTCCAGGCAAGAGTACTGGAGTGGGGTGCCATTGCCTTCTCCAATGGGTGTTACTAGGAAGGTGAAAAACGCGACTATGGCAGGAAAAAGAATCGACTTGTCATGAATTATAGCTCTGCTTGCACTTCTACTTTAACTGTAATCATTTGTTTAAAAGTTCTACATTTGAATTTCCACAATTGTGTACATATTGTAAACATCTCATGTTTTACCCAAACTCAGCCGATACTCGAGCTTGTTAACGTTCATCATCAAGGAATAAATCTTATGTTAACAAATAATTGTCCTTCATAAGAGAATATAAACAGAACCCAGATTCATAAACTTGCTAATTAACACTTCTAGTTGCACTGATCAACATTTTTGTTAAAAGAAATAAAACTTTATGACATGCTATTTATTTAAAACTTTCTCCTTTATCTCTCAAAGACTTATCTGCTCCTAAAGTTTGGGTTAGGCAGCTGATAGATACTGTGGATTTCATGTCTAGAAATGCTAGTATCCTTCACCTGTGGCATACCACTATGACCATTAAATATACATTACATATCTTTTCCTAGGTCATATTCTAGCTCATGTAACTTCCTCCTCCATGTTTTTTTCTTATAGAGGGATTTATAAGATTTAGGATTCACTTTAATGTGCAGCATATTCTTTCACTTTGGTTTTCCTACTGAAGCCAGTGTATTTTCATAGAAAACACATTAGTAACTCTACCTTTCTATCCTACATCTGGAGGGCAGCCTCCTTCTGAAGAAACACCATGATTACTTCACTCCCTGGACTTTTTCAGAATTCATGAGCAAGCAGAACTGTTAGATTTCTTCTCCCAGTAATCAAGTCTATCAGGATAATCAGCAAAATGTTCAAAGAAGTCAGAGTGTTTCCGTCATTCCCTAATAACAACTTATTCACACTCTTATCATCCTTACAGTTGGCTACTTTTAGATCTTTTAAAGAAGTCAGTTTTACTGTGGTATCACTAAAGCCTGAACAAATAACTAGAACTGCATAGTATAATTTTACCTTAGTAACTGTTTTTATAAAGATGAACAGAGTGATTAATGAGTCTAATCATCTAAGCTAAAGAATATTCTATTAATTTACCAAGAAGAGAACATATTCAATTGATTATCTGAATTGTAAACTTCTGCAGTTATTTTTTTGGCCTCATTGATTCAACGTATATTAAACAAATAGACATTATGCTGTATGCTGAGGTTACATTAGGCAAGACAAAAACGCATCTCAATTGAGTTTATAGTCCAGGGAGGGAATTTAGTGAATAAGCTACTCAAAGGTGTGCCTATTTACTCATGGATTATTAGCCATTGTGTTAGGCATACAGCAAACTGAAAGACACACGGCTATGGTACAGGGTGTGTGTCAAGAGTCCTAAGATAACATCAAGCATCAGATCCTATTGCACAGGAAGTACTTAAGCCAGTCTTTGGAGGATAAGTAAGTCATTCTACAGTCAGTGACAGCTTAGCTGAGACCCAAAAGTAAAATTAACACTTGGCCAGACAAAGGCGAGGGAAAGGCAGAGTGTTCTGGTGCACAGGCCCTCAAGTTAAAAATCATCCCAAAGTTAGGGAACCAGAGGTAGATCAATGTGGCTGTAGTAGAGGATGTACAGCAGGCGTCTGTGAAACCAAAGGGATCAGGAACAAGAACAGGAAAGCCACAAGAAGGTGGACCAGCACGGAAGTGGAGGCAGGCTGCTTCAGTTCAAAGCCTGGTTCAAGTATTTACAAGCTTTGGTGATTTTCAGGGTGCTTAACCATTCCATTATCAACATGGTTAACTTGAGAATCGTACTTCATATTTTGCATTACTGGATAGTTCTGTTATTACTGGCCAGGTGAGGAACTTGAGAGATTCAGGAGATGGAAGTGAAGTGGCAGTCATTACCCTCTGAAGGTCCTCATGGTTGGAGGTGGTGGTAGACCCAGAGGAGCCTGGAGGGTTCCAGTTGGTCCTCACCATCCTCTGTTTCACTACTTTGAGCTCTTCTCCTCAGCTCTGGCTCCACTGACCAAGAGCAGCCCCAGGACAATTACCAAATGCTTGACTGCAGACCCATGGAGGTGACAGCTCCCACAGACTCCCCCGCCAGCCGCCTCACAGTCCCACTGCAGGGGCTCTGTGTGCTTGGCTTTTCTTACTAACTGGTGACCCCTCTGATCTTCCAGCTTCTCATCTAAGATATCTCATTCAATTCAGTTCAGTCACTCAGACATGTCCAACTCTTTGTGACCCCATGAATCGCAGCACGCCGGGCCTATCTGTCCATCACCAACTCCTGAAGTTCACTCAGACTCACATCCATAGAGTCAGTGATGCCATCCAGTCATCTCATCCTGTCGTCCCCTTCTCCTCCGGCCCCCAATCCCTCCCAGCATCAGAGTCTTTTCCAATGAGTCAACTCTTCGCATGAGGTGGCCAAAGTACTGGAGTTTCAGCTTTAGCATCATTCCTTCCAAAGAAATGCCAGGGTTAATCTCCTTCAGAATGGACTGGTTGGATCTCCTTGCAGTCCAAGGGACTCTCAAGAGTCTTCTCCAACAGCACAGTTCAAAAGCATCAATTCTTTGATGCTCAGCTTTCTTCACAGTCCAACTCTCGCATCCATACATGACCACTGGAAAAACCATAGCCTTGACTAGACGGACCTTAGCCGGCAAAGTAATGTCTCTGCTTTTCAATATGCTATCTAGGTAGGTTGGTCATAACTTTCCTTCCAAGGGGTAAGTGTCTTTAATTTCATGGCTGCAATCACCATCTGCAGTGATTTTGGAGCCCAAAAAAATAGTCTGACACTGTTTCCACTGCTTCCCCATCTATTTCCCATGAAGTGATGGGACCAGATGCCATGATCTTCATTTTCTGAATGTTGAGCTTTAAGCCAACTTTTTCTCTTCGGCGCTCAGCCTTCTTCACAGTCCAACTCTCACATTCATACATGACCACAGGAAAAACCATAGCCTTGACTAGACGGACCTTAGTTGACAAAGTAATGTCTCTGCTTTTGAATATACTATCTAGGTTGGTCATAACTTTTCTTCCAAGGAGTAAGCGTCTTTTAATTTCATGGCTGCAATCTCACATGATATAAAAATGAAGATGAGCTGCATTTCAGACCGAATGTAAAAGGTAAAATTCTCAAGCTTAAAAACGACAATATGGAACATCAAATAAACCTATCCTTTAAAAATGATTTGCAAATTTGACAACAACAAAATTAAGAACTCCTTTTCATTAAACAATATAGACAGACATTAAAAGATTTTACAATTTTGGGATAAGATATTTTCACTGTATACAACCAGGAAAATATATCATTCAAAATAAGATTACTCTGTGGATCAATAAGAAAAAGAAATTTAAAAATTGGAAATAGAAAGGAATAGGAATTTTACCCAAGAGTAGGCATATATGGTTCATAAGCATAAATAAGAGATCAACTACATTAAAATTAGTAAAATGCAATTTCATGTGACAGTGAGTGCCTCACCATGATGAGAAGAAATGAAAAATCAGGCAACATTAAGTGTCGACAGGATGCAGAGCAACGGGAATTCCATCCATTACTGGAGTAAAATAGGTATATCAACTTTGGGAAGCAGTTTGTCATATACTACATAGTAAAATTGAAATGTGTATTCCTTGGACATGAAATTCTACTATTAAATATGTACCCTAAGAAAATATTGCCTCTATCCCATAACCATGAGCAAGGACACCTAGAGCAATATCATACATAACCCAAACTGGAGAACTCTCAAAATGTTTACAAAGTGGAAAGTGTTGTAGAAAATTAAACAGCAGTAACAATTAATCAACTAGAATTGCACACATGCAGATGGATGGGTCTCAGAAACAATTCTGAATGAAAGAAGAAAATCATACACTATCATTCAATTTTTAAAGTCCAAACACAGGCAGAATGTAACAGTATTAGCTTAGACGTAAGAAATTACAGAGGAAAGTAAGTGGGAACATGGATTTCAAGGTTTGGAGGAGACAGAATAGCAGTAATAACCGTATTACTTGGCCTATTTATTAAAGACGAAGGTGTTGATTTTGACTTTGTACCTGCATGTATATCTGTGTGTGGATACTCCTTTTATTTATATTTTACCATATTTAAAAAATGATGAATTACAGTCTATTGTGCTTTTCATATATCCTCCAGTGATTCATACACATACTACTATTTAAGAGCTTTTTAATTGCACAAGACATGTCTACTTTAAACTTGTTTTAGTACCAATTTTCTTTATAGGTCAATTTCCCTTGCCCCAACTAAGGATGTAACAATTAAAGGTATGTTTTCCAGTAGGCAGAAAGGGTAGTATTACACAGAAATAAATATGAAATATTCCCTTTTGTATCCAAAATTTATTGGCACAAGCACAAGACAGGCACACCAAATCAAGTGAAAATAATTTAGATGGATAATTACAGTTATCATTGGTGGAGTTTATAACATGTATAAATAATAGGCAAATTATTTAAATATAAATATATAATCTATAGTCCTAATAGCAATTCTGCAAAGTAGAATATCAGAAAGACAAACTGACTTGCCACTTACACAAAAAAGCTAGAATAAGAGCCCAGTTGTATCTCTCTCTCATACGTGCCCTGTCATGACTTCATTTTGGCCAGATTTTATTACTAGGTGTCTGACAGTGGGGTGTAATGGAGCATAAGACCTGACTTAATCTCGCTCTGCATCTGGTTAGCCATTTGACTTTGGATAATATTTCATGAGTTCTTCAGAACCCAGTTCTTTTTCTTTCCTTTTCTCTCTCTTTTTTGAAATTTTATTTTTACTTTATTTTACTTTACAATACCATATTGGTTTTGCCATACATTGACATGAATCCACCACGGGTGTATATGAGCTCCCAATCCTGGAAACAACCTAGATGTCCATCAGCAGATGAATGGATAAGAAAGCTGTGGTACATATACACAATGGAGTATTACTCAGCCATTAAAAAGAATTCATTTGAATCAGTTCTAATGAGATGGATGAAACTGGAGCCGATTATACAGAGTGAAGTAAGCCAGAAAGAAAAACACTGATACAGTATACTGATACATATATATAGAATTTAGAAAGATGGTAATGCTGACCCTGTATTCAAGACAGCAAAAGAGACACAGATGTATAGAATGGACTTTGGGACTCTGAGGGAGAGGGAGAGGGTGGGATGATTTGGGAGAATGGCATTGAAACATGTATACTATCATGTAAGAAACGAAGCACCAGCCTATGTTTGATACAGGATACAGGATGCTTGGGGCTGGTGCACAGGGATGATCCAGAGAGAGGATATGGGGTGGGATGTGGGAGGGGGATTCAGGATTGGGAGCTCGTATACACCCGTGGCGGATTCATGTCAATGTATGGCAAAACCAATATGGTATTGTAAAGTAAAATAAAGTAAAAATAAAATTTGACATGGAAGCAACCTAGATGTCCATCAGCAGATGAATGGATAAGAAAGCTGTGGTACATATACACAATGGAGTATTACTCAGTCATTCAAAAGAATACATTTGAATCAGTTCTAATGAGATGGATGAAACTGGAGCCGGTTATACAGAGTGAAGTAAGCCAGAAAGAAAAACACCAGTACAGTATACTGACACATATATATGGAATTTAGAAAGATGGCAATGATGACCCTGTATGCGAGACAGCAAAAGAGACATAGATTTATAGAATGGACTTTTGGACTCTGAGGGAGAGGGAGAAGGTGGGATGATTTGGGAGAATGGCATTGAAACATGTATACTATCATGTAAGAAATAAATCACCAGTCTGTGTTCAATATAGGATACAGGATGCTTGGGGCTGGTGCAGAGGGATGATCCAGAGAGATGATATGGGGTGGGAGGTGGGAGGGGGCTTCAGGATTGGGAGCTCGCATACACCCATAGCGGATTCATGTCAATGTATGGCAAAACCAATACAGTATTGTAAAGTAAAGTAAAAATAAAATTTATTTAAAAAAAAGAAAACAAAACAGTAGCCCTTCTCATGAGGAGAAAAGGTTCCTTCCCGTCAGAACCAGAGAGAAGAGTCACTCTCCTTTCCAGAACCACAAACGCTTTTAGGAACCATAGACGTTTCATTTTCTGCTTCAGGAAACAAGAGCCTCTGGCTTTGGTTTGTTTTCATTTTCTTTTAATTTTAAGATGAGGAAAACCAGAGACTCCTTCATAGATATCTTGCTCTCTTCTAAGAGACAGCAGTGCCCTAAAAAGGAGAACTAGAAAATCGAAACTGCTTTCATCATTGGCGTCCTGGTTTTCTCTGGGGGTGGTTAACTGTCCTGAGGGAGCGTCCCCCTCCAGCCTCACCTCACGAGAGGTGGAAAGCCAGTGCTGAAGTGACCACAGCTGGCATTTCCAGCAGGTCTCCCATCCCTGCCGCGGGCAGAGGGCACCCTGGGGCCGGTGGCCCAGTGCTGTGGTCAGATATGCACACAGGCTCCTGAAGGTTATGGACGTGACTTCCGCCACGTTGCATCAGAAGCTGCAGGCTGGCCGGGAGGCCCTGTGCTGTGGACCTGGGTCTGGGTCTGGTCCGCTCGCCACTGACCTGGTGGCCAACGGTCAGTCACACTGCTCCCTGCCCGTCCCCCGGGGGGCCAGCTTTCTGCAAGGACTGCGGAGACGGGGTCCCCTAATAGTGGGGCTCAGCCTCAACCAAGAAGGCTCCCCCACTCCTCTGTTGCTGTTTCCATGGGAAGTTGCCTTCTGTTTTATCTGTCTCATTTTTCAAATTACACAACGCTTTCGGAAGGCCATTCATCTTAAATTGAAGGTTCTTTATACTGAAAATAATGGGAGTTGATTATAATGTCTGATATGAAGAGGTTATTGTCATCTTTAAGACATGTTTGCAAAAAAGTCTGTGATATTACCACAAAATTAGTCAAGCAATACTGATGTGTAATATATGCTGATAAAGACTTTTTATATTATTTATTCAGTATTTGATGGAGCTTTGTTTTAGGCAAAGCACTGAGAGTAAAGTCGCAAAAATAAGTAGAATGGAGCCCCTCTTCTTAAATCAACTTAAAACCCAGTGAGAGGGACTCAGAAATACGCATGGAGAACATGCGCCCATCAGCAGTGAGGAAGGGGGTTGGGGAACAGGGAATCTCAGGAAGGGCAGAGGCTGCGGGTTGGGAGAGTCCACAGTGAAACCTGGCCTCTGGAAGTTGCCACCAGGAAACCAGCAAGAAGCTTGTCACAGCTGTAGATTTAAGGGGGCATGTCTTACTGCAGGAGATGTGACCCATGGGAGTGATCAGAAGAGGAGCTTTGAATGGGCTGAGCTCCTCGGAATGACCCAGAATGCCACTTCAGACAGAACCATCCTACGATGGGTCAGCAGGCAGACTCCCCATGCTGTAGACAGAACCCACTCCCCCAGGTCTTCAGAACATGGCCACATTTGGAGACAGGCCTTCAGAGGTGATCTCGGTAAAATGAGCCCATATGGATGAGGCGCTGATCCAGTAGGACTGGTGTCCTCTTGAGAAGAGGAGGTGACATTAGGGACATGTGGTCTCGGAGGAAAGGCCATGTGCTGACACGGTGAAAAACTGCCAGTCTACACCCACAGGGGGAGGCCTCAGGAGAAGCCAGCCCTGCTGACACCTTGATCTGGGACATCCAGCCTCCAGGACTGGGGGAAAATTAACTTCTGTGGTTTAAGTCCCCTGGTCTGTGGAAGTTTGTTATGATGATGCTAGAAACAGAACCATCGTCAAATCTGAACATATCGAAAGCACGCACCTTTTCCAAACCGTAGCTGTGGCCAGGCACAGAGAGAGGGTCACTGCCAGTGGTCAGGAGAGCAAAATAACAAAGCACAGTGAAAGAGGGGGACCTCTGGTCCATGAGACAGGCCCCCGCTCTTCCCTACTTCTCTTCGGCCTTCCCCTACCCTCCTGCACGCCCACAGCTCTCTGGTCTCCTGCCCCCACCCTGCCTTGTGGCTGCTCCTCTGAGGAAAGCTGATAGGACTCAGCAGCCTCCACTTGCGTGTGGTGTTTTGGTGTTGGTCTGTGACCAGCTCTGAACGTGTCCCCCGCCTCCTCTCCCCACGTGGGCACCACTGTGTCCTCCAGGTCCCTCTCACTGCTCTGTCTCGCTGCAGGATGATGTTTGTGTGATTTATTATCTTTATGTGTTTGTCCATCAAGGTAACACTCAGGGAAACAGCCTGAGAAAACCTGAACCTTTAGCAGGATCCTCTATGATCCACCTCCCAGAATACAGGAAATAAAAGCAAAAATAAACAAATGGGATCTAATTAAAATTAAAAGCTTCTGCACAACAAAGGAAACTATAAGCAAGGTAAAAAGACAGCCTTCTGAATGGGAGAAAACAATAGCAAATGAAGCAACTGACAAACAACTAATCTCAAAAATATACAAGCAACTTATGCAGCTCAACTCCAGAAAAATAAACGACCCAATCAAAATGTGGGCCAAAGAACTAAACAGACATTTCTCAAAAGAAGACATGCGGATGGCTAAAAAACACATGAAAAGATGCTCAACATCACTCATTATCAGAGAAATGCAAATCAAGACCACAATGAGGTACCATTTCACACCAGTCAGAATGGCTGCGATCCAAAAGTCCTTTTCTCTTTTAAGGAATTGGAGATTACAATACTTATCAGAGTCACTCTGAAGTTTAAACAAAATACATATGTAAAGTACTCAGCACAAAACATCTATTCAATACCTTTTAAGATGATGATAATGATGATGAATTTTCTGTTAAATTATGGGAACAGCTCCCCAATAGTTATAAAGAGGAACAGAGGGCTGGCTGAAGGGAGGGCTGATCAAGCAAATAGAGGGAGAAGATGAGAGAACTAGGAAAGTGAGAATACTGCTAAAGAGCTCACTTTCACGACCCGGAGTAGAGTCTTGGCCAAGCAAGGCTGGAGGGATGATGTAATCTGGAAGAGGCTGATGCTCTGAACACAGGGAACGTTCTTGGGGCAAGCAGGGGTTAGGCAACAGCCTTACTAACAGAAAAGGAATGAAAGAAGAAACTGCAGGACTCTCATTAGGTCCGGCAACCCTGACCCAGAGCTAAGAACATTTGCAGCCCTGAAGAGCCTCATAACCATGTGAATGCCCTCCCTTTTGTCTTCCTGGCTGGAGAGTTATGAGAAAGGTTGGCCAGAAGAATCTCAGCCTGCAGCTTCCCAGGGTTCTGCTAATCATCTGACCTGGGATGCACAGTTGCACTGCTAGGCAGATGTTTTAGCAAACCACAGCTTCTCTATTCCTGTGATATCTTCACCATGACGAAGAAAAGACCAACAAACAACAACGAAGCAACAGAGCTCCTCCTTATTCTGAATAGTACAATATGGACTTCTATCATGTTATTATCCCTGGGTTACTATTCTGCACCCTTCTGAATTGGCAACAATCTAAGTCCTTATAGAAGGACTTCCTTTTACCCTTTACTTTTTCTAAGATGAAAAATGTTTCTTCTATCACTACCTCAAGACTAGAACTGTGCCATGCGTAGATGAACCTACTGAATTCCACTGAACCACCTGTTAGCTTGCCCAACTATCATCAACCTCAGGTTCTTGGCTCCTCTGATCCACCTGCCAGTGTTTAGAACTGTGGTTCTCCTTTCATCCTTGGCCCAGCCAGTTAGATACACCACAGTCCCAGTGAGTGAACCACGCTCAAGTGTGTGTCAAGTTAAGACTCATGGAGCAATTCAAGATACCCTCAGCAATTATTGAAAAACATGCAGAAGTATACAACAAGACAAGTTTCTAACACTCAAATGACCTCTTGTTCATCTCCTATTGTAAATGCAATTCTTCTTTTTTTCCTCTCTGAAATTTGAAATTGTTTTGGTTCTGCCCATCATTGACCACCAACGGTGCCATGAAACCTACCTTCCTGTGCTCAGAAGGAAGGCTAATGAGAGATGCTGTAAGTGACAAAGCAAAGCAGCACTTGGCTTACACTGAACTCCATACCTGAGCGCATAGCCTCTTTCTGCATGCTGCCATAGTCATGCCAGTCCTTTCTTCTCAAACCATCTGTCCATGCATAGAACTGCCCATCTCCCAGGCCCAGTGGGAATGTCTGTGGAAAAGGAAAGTATTCAGAGCATAAAAAGGAGGTAGTTCCTTCTGTGTGGCTGGTAAACACAGCCAGATGCATCATAGGCAATCAAAAATACTCCAATAACTGATTCTCCCCATCTACTGCAAAGAAAGGCATTGCTAGTGACCTGATGGATACACATTTTAAAGTCTTTTTTCTGTTTTTAAAATAAGAGCCTGTGTCACACACAACACCTACCATTTCCAATTTTATTTTATCCAAAGCCTTTCATAATTTAGTGCACCACTTCATCTGAGCATAAATGCCTAGCCATTTTTACTTGCCCAAAGTGTAGATGGCAGTAGGGCTATTGATTTTGTATTAAAATACTTTTTTTGTGTGATTTGTACAATTTTCACCCATTTTGATCAAGTACTTCTTAATGGCTGGGTGACAATATTAGCAAGCATTTGTTGAATGCTCCCTGTGTACCAGGTACTAAGAGACTCTATGTATAGAAGATCCTTCAGTCTTTACAAGAGTTTATGACTGTAAATCTCCATGTATCTGCCACTTAAAAGTATCAGTAGAATAACTTGAATGAAACTACAGTGGCCAAGCCAGGACTTGGGCCAGTTCTATGAAGACCAAAATTGGGGTGCTAAGGACTATGAAATACTACCTCCCATCAAGAATTCTGTTAAAATATGGTGTGTGGTTATACTTACAGTTGAAATGATCACCAAGTCAACAATGTAGTCACAACATGCTCTATGCTTTGGTGAAACTCAGTGTATTCTAATGTCACCTTGACTATTATTTTTGTGTACCTTGCTGAAGCTGCTTCTTTCTTTATGGTGCTTATTTTGGTAATGAATAAAATGTTTGGGATGAAGCTTATCTTCACAATCTCAAAAGTCAAGATAATATAAAATAAATGATTTCATATTCACATACCATTTTCCTTTAGTTCATTTATGGAAATAATACATCAACATAAAAAATAGAAGATCATGTTTGAAAGTTTCAGTTTAGGTAAAACAGAACATGAATAGTTTCAGTGAGGAAAGTTTACCCTAAGAGCCTTTTCAAATAAAAGGTCTTACTTCTTCATCTGAAACAGGACAACTATTGTACTTATGAAAAAAGTATCCACCTTCAGTCCATCTTTATAGCTTATAAAGCTTTCACTAGTTTGGAAAGAATAAAAATGGATCTTAATACTTTTTAAAAAATAGTAGTTAAATCAGAGGAAAGACTTTCCAGATCAGGTGACTATTATCTAAATATATTTTAAAAAATGTTCATTATAGTGGTAAGTTGAGGAAAATAACAACAGGGGAATAAACATACAAGGATGATGGTGAGTTTACAGAAGATATTAAGAATAAATTTTGAAAGGAGGATGACAAGAAAGAAAAGATGGAAAAATAAACAGGAAAATAATAAAAATAAAAAAAAGTGGAATAAAAGAATTTTGAGGTTTAATACCAATACAAAAAAAAAGCCTCATGCATTTTTTTTCTGATTGATATTTATTTTATAATTGGAATACAGCTCTAGGCAAGAGAAGATTTGGATCAAGATTATTCTCAAAATAGTAAAAATGTGCTTCCAGCAAGAGCTCCTGTGATCCGAACCACTGGTTCATGAAGTCCTCTAGGCTGAGGTTTGATCACGAGGCACTTTCACTACATCCTCCAATGACTAAATAAAGATGACACAGCAGCAGACTCACTGATGTGAAGATAGAGTGCTGTCTGGGCGATACCTTCTGTGAGACAGAGATGGTGCCCAAGGCCATCCTGTCGGGGAGGACGGTTCTTCTCATTAGAGACACTGAGGTTTTCAGGCACCTTTCAAGGATTCCTGGCCTGAAACGAGGGCCTCTGTGTGAGCTATGATGTCCTGAAGGCCACCGTTGTAGTTCAGTGGCTAAGCTGTGTCCGACTCTTTGCAGCACACCAGGCTTCCCTGTTCTTCACTGTCTCTCAGACTTTGCTCAAACTCATGTCCATTGAGTTGATGAGGCCATCCAACCATCTCATCCTCTGTCACAGGCCAATGGGAGGAACAAAGATGGCAGCTGAGCAGTGGTTCAGTTGGGAAACAGAGTGTGTCTTCCCAGCATTTTGGAAAGGGAAGGGGTCAGTTTTAGGACCTTGACCTAGTTGTGCACAACATGTATGTTGCTCAGGGCACACAACAGTGTCATGTGACAGGAGATGGACTAGGGGCTAGAGATATCCAACAATGGCTCCACCTTCTCCCCTTACTCAATGATGCACCCAATTCCAGGTATGATGCATCTCCACAGACCCACTAAGCAGGAGGAAATGGGTCCCAGTGGACACTGAGTGGTTCCCCCTCACCCAGGGGTGTCAGGTAATGCACCCATCCCTATAGGATGTCCCAGGTCAAATCTCAGAGCTGTACCTGTCCCAGGTGTCATGGGGCTTGGTGTTCTCAGCCCACAGCACGCTGATCCCCAGTGAGAGTTGGGAGCTGCTGTCTCCCTTCACTCTGTACCTTTACAGTGCTGGGTGCCTCTGCTGGGGTCCCTGGTCTGGCATACGGCACAGCAGGCTCCATAGGTTGATTGTTCAAATGTCTTAAAACCCAGGTGGTACCTCAGTCTCCCCAGCCATGTTGTTTCACTTGTTAGTAATTTAACCCATGACTTTAGTATTCCACTTGTTTCTCTCCACAAATTCTGCTACTTGTAGATTACAGGAAAAATGGAACCTCCATCTGGTGCTGAGCTATTTTGCCCCATCTTGTGCATCATGACCTTTGAACGTGTCTCCTTGTCCACCATCATCTGACATCATCTGGCTTTTTACCAAGCCATATGGGGCTGTTTAAAGCACCTGAGGCAGGGCATTTAATACCTATTACGCACAGTTCTTGAATGGTTTCTCCTATTTCCTTAGGCCCTCAGGGAATTCACTTTGTCTGACAATTACCATTCTGAAAGGAGTACATGAAGGTTTATTTCATATGCAAAATACATCATGTGAAATGCCAGGCTGGATGAAGCACAAGCTGGAATCAAGATTGCTGGGAGAAATATCAATAACCTCACATATGCAGATGATACAACCCTTATGGCAGAAAGTGAAGAAGAACTAAAGAGCCTCTTGTTGAAAGTGAAAGAGGAGAGTGAAAATTTAGCTTAAAACTCAGCATGCAGAAAACTAAGATTATGGCATCCAGTTCCATCACATCATGTCAAACAGATGGGGAAATAATGGAAAACCTTTTTGGGGGGCTCAAAAATCACTGCAGATGGTGACTGCAGCCATGAAATTAAAAGATGCTTGCTCCTTGGAAGAAAAACTATGACAAATGTAGCGTATTAAAAAGCAGAGTCATCACTTTGCCAACAAAAGTCTGTCTAATCAAAGCGATGGTTTTTCCAGTAGTCATGTATGGATGTGAGACTTGGATTATAAAGAAAGCTGATCACTGAAGAATTGGTGCTTTTCAACTGTGGTGTTGGAGAACACTCTTGAGAGTCCCCTGGACTGCAAGGAGATCAAACCAGTCAATCCTGAAGGAAATCAATCCTGAATACTCATTGGAAGGACTGATGCAGAAGCTCCAATATTTTGTCCACCTGATTGAATGAGCTGACTCATTTGAAAAGATCTTGATACTGGGAAAGATTGAAGGCAGGGGGAGAAGGGAGTGGCAGAGGATGAGATGGTTGGATGGCATCACTGACTCAATGGACATAAGTTTGAGCAAACATTGGGAAACAGTGAAGGACAGGGAAGCCTGGCATGCTGCAGGGTCCAGAGTCAGACGCAACTTAGTGACTGAACAACAAATCCATATGACTAGGAAGAAACACAATGATGACATTAGGAAAACCAGTCACGAGTCTTGGCAATTATTTTTCTTTTTCTCCTCCCTCCTCTTGTAAGGGAAATGGAAACAAACAAACAAACAAAAATTAAATGGCTCTAATTAAAAGCTTTTGCCCAAAGAACCATCAACACAACAAAAAGGCAAACCATGGAATAGGAGATGATATTTGCAAAGTATATGACTGATAAGGGGTTAATAACCAAAGCATGTAAACAGCTCATGTGACTCCACTTCAAAAAAAAAAAAAAAACTGATCAAAAAAATGGGCAGAAGACCTGAATAAATGTTTTTCAAAGTTATAAAGGAGAGATACAGATGGCTAACGTGAAAATGTGCTTAAACCTGTTATTAATAATTATCAGAGAAATGCAAATCAAAATCACAATGAGATATCATCTCACACCTGTTATGCTGGTGATTATCAAAAAGAATAAATCTGTTGTCTAGGAAGTAGAGAAAAGGGAAAGCATATACAATGTTGGTGGGATTGTAAATTGGTGCAGCCACAATGGAGAACATATGGGTGATTTTACAAAATTAAAACCATAACTACCATATAATTCAGCAATCCAGTCCTGGGCATGTTTTTGAGGAAAATGAAAATAGAAATTCAAAAAGGTATATGCACTCCCATACGTATAGCAGTATTATTTACAGTAGCCAGGACATGGGAGCAGCATAAGTATTTATCAACAGCTTAATGGATAAAGAAGATGTGGTACATATCGTATATACAATGGATTATTACTCAGCCATAAAAAGAATGAAATTTTGCCATTTTCAACAATGTGGATGGACCTGGAGTGTATTATGCTTAGTGAAATAAGTCAGAGAAATAAAATAATGTATGATGTTACTTATATGTGAAATCTGGAAAATAAAAAAAAAAACAAAAACAAAACAGAAACAGACTCATAGGTACAGAGGAAAAAATGTAGTGGTTACTACTGGAGAGAGGAGTGGAGGGACAAGATAGGGACAGAGGATTAATAGGTGCAGACTAGTAGGTAAAACTAAGATACAAGAATGTGGTGTGCAGCACGGTGGATATTGCCAACATTTTATAAACACTTTAACTTGGGTATAATCTACAAAAATCACTGTGGTGTTCACTTAAAACTAATATAACATTGTACATCAACTCTAGTTAAAACTTAAAAAAATGCAAGACTCACTCACAAAACATGTGTCACAATGTACAGTAGACCCTTTTAATTAATTTATCATTTTGATGGCTAATGACCAAAATAGAGATTAGATGTGTTTACATTCTTTTCACCTGCCAGAAAGGTAGGTACATGTGTGTGTGCACGCTTGCTCAGTTGTGTCTAACTGCTTTGTGACCCCATGGACTGTAACCCACTGGGCTCTGTCCGTTAGATTTCCCAGGCAAGAATACTGGAGTGGGTTGCCATTTCCTCCTCCCTTCCCAACCCAGGGATCAAACCTGTGTCTCCTGCATTGGCAGGTGGACTCTTTACTGCCGAGCCACCTGGAAAGCACAGAGAGGTAGATGAATAAACCTAAGTCAGTCCCAGTCCATTTGAAAAGAATCATCTTAGTTCTAAAAGCTTGCAAGTCTAAGTGTTAGTTGCTCAATCAAGTCGTGTTCAACTCTTTTTGCTACCCCATGGACTGTAGCCTGCCAGGTTCCTCTGTCCATGAAATTCTCCAGTCATAAATACTAGAATGGGTAGACATTCCCTTCTCCAGGGGATCTTTCCGATCCAAGGATCAAACCCAGGTCTCTGCCATTGCAGGCAGATTCTTTACCATCTGAGCCAAATCTTGATCATCAGTAAATGACTCTACTGAATTCTGGCCTTTCCTTCCATGAGAGCCATATCCAAGGCCAGGTTCACTTGCTCCTCTCCTGATATGGCAACCCACTCCACTGTTGTTGCCTGGGAGATCTCATGGAATGGAGGAGCCTGGTGGGCATGTTCCATGGGGCCACAGAGAGCCAGACATGGCTGTGGAACTAAGTGCACACACACACACACACACCACATACACGACATATGGAAGAACTCGGATCTGGGGCCAGAAGACATAAATTAAGGTTTCAAACCATATGAAAAAAAATGTACATTTTCTCTAGGCCCCTCAGCTAATTCATATCTGAAATTAGAGTAATAAAAATAGTACCTGACTTATTCACTTGACAAGCATTTTCGAGTAGTAAATCAGATAAAGTATCTGAAAGCTGGCTGATCATAAAGTGATATATATAAATGTGAGTTGTTTTCACATCTCTCCTATTTTTATAGATGTTTGAGTTATTCCCACTGCCCTTGAAAAGTTACAACATAGTTGAAGAGACAAAACTTATATACAGTAAGGAAATGATGAAGTATGTGGTCCAAAGTATACTACAGTAAATGTTAATAGATTATGGTGATGGGTGTGAATTCTTACATTGGATGTCATTAAGTTTCTTATATATTATTGCTATTGGAGAAATGTTCTAAGCAATCACATATAGAAAAATAATACAATTACAGCAATAGTAATATAATGAATGACATGGCTGAAAAAAAGACATAATTTTGCACAGCAAAGGAAACCATTGACAGAATGAAAGACAAACTATGGAATTGGAAAAAATATATGACCAACAGGGGTTAATATTCAAACTATATAAATGGCACATACAATTCAACATTTTTTAAAAAAATCAAGAAGACATACAGATGACCAACAGGCACATGAAAACATGCTCAATACTGATAATTTTAGTAGAAATGCAAATCAAAACCATAACGAGATTACCTTACACCTGTCAGAATGGCTATCATCAAAATATACACAAATAACAAATAGTAAAGATGTGGGGGAAAATGAACCGTTGTTGGTACAGTGCACACTGGTGCAGCCATTGTGGAAAACAATACAGAGGTTTCTCAAAAAAAAAAAAAAACAAAACAAAAACTAGATATAGAATGACTATACGATCCAGCAATCCTACTCCTGGATGTACAACTGGAAATAAAAACAGAAGCACTTAATTGGAAAAGATACATGAAAACAATGTTCATAGCAGCATTACTTTAAAAAAAAAAAAAAACAAAACAAAAACTAGATATAGAATGACTATACGATCCAGCAATCCTACTCCTGGATGTACAACTGGAAATAAAAACAGAAGCACTTAATTGGAAAAGATACATGAAAACAATGTTCATAGCAGCATTACTTACAATTGCCAAGATATGGAAACAAGCCAAGTGTCCTTCAACAGATAAATGGATAAAGAAGATGTGGAACATATATACAGTGGAATACTAATCAGTCATAAAAAGAATGAAGTTCTGCCATTTGCAGCAATGTGTATGGACCTAAAGAATATTATGCTTAGTGCAATGAGTCAGATAGAGAAAGACAACACTGCATGATATCCCTTATATGTAGGCTTTAAAAAATAATAAAAACAAATGTGGGCTTCCCTGGTGGCTCAGGTGGTAAAGAATCCACCTGCAGTGAAGAAGACCTGGATTCAATCCCCAGGTCGAGAAGACCCCCTGGAGAAGGAAATGGCAACCCACTCCAGTATTCTTGCCTAGAGTATCCCAGGTCATAGGATCTTGTCAGGCTACAGTCCATGGGGTCGCAAAGAGTCAGACATGACTGAGCCACTAACACTTTACAAACAAATATATATGCAAAACAGAAACAGATCCAGAGACACTGAAGACAAACTCGTGGTTACCAGTAGGGAGATGGAAGGACAGAAGGGTAAATTAGGAGTATGGAATTAAGAGGTAAAAACTACTATGTATAAAATAGATAAGGGACATTAATATATTTTACAAACAGGGAATTATACCCATTATTGTCTCATAACTTTTATTTATTTTTTAAATTTTATTTATTTTTTTTTTGAATTTTTACTTTATTTTACTTTACAATACCGTATTGGTTTTGCCATACATTGACATGAATCCACCATGGGAAAAAAAAAAAAAAAAAAAACTGATCAAAAAAATGGGCAGAAGACCTGAATAAATGTTTTTCAAAGTTATAAAGGAGAGATACAGATGGCTAACGTGAAAATGTGCTTAAACCTGTTATTAATAATTATCAGAGAAATGCAAATCAAAATCACAATGAGATATCATCTCACACCTGTTATGCTGGTGATTATCAAAAAGAATAAATCTGTTGTCTAGGAAGTAGAGAAAAGGGAAAGCATATACAATGTTGGTGGGATTGTAAATTGGTGCAGCCACGATGGAGAACATATGGGTGATTTTACAAAATTAAAACCATAACTACCATATAATTCAGCAATCCAGTCCTGGGCATATTTTTGAGGAAAATGAAAATGGAAATTCAAAAAGGTATATGCACTCCCATACTTATAGCAGTATTATTTACAGTAGCCAGGACATGGGAGCAACATAAGTATTTATCAACAGCTTAATGGATAAAGAAGATGTGGTACATATCATATATACAATGGATTATTACTCAGCCATAAAAAGAATGAAATTTTGCCATTTTCAACAATGTGGATGGACCTGGAGTGTATTATGCTTAGTGAAATAAGTCAGAGAAATAAAATAATGTATGATGTTACTTATATGTGAAATCTGGAAAATAAAAAAAAAAACAAAAACAAAACAGAAACAGACTCATAGGTACAGAGGAAAAAATGTAGTGGTTACTACTGGAGAGAGGAGTGGAGGGACAAGATAGGGACAGAGGATTAATAGGTGCAGACTAGTAGGTAAAACTAAGATACAAGAATGTGGTGTGCAGCACGGTGGATATTGCCAACATTTTATAAACACTTTAACTTGGGTATAATCTACAAAAATCACTGTGGTGTTCACTTAAAACTAATATAACATTGTACATCAACTCTAGTTAAAACTTAAAAAAATGCAAGACTCACTCACAAAACATGTGTCACAATGTACAGTAGACCCTTTTAATTAATTTATCATTTTGATGGCTAATGACCAAAATAGAGATTAGATGTGTTTACATTCTTTTCACCTGCCAGAAAGGTAGGTACATGTGTGTGTGCACGCTTGCTCAGTTGTGTCTAACTGCTTTGTGACCCCATGGACTGTAACCCACTGGGCTCTGTCCGTTAGATTTCCCAGGCAAGAATACTGGAGTGGGTTGCCATTTCCTCCTCCCTTCCCAACCCAGGGATCAAACCTGTGTCTCCTGCATTGGCAGGTGGACTCTTTACTGCCGAGCCACCTGGAAAGCACAGAGAGGTAGATGAATAAACCTAAGTCAGTCCCAGTCCATTTGAAAAGAATCATCTTAGTTCTAAAAGCTTGCAAGTCTAAGTGTTAGTTGCTCAATCAAGTCGTGTTCAACTCTTTTTGCTACCCCATGGACTGTAGCCTGCCAGGTTCCTCTGTCCATGAAATTCTCCAGTCATAAATACTAGAATGGGTAGACATTCCCTTCTCCAGGGGATCTTTCCGATCCAAGGATCAAACCCAGGTCTCTGCCATTGCAGGCAGATTCTTTACCATCTGAGCCAAATCTTGATCATCAGTAAATGACTCTACTGAATTCTGGCCTTTCCTTCCATGAGAGCCATATCCAAGGCCAGGTTCACTTGCTCCTCTCCTGATATGGCAACCCACTCCACTGTTGTTGCCTGGGAGATCTCATGGAATGGAGGAGCCTGGTGGGCATGTTCCATGGGGCCACAGAGAGCCAGACATGGCTGTGGAACTAAGTGCACACACACACACACACACACCACATACACGACATATGGAAGAACTCGGATCTGGGGCCAGAAGACATAAATTAAGGTTTCAAACCATATGAAAAAAAATGTACATTTTCTCTAGGCCCCTCAGCTAATTCATATCTGAAATTAGAGTAATAAAAATAGTACCTGACTTATTCACTTGACAAGCATTTTCGAGTAGTAAATCAGATAAAGTATCTGAAAGCTGGCTGATCATAAAGTGATATATATAAATGTGAGTTGTTTTCACATCTCTCCTATTTTTATAGATGTTTGAGTTATTCCCACTGCCCTTGAAAAGTTACAACATAGTTGAAGAGACAAAACTTATATACAGTAAGGAAATGATGAAGTATGTGGTCCAAAGTATACTACAGTAAATGTTAATAGATTATGGTGATGGGTGTGAATTCTTACATTGGATGTCATTAAGTTTCTTATATATTATTGCTATTGGAGAAATGTTCTAAGCAATCACATATAGAAAAATAATACAATTACAGCAATAGTAATATAATGAATGACATGGCTGAAAAAAAGACATAACTGACATTTATTCTTGTAAAAATCTATCCTCATAAGAGTAGGAGGTGAACTCAAGTTCAGAAATGTTAGGGTGACATAATAAAGTCCTCCAGAACTCATAAATAATAAGTGGCAAACTAGAATTTGAACCACACCCATCAGCCTTTAAATCTTATGGATTACTAAAAATACACTAGCATGGATATTTCTCATGATTCCCTCATTATCCACTTATTCAGTCATTTAAAAATGTTAGGATACAAATAAATGGATGAAATTAAAATATCTTCTCACACCATATAAAAATGAACAGAAATGTAGGTATATATCTAAACGTAAGACCTGAAATTTTAAGAGAACATAGGCAGTATATTCCTTAACATAAATTATATAAATATCTTCTGGATATGTCCTCTAAAACAAAGGATATAAAAGCAAAATTAAACAAACTGGACCTAATTAAACTTAAAAGCTTTTGCACAGCAAAGGAAACCATTGACAGAATGAAAGACAAACTATGGAATTGGAAAAAATATATGACCAACAGGGGTTGATATTCAAACTATATAAATGGCACATACAATTCAACATTTTTAAAAAAAATCAAGACATGGAAAAAGACTTTTTTCCAACGAAGACATACAGATGACCAACAGGCACATGCAAACATGCTCAATACTGATAATTTTAGTAGAAATGCAAATCAATACCATAACGAGATTACCTTACACCTGTCAGAATGGCTACCATCAAAATATATACAAATAACAAATAGTAAAGATGTGGGGGAAAATGAACCGTTGTTCACTGTTGGTACAATGCAAACTGGTGCAGTCATTGTGGAAAACAACACAGAGGTTTTTTTTAAAAAAAACTAAATATAGAATGACTATACAATTCAGCAATCCTACTCCTGGGTGTACAACTGGAAATAAAAACAGAAGCACTTAATTGGAAAACATACATGAAAACAATGTTCATAGCAGCATTACTTACAATTGCCAAGATATGGAAACAAGCCAAGTGTCCTTCAACAGATAAATGGATAAAGAAGATGTGGAACATATATACAGCGGAATACTAATCAGTCATAAAAAGAATGAAGTTCTGCCATTTGCAGCAATGTGTATGGACCTAAAGAATGTTATGCTTAGTGCAATGAGTCAGATAGAGAAAGACAAACACTGTATGATATCCCTTATATGTAGGATTTAAAAAATAATAAAAACAAATGTGGGCTTCCCTGGTGGCTCAGATGGTAAAGAATCCACCTGCAGTGAAGAAGACCTGGATTCAATCCCCAGGTCTAGAAGACCCCCTGGGGAAGGAAATGGCAACCCACTCCAGTATCCTTGCCTAGAGTATCCCATGTCATAGGAGCCTGGCAGGCTACAGTCCATGGGGTCACAAAGAGTTGGACATGACTGAGCCACTAACACTTTCACAAACAAATATATATGGAAAACAGAAACAGATCCAGAGACACTGAAAACAAACTCGTGGTTACCAGTAGGGAGATGGAAGGACAGAAGGATAAATTAGGAGTATGGAATTAAGAGGTAAAAACCACTGGGTATAAAATAGATCAGGAACATTGATATATTTTACAAACAGGGAATTACACCCATTATTGTCTCATAACTTTTATCTATTTATTTTATTTTTTTTTTAATTTTTACTTTATTTTACTTTACAATACCGTATTGGTTTTGCCATACATTGACATGAATCTGCCACGGGTGTATATGAACTCCCAATCCTGAATCCCCCTCCCACATCCCACCCCATATCCTCTCTCTGGATCATCCCCGTGCACCAGCCCCAAGCAGCCTGTATCCTGTATCGAACATAGGCTGGTGCTTCGTTCTTACATGATAGTATACATGTTTCAATGCCATTCTCCCAAATCATCCCACCCTCTCCCTCTCCCACAGAGTCCAAAAGTCCGTTCTATACATCTGTGTCTCTTTTGCTGTCTCGCATACAGGGTCANCTTTTGCATTGCCTTTCTTTGGGATTGGAATGAAAACTGACCTTTTCCAGTCCTGTGGCCACTGCCGAGTTTTCCAAATTTGCTGGCAGATTGAGTGCAGTACTTTCACAGCATCATCTAGAGAGCATCATACAACTAGAGAGACAGGTAAAGTCAAAGAATTTCATAGAGAGAACTTTAGACTCAATGTACTGGGCATTAAAGAGTCATTAATGACTCACAAACTGAAGAGCAAAATAATCTCATGTGATACAGAAGTTACTTCTGTTTTAACATCCTCTTCCTTGTTAGGTTTCAACCAAACTCCAGAGCATGCAAGGAGCCTACAGTAACCTACAGAGAAGGTTCTCCATGTTTGCATATCCACAAAATAGATAAGTTAATGTCAGGATACAAAATAATTTCCTTGATAGACAGAACTATCTTCTTCTTTCCATTCTGTTTAAATTCTCAGATACAACACTGTTAACATAATTTCAAGAAGTGAACAGAATAAATTAATAAGCCTGAGTGAGTGTTGCTACCAGAACCCCCAGTCCATCCGCTAGACTGTGTAAACATGGTGTGGGAAGCAAAGCTAGGGCCGCAGATGTATGAAGGAGGAAGGAAGGTACACCGAGGAGGGCCCCTCTTACTTTAGATCTTAAAATCTGTGTCGTCATATCAAATACCTTGATTTCAAAATGTTAAACAAATTCAAGTACTTATAAAACAGGGTGGCATTCACCATTCCTAAACTCAGTATGCCAGCAAATTTGGAAAACTCAGCAGTGGCCACAGGACTGGAAAAGGTCAGTTTTCATTCCAATCCCAAAGAAAGGCAATGCCAAAGAATGCTCAAACTACCCCACAATTACACTCATCTCACATTCTACTAAAGTAATGCTCAAAATTCTCCAAGCCAGGCTTCAGTAATGTGAACTGTGAACTTCCAGATGTTCAGACTAGTTTCAGAAAAGGCAGAGGAACCAGAGATCAAATTGCTAACATCTGCTAGATCACCGAAAAAAGAATTCCAGAAAAACATCTATTTCTGCTTTATTGACTATTCCAAAGCCTTTGACTGTGTGGACCACAACAAAATCTGGAAAATTCTGAAAGAGATGGGAATACCAGACCATCTGATCTGTCTCCTGAGGAATCTGTATGCAGGTCAGGATGCAACAGTTAGAACTGGACATGGAACAACAGACTGGTTCCAAATAGGAAAAGGAGTACATCAAGGCTGTATATTGTCACCCTGCTTATTTAACTTATATGCAGACTACATCATCAGAGAAGGCAATGGCACCCCACTCCAGTACTCTTGCCTGGAAAATCCCATGG
>SJYT01085153.1:395419-444979 GCA_006410635.1 Cephalophus harveyi | reverse complement strand
GAGAGTGAAAAAGTTGGCTTAAAGCTCAACATTCAGAAAACGAAGATCATGGCATCCGGTCTCATCACTTCATGGTAAATAGATGGGGAAACAGTGGAAATAATGGCTGACTTTATTTTGGGGGCCTCCAAAATAACCACAAATGGTGATTGCAGCCATGAAATTAAAAGACGCTTACTACTTGGAAGGAAAGTTATGACCAACGTAGATAGCATATTAAAAAGCAGAGATGTTACTTTGTCAGTAAAGGTCCATCTAGTCAAGGCATTTGTTTTTCCAGTGGTCATGTATGGATGTGAGAGTTAGACTATAAAGAAAGCTGAGCTCAGAAGAATTGATGCTTTTGAACTGTGGTGTTGGAGAAGACTCTTGTGAGTCTCTTGGACTGCAAAAAGATCCAACCAGTCCACCCTAAAGGAAATCAGTCCTGGATATTCTTTGGAAGGACTGATGTTGAAGCTGAAACTCCAATATTTTGGCCACCTGATGTGAAGAGCTTACTCATTTGAAAAGACCCTGATGCGGGGAACGATTGAAGGCAGGAGAAAGGGACGACAGAGGATGAAATGGTTAAATGACATCACCAAGTCAATGGACATGAGTTTGGGTAAACTCCGGGAGTTGGTGATGGACAGGGAGGCCTGGCGTGCTGCGATTCATGGCATCGCAAAGAGTTGGACACGACTGAGCAACTGAAGATGAAGAGAATATTCAGATTAAAATAGGTACCAAACTGTCTTAGAGACAGCCATTGTCCTATGTCATGTCCATTCTTCCCCTCCTCCTTGGTGTCAGGTTCATGAGTTTTACTGAGTTCATATCTCTCAGAACTAAAGACTAATTCCACAGATTTCCAGCCACCCTTAGAATGAGATTGCTGCTGCTGCTAAGTCGCTTCAGTCGTGTCTGACTCTGTGTGACCCCATAGACGGCAGCCACCAGGCTCCCCCGTCCCTGGGATTCTCCAGGCAAGAACACTGGAGTGGGTTGCCATTTCCTTCTCCAGTGCATGAAAGTGAAAAGTGAAAGTGAAGTCACTCAATTGTGTCCGATTCTTAGCGACCCCATGGACTGCGGCCCACCAGGCTCATCCATCCATGGGATTTTCCAGGCAAGAGTGCTGGAGTGGGGTGCCATTGCCTTCTTCAGAATGAGATTTACTGGAGTGGGTTGCCATTTCCTTCTCCAGTGCATGAAAGTGAAAAGTGAAAGTGAAGTCACTCAATTGTGTCC
This sequence comes from Cephalophus harveyi, assembly GCA_006410635.1. Taxonomy (NCBI): domain Eukaryota; kingdom Metazoa; phylum Chordata; class Mammalia; order Artiodactyla; family Bovidae; genus Cephalophus; species Cephalophus harveyi. Next base: position 443,746 of record SJYT01085153.1, on the reverse strand, counting down.
GATTCTTAGCGACCCCATGGACTGCGGCCCACCAGGCTCATCCATCCATGGGATTTTCCAGGCAAGAGTGCTGGAGTGGGGTGCCATTGCCTTCTTCAGAATGAGATTGGTCACATGCTAAGTTCTGACCAGTGACACAGAAATGGAAGTGTCGTGAGGACTTCAAAGTACATGGCTTAAGAAGAGCTGACTTGGTTGGGAAATGCTCATTTTTAGTAATTCTCCATTTAACCCTCAATAGGGAGGGGATGGCTGGAAACCCCAGGAGACCAATTGTGCTCTTGGAGCATAAACTGTTGCTGAGGGTGGCAGCCATGATGAGGAATAAAGACAGCAGCGAGGGTCTTGAATCATTCCATAGGGTTACCACAGCGGCTCAAATCTGCCCACCTCCCCATAGAGGCAACAGGCAAAGAGAACTTCTGTCTTGTTCCATTCTGGGTATATCCAGCGAAACCCAACTCTAATTGATACATCTGACTTCAAGAGTTATAACAGATTTTTAAAGGAAACAATCCTGGATTTATGTTCAGAAAGCATGAATTCTTGTTTTTTTTTTTTTTTTTTCACTCTAAGTTACTTTTATTTTCTTAATAATTTTAAGGAAGACACTACTTGGAGATAAGAACATACACACAATTCTGTGAAGGTGTATTTGGTTCAGTCCCTTCTTCCTAACTCTCCTCCACTTTCAATCACTGATACCATCAGCACAGAGAATGCCCTCTTGAGTCACTACTCTCGGACTTCCCTGTGGCTCAGCTGGTAAAGAGCCACCATGCAGGAGACCTGGATTCAATCCCTAGGTTGGGAAGACCCCTGGAGAAGGGAAAGGCTCTCCACTCAGTATTCTGGCCTGGGGAACTCCATGGAGTGTATAGTCCATGGGTCACAAAGAGTCGGACATGACTGAGCCACTTTCACTTAGTCCCTTTTCTTAATGATTTTTCTTCCTCCATATTTATAACTGCAGTATTCTTCACCTTATTGCGTTTCATTTGTTCAAGGTCTGAGATTCAAACTATATGTTCTGACAAATGAATCTGGGCCAAAGCATTAATAGCCACTCCAGTATTCTTGCCTGGAGAGTCCATGAGCATAGGAGCCTGTGGGCTACAGTCCATGGGGCTGCAGAGAGTCAGACACGACTGAGTGAGTAAGCACTCGCACATGCACACACCTCTCTCACTTTTAGACTAAATGATAGAAGTGCCCAAAATCCATTTTGGTTTATATCCACTACAAATCTTTGGCTCGCTTTTGTCTTTCCTTGGGGTAATTGAAGAGAATGAGAATCTTCAGATTATTTTCTGACAATTCTCATGCAAGAAAGCTTTCAGACAACATTTTAGAGTGAATTTGGCAAAATTCCACATTTCATCCTCCAGCTCTTCTATAGCGTGTATAAAATATTTTGTTGACAATACTTCGAAAAAAGGAAACTCGAGATTCAGAAGAGAAAAAGGAGATGATAGAGTAGAAAGAGCTGTTTTTTCAGTACATCCTTGCAAGATATAAGTGGCAAGGAACAAACAGTGTCAAAACCTTAGAAATTACCCCTCTGCATTTGTGGGGGAGAAAAATGAGAGGTGGGTTGAGATGTTATTAATACAGCGTGGTAATCATTAATGATGGCTGCAAGTATTTCTGGCTTCCCGCCTTCTCCACATATAGAATAATGTGCTTTTTGGCCTCTTTGTGGATGGGTAATAAGGGATAAGAAGATATATAGCACATCTGAACCTGTGCATTCAATTATTGCTTTCAAACCACCTCCCCCCAGCACCCCCACCTCCCCTTCCAGCAGAGCTCTCTTTTCTCCTGTTACTGTGACCAGCAATGTTTGAGATGGTGTTTGCTTCATCAGACTAAGTTCTGGAGTGTGGTGGGAAGCCATGGCAGGTATGCAGAAAGGGCAAGACATATATTTAGATTTTTTTCCTATCACCAAGATTTTGGATTCCTTTGTTACTATGACTTAATCTAGCTTTTTCTGCCTGTATAGTATTACGAAGTTTGCTGTAATAATGCCATGAAGAGGTCATAGGTAGGGGTAGGTAGGAACTATATAATTAATGAAGGAGATGGGAAAAATATATAACTGGGTGTCAATGGAGATTTGTTCCACCAGTTACATGAACCTAAGGAAGTTAAAAATATGATAGAAAAAAAATGACATAATAATCAGCTATTTACTGACTTCTCGGAAAAATGGAGTGTAGGGAGATTGCATTCTTTGCTGAGCAAATGGTAAGGCTCTGTATCTAGGGAAGGAAATAAGGGAAATATTATATTAATAGCAAGACCTGAGAATAGAAGTGTTGGTGAAATCCAAAGTCAAGAGAGCTGGAAACATTAAGTTCTGAAAGGATGGGAGGGAAATAACATGACTGTAGATGCATTAGAACTTTGGAGATAGAAGTCAGAAGTCTAAGGGGGGAGTTATATTGAATATTTTTGTGTGGCATGCAAATACAGCCCTCTCCTCCTTTTTCCTACAAAATCCATATTGAATCCCCTAAAACAAATTTAGTTTCACAAAGACTTAGAATCTGCTATAGGTTTTACTAAAATGTTAATTCCCCCTTCAAGGTAGGTGTAGGATAAGACTGTTAAATCCCCATGGGGCCCAGACACAATTGGTAAACAAAGATTTTATCTTTATTTCAAGCATTTACATTACTCTGTGCTTTTGGAATCACACTGAAACTTTGAGACTGCAGAAAAAACAGACTTATAAATGTAAAAATTGTCAAATATATAGGAGGACAATTTATAACTACCATTTTTACAATTTTCAAATACATTTTTGGGGAAAGTTTGGGTTGTCTTCCATTTTAATTCGACACTGCTTTTAAAAATGCAGGTATAATTTTGTTCTCGCTAAAAACTTAAAAACTGATGGTTTTTAAACCAGTGGCAGCTTAACACTAGGAAGGAGACCAAGACAGGGAAGCAGTCAGCTTCCAGCATGTCTCCCATTCAGTCAGTGTTTTTGCTTTTGTGTGTTTTAAATGTTAGAATTCCACATAAGAATTTCTAGTTTTTAAAAATGTTTAAAAGCTCAATTCTTTTGTGAAGGCTTAAATACTTATGTGTATATTCTCTTTACTAGATAACACATAGTAACATCTGATCTAACTCAAATTTCAAATACTTGTTTGCCTTGTCTCTTCTGAAAAATCTCCCTGCTAGGTTTTTTCCATACACCCACTCCCTCCCCGTCGTCAGCTCTGTTTCACTGGTTGGAAGCTCCCTTTATTGTACCTTGAAGACAAGTACAACTGCCACACTGACCTTATGTATTAGAACATCTGTGGCACTTACCTAGACTTCTGCATCCTTCTCTATTTTCTATTAATGATTGTCACTTCACTCTAGAGGGACAAATCTTCCATATCTTTGAAGAGAATAAAGCAGTTGCCATTTTATTCTTCAGTCGACTTCTCATAGGGAGCTTTCTCATGAGATCGAAAATGTGGGTCGAGGGAGAGAAATCGTGCATCGAGTTTAAGTAACTTAGCATATTCAAAAGCAGAGACATACTTTGCTGACTAAGGTCCATCTAGTCAAGGCTATGGTTTTTCCTGTGATCATGTATGGATGTGAGAGTTGGACTGTGAAGAAGGCTGAGCGCCGAAGAATTGATGCTTTTGAACTGTGGTGTTGGAGAAGACTCTTGAGAGTCCCTTGGACTGCAAGGAGATCCGGTTGGATCTGGTTAGTCCATTCTGAAGGAGATCAGCCCTGGGATTTCTTTGGAGGGAATGATGCTGAAGCTGAAACTCCAGTACTTTGGCCACCTCGTGGGAAGAGTTGACTCATTGGAAAAGACTCTGATGCTGGGAGGGATTGGGGGCAAGAGAAGGGGATGACAGAGGATGAGATGGCTGGATGGCATCACTGACTTGATGGACGCAAGTCTGAGTGAACTCTGGGAGTTGGTGATGGACAGGGAGGCCTGGCGTGCTGCGATTCATGGGGTTGCAAAGCTATGGTTTTTCCTGTGATCATGTATGGATGTGAGAGTTGGACTGTGAAGAAGGCTGAGCGCCGAAGAATTGATGCTTTTGAACTGTGGTGTTGGAGAAGACTCTTGAGAGTCCCTTGGACTGCAAGGAGATCCGGTTGGATCTGGTTAGTCCATTCTGAAGGAGATCAGCCCTGGGATTTCTTTGGAGGGAATGATGCTGAAGCTGAAACTCCAGTACTTTGGCCACCTCGTGGGAAGAGTTGACTCATTGGAAAAGACTCTGATGCTGGGAGGGATTGGGGGCAAGAGAAGGGGATGACAGAGGATGAGATGGCTGGATGGCATCACTGACTTGATGGACGCAAGTCTGAGTGAACTCTGGGAGTTGGTGATGGACAGGGAGGCCTGGCGTGCTGCGATTCATGGGGTTGCAAAGAGTTGGACACAACTGAGCGACTGAACTGACTGACTGATACATACCAGTCACCTGCTCATGCAAAATTATTGCACCATTAGATGCCGCTCTGCTGCTGCACACGCCCAGATGGCTTAGGGCCATGGATGATGCTCAGTGTAACATGGGTAGTTCAGGTTCCAGGCTCCTGGCTCTTTGGTGACAGACTTCTCCAGTCTCTACTAAAACCTGCAACAATCCAGAGCGATGTCTCAAAAGGAGAGTTGTTGAAGAGAGTGTTTTATTGCCTGAAACTCTGAAACACTCATATGGAGTTTGTGGCCGGCTCCCTTTAGCATTCCACTGGCTCACGGAGAAGGAAATGGCGACTTACTCCAGTATCCTTGCCTGGAGAATCCCATGGACAGAGGAGCCTGGCAGGTTACAGTCCATGGGGTGGCAAAGAGTCAGACACGACTGAGTGACTTCACTCACTCTGGCCCATGGGCTATTTAAGCACTGTTTGATCATCTGAAGACTCAAGTGATAGAGCTCTTGTAATGCAATCTGGGACAGCTGGGGCACCTAGTCTAGGTTCTACTTTAAGTTGGGCAGGTTACTTGGTAGATAGAGTGACACATCCAAATATGATTATGTTGCATCCAAAATCAGAGAGGCCCACTGAATGTTTAACCTTTTCTCTGTGGTTGGTAGGACAAAGTGAAGCAATTGTCATTCCTTTACAGCTGCACCATGCCTGGAAATAGACATCCAGAAATTTCCCTAAACTGGCATGTCCTTGAATTTTCTTGGGCTTTATTGTGCATTATCTTTCATACATTCTTCTTCCTGAGGTATTATGTGTATTATGCTCATCAAGTCTGGTAGTCATGAAGTCTTTAATGTAGCAGACAGGTAATGTTCAATGGAAATGTGAGATGACGAAAATCCCTGTGGACCTAGGTATGATGGAGAATTAAAACGTTAACATAGAGATTAATTAAGATTGTAAAAAATACTATTGGCTCTTCCAAGAGAAAGAAAATGGATTCTGATAGACTTGGCTTAATATTAAAAATAAACCATCTGCCTTCTCAGTAACTTCATACAATTTACTAGAGGTTTTGTTGATTTTCTTCAGGCAAGGCCCATCTGATTAGTCAGCTATAATTGAGGTTACTACCTGATCTGCTAAGAAATTGAATTCTTCAAGACCCATCTAACTTTTTCACTGATGAAATGGAAGTTAAATGAAGATAGGAAAAGAATCAGGTCTCTTGTACTTTCCTAGGACTGCTGTTACAAAGTATCATAAGCTGGGTGTCTAAAAACAACAGAAAATATATTATCTCTCAGTCTTGGAGGCTAGACATTCAAAATCAAGTTGTAGGGCCATGCTTCCTCAGAAATCTGCAGAGGAAAATCATTTTTTGCCTCTTCTTGGCTTCTGGCCCTGCCCATCAGTCCTTGGCATTCCTTAGCTTGCAGCTCATCAGGTCAGTTTCTGCCTCCATCATCACATGGAGTCATCCCTCTGTGAGTATCTGTGTCTTAACATAGCATTCTCTTCTCTGTGTGTCTCCTCTTCTAATACAAAGACACCAGTCATACTGGATTAAGAAACCATGCCAGTCTGATTTTATCTTAATTTAACTAATTATATGTGCAACAACCCTATTGCCAAATAAGGTTACATTCTGAGGTACTGAGGATGAGGATGGAGGGGGACACAACTTAACCCAGACCACGACTCTTGCATCTTCTCAAGACGATGTTGGCACTCACTTGTGACATTTTTCCAAAGGTTCAATATTGTGTTCTATGGGGAAGGATTACTTTAGGGGTTTCAAATATGCCCTTTTCATTTTAGCAGCCTTCACTCCATTGGTCAGGGAGCCAGTGGTAGGATTGTGTTAGTTGCAGTGTATGTATGTACCAATAATGCATTCACAAGGAAAATGACCTTACAGTGTATTTGCAGACTCACTCGGCCTATTCTGATATGCACTTAGGCTGAAGTTTGGTTTATCTCCTGACCCCATGCCCTCAGCCTGTCATGTCTCAGGCTGGCGTCCAGACTCCCAGAGCCAAGGTCCTTTCCTGGTTGATTGTAACTAGTATGGTGATGCAGCACCTTTGTGGAGGCTGTAAAGAAGCTTTGCATTACATACTTGTGACAGTGGCAAAGGGATACCTTATCTCCTGATTCAAAGGTCTTAGATAGGCCAGTCTAGATAAAACCGATCTGGAAATGACTCAGGGTGACACTTCATTATAATGATAGAGATTCAAGTTAGGTGCACACAGGTCAGACCTGTAGCTTGATAGGACTTTGTTTGTTGTTCAAAGAAAAATCTGTTTGGCAACAGTATTCCACCCAAATATTTTAAGCCATGACCAGTGATTCCTAATTATCAAAACATTCTGACTGATATTCTGGACTTGGTTTCTATTACAGCAGCCATGCTTACTGATTCTAGTGCTGTCATTTGTCTCCGCCTGCAGCAGTGGGGAAGAGAGATCAAGGAGTTGGTTTCCATGATTGTGAGGGCTGGGAAGCCAGATCTGCAGGGCAGGCCAGCAGGCTGGCCACTCTCAAGCAGGAGCTACCTGCAGCCCACAGATGGAATTCCTTCTGACTCAGGGACATCTCCGTTTGTTCTCCCCCACCCCAGTTTTAATAAGAGTTGGTTGGCACACACCACTGTACAAGTTTGAGGCTCATAGCATCATGGTTTGCTTTCTGCTAACATCTGTCATCTCATATAGATACAAAAAAGAATAAAGAAAATTTCCTATGATGAGAACCTGCTAAGATAACTCTCTTAACAACCTTCTGTATATCATGCTGTTTGTTTAGTTGCTAAGGCATGTCCGACTCTTGTGTCCCCATTTACAGTAGCCCGCCAGACACCTTGTCCCTGGAGTTTGCTAGGTAGGCAAGAATACTGCAGTGGGTTGCCATTTCCTTCTCCAGGACATTTTTCTAACCCAGGGACTGAACCCACATTTCCTGCACTGGCAGCCAGATTCTTTACCACTGAGCCACACTCTTAAGGTGAGGTGAGGTGAAGTCACTCAGTCGTGTCCGACTCTTTGCGATCCATTCATGGGATTCTCCAGGCAAGAATACTGGAGTGGATTGCCATTTCCTTCTCCAACTTTCTATATATCATATAACAGTGTTAACTATAGTCATCATGTTGTAGATCAAACTCCTAGTGCTTATTTATCTTTTAATTGGAAATTTGTGCCTTTTGACCACCTTCCTCCAGCTCTTCTCCCTCAGCCCTCAGCCTCTGGTAACACTAAGTCTGATCTCTGAGTTTGCTTTGTTTTTTATCTTTCTAGGATTCTGTATTGGAGAAGGAAATGGCAACCCACTCCAGTGTTCTTGCCTGGAGAATCCCAGGGACGGGGGAGCCTGGTGGGCTGCCGTCTCTGGGGTCGCACAGAGTCAGACACGACTGAAGCAACTTAGCAGCAGCAGCAGCATTCTATATATATATATATAGGTGAATTCATATACTATTTGTATTCTTTCTCTGACTTAGTATACTTAGCATAATGCTTTCAAGATCTATCTGCACTGTCCCAAATGGTAGAATTTCCTCACTTTTGAATATTCCATTGTGTATTTATACAACTACTTTATTCATTCATTCATTGGTGGATAATTAGGTAGTTGTCATGTCTTGGCTGTTGTAAATATACTACTACTATGAACACTGGGGCACAGATATTTTCAAGTTACTGTTTTTGTTTCCTTTGGATACATACCTGGGAGTAGAATTGCTGAATCATATGGTAATTATACTTAAATATTTTTGAGAATACTTTGTATTATTTTCCATAGTGGCATGCCAGCTTATATTTCCGACCAGTGGTACACAGAGGTTCCCTTTTCTCCACATTCATGCCAGCATTTATTATCTTTATCTTTTTGATGATGGCCATTCTAAAAGATGTGGTGATATCTTATGTGGTTTTAATATGCATTCCCTTAATGACGAGTAATGTTGAGCATCTTGTCATGTACCTGTTGGCAATTTGTATGTCTTCTTCAGAAAAATGTCTATTAGGTCCTTTCCCTGTTTTTAAGTTGGGTTATTATCATTTTGCTGTTGAGTTATATGAGGTTTTTAAAATATAAATATATGTATTAGATCCCTTATCAGATATATGATTTGCAGATATGTTTTTTCTCATTCTGTAGGTTGTCTTTCCACTTTGTTGATTGTTTTTGTTTCACAAGAAGCTTTTTAATTTGATGTAGTCCAATTTGTTTATATTTTATTTTTTTCTTTGTGCTTTAGGTGCCATATGCAAAAAATCATTCAGTTCAGTTCAGTCCAGTTGCTCAGTCATGTCCGACTCTTTGCAACCCCATGAATCGCAGCACGCCAGGCCTCCCTGTCCATCACCATCTCCCGGAGTTCACTCAAACTCATGTCTATCGAGTTGGTGATGCCATCCAGCCATCTAATCCTCTGTCGTCCCCTTTTCCTCCTGCCCCCAATCCCTTCCAGCCTCAGAATCTTTCCAGTGAGTCAACTCTTCGCATGAGGTGGCCAAAGTACAGGAGTTTCAGCTTTAGCATCATTCCTTCCAAAGAACACCCAGGGCTGATCTCCTTCAGAATGGACTGGTTGGATCTCCTTAAAAAATCATCACCAAGACCCAAATCAAGGAACTTTATTCCTATGTTTCTTTCAAGAGTTTCATGGTTTTAGGTTGACATTTAAGTGTTTAATCCATTTTAAGTTGTTGTGGGTAGTGTAAGATAGGGATCCAGTTTCACTTTTTTGCGTGTGAATATCCACTTATCCCAGGACCCATTTATTGAAGAGACTGTATTTTCTCCATTGAGTATTCTTCCCTCCCTTGTAAACCCTCTCTACTTGGTTTATATTTTGGATCTCAAAGGTGTTTCATTGATCTACCGTTTTGACGACTGTAGCATTTTTTTTTTTCCATTTGTCATCAGTTTCTAGTTGATTTTTTCTAAAATTTATTTTTTAATTGAAGGATAATTGCATTACAGAATTTTGTTTTCTGTCAAACCTCAACATGAATCAGCCATAGGTATACATATATCCACTCCTTTTTGAACCTCTCTCCCATCTTCCTTCCCATCCCACCCCTCTAGGTTGATACAGAGGCCCTGTTTGAGTTCTCTGAGACGTATAACAAATTCCCATTGGCTATCTATTTTACATACGGTAAAGTAAGTGTCCCTGTTAATTCTCTGCATACATCTCACCCTCTTCTTCCCTCTCCCCATGTCCATAAGTCTGTTCTCTATGTCCGTTTCTCCATTGCTGCCCTGCAAATAAACTCTTTGGTATCATCTTTCTATATTCTATATATATGCATTAGTATATGATATTTATCTTTCTCTTTCTGACTTCACTCTGTAAAATAGGCTCTAGGTTCATCCACCTCATTAGAACTGACTCAAATGTGTTCCATTTTAATGGCTGAGTAATATTCCATTGTGTATATGTACCACATCTTCTTTATTCATTCATCTGTCAGTGGACATCTAGGTTGCTTCCATGTTCTAGTTATTGTAAATAGTGCTGCAATGAACATTGGGGTATATGTGTCTTTTTCAGTTTTGGTTTCCTCAGGGTATATGCCTAGGAGTGGGATTGCTGGGTCATATGGTGGTTTTATCCCTAGTTTTTTTAAAAGAATCTCCATACCATCTTCCAGAGTGGCTAATAAACTTACATTCTCACCAACAGTACAAGAGGGTTCCCTTTTCTCCACACCCTCTCCAGCATTTACTGTTTGTAGACATTTTGATGATGGCCATTCTGACTGGTTTGAGGTGGTATCTCATTGTAGTTTTGATTTGCATTTCTCTAATAATGAGCAATGTTGAGCATCTTTTCATGTGTTTGTTAGCCATCTGTATGTCTTCTTTGGAGGATTGTCTGTGTAGGTCTTTTTCCCACTTTTTGATTGGATTGTTTGTTTTTCTGATATTGAGTTGTATAATCTGCTAGTATATTTTGGAAATTAATCCTTTGTCATTTGTTTCATTTTCTATTATTTTCTCCCTGAGGGTTGTCTTTTCACCATGCTTATAGTTTCCTTTGCTGTGCAAAAGCTTTTAAGTTTAATCAGGTCCCACTTGTTTACTTTTGTTTTTATTTTCATTACTCTAGGAGGTGGGTCATATAGGATCTTGCTTTGATTTATGTCATCTAGTGTTCTGCCTATGTTTTCCTCTAAGAGTTTTATAGTTTCTAGTCTTGCATTTAGGTCTTTAATCCATTTTGAGTTTATCTTTGTGTATGGTGTTAGGAGGTGTTCTAATTTCATTCTTTTACAGGTTGCTGTCCGGTTTTCCCAGCATACTTATTGAAGAAGCTGTCTTTGCCCCGTTGTATATTCTTGCCTCCTTTGTCAAAAATAAGGTGCTCATAGGTGCATTGGCTTATTTCTGGGCTTGATGACTGTAGTTTTATAGTATAGCTTAAAATCAGGAAGCGTGATGCCTCTGGCTTTGCTCTTTCAGGATTTCTTTGGTTATTCAAGGTCTTTTGTGGTTTTATGGGGCCTCCCTTGTGGCTCAGCTGGTAAAGAATCCACCAGCAATGTGGGAGACTGGAGTTTGATTCATGCATTGGGAAGATCCCCTGGAGAAGGGAATGGCTACCCACTCAAGTATTCTTGCCTGGGGAATTCCATAGACTGTATAGTCCATGGGGTTGCAAAGAGTTGGACATAGTTGAGCAAGTTTCACTTCACTTTGTGGTTTCATATAAATTTAAGAAGTGTTTTTCCTACTTTTATAAAAAAAAAAAATGCCAGCATGTCAGGTGATTTGTAATTCCTTCACGTGACTGTTGACTGTAGGAGTCTGTCATTTGTAGGATCCAGCTTGCATGTAGGTTAAGAAAGAGAAGTATGTTTTGCGTTTGCTGTTTATAGTTCTTATTGTATCAGCCATGCATGGAAAGTTCACAGCAGCAGTGCTGATATAGGATCTTCATGGAGAGGAGAGGAGAGTTCCACTTTTGACGAGTCCAGAGTAGTACCCAGGATTTTGGGCAGGCCCACCTTCATTTTGGTTGTTACGGCATCTTTCAGTGAGCAGAGATTGACTGTTTTATGCCAGGCATTATGCAAAGCTCTGTGGCAGCTGAGGTGAAGAGGACGTGGTTCTCATTCTCAAGGAATGTATGATTCTTTAGCCAGACCCCGCTTGAGAGAAAGAAGCAGATGAAAGGAGTCAGCGATTTATGAGTAGAAGCTGCCTGCACAGTTGCCAGCACTGGTGATTAGGGGTGTCTCACCCATAGAGTTGACTGAAGCGCTTCTTTAAGAGGATTTATAACTTGTACTAGTCCTCTACCTCTGAGATGAGAGCCAGGCCATTCAAATTCTGTGACTACCCGGGTCCCTCTGCTCTCTCCTGCACGTATTCTTGCTTCCCCATAGCTGTGTACTACTGGTTCCTCCCTATGAACAAGGCTGTGTTTGATTTTTCTCTCCCTAAGGGAAAAATAATAATCTTCAAAATAAATAAGATAAGGGATGCAAACTCCTCAGAACAATGCCTCTTGCATATTAGGCACTCAGCAAATGTTACTGTCATGATTTCAGGGTTAGGCTGTAAGCAAAGATTAAGAGTGTTAATTTGTGCTCCTTAAATGCTAGAGGCCTGGGCAATATATTTCATTTTGAATGTGACCCTATAATTTGGTTGCTTCTAGAATGGTTAAAGAAGAGTTTCTGCTCATGGTCAACTTGTTAAAATAGCTAGTGGGTATAGTTGGGCTATTGTATGATGCAGGTGATTCTACCTTTTAAAAAGATTCTATTCTTTAAAAAAAATGACTCTCATATTTTGGTAAATTAAAAAAAAATTAGTATCTATCTCAGAGAAATATAATTGCACTTTAGAATGGCGATTCTGTTAAAACTTCCCCAGTTTTACCTTACCTTAAGGTAGCTCCTGTGTAGGTTGGACATTCTTTCTTCTCATCTCCGAATTTAAATGCATTAGCTTCATGCTGCCTCCGTGTCCAGGCTTTTGTCAGTTGTTGGTATTTGTGAACCTCTGACACTATCACTGTTTTCTAAGCCTACCTTCTAGCTCTTACTGATAGGATGCCACTTCATCAGGGTATGAGGAGATATTCTATGATGAGTTATTTTTAAGCTTTCCTTTTTGAAAATACTTTTAAAAAATCTACTGGTTAGATTTTTTTTTTGTCTCACAAAAATGTTTTTAGAGATTATTTTGTTCATAAACATTTCTTTCTCATGCTGATAATCAACTGATTTTTGTCTACAAATGTTGGTCTGTCACAGTATTTTTTCAATATAGATTCTATTTACCAAATGACCATTTTAGTGTTTTTAAAAGGTGCTGAGGATTGAGATATGTAAATCAGGTGACATAAATATGAAAATTATGTGCCTAAATATTTTTGTAAAGGTGTCAAATAAATACTTTTTCTTCAGAAAAAAAAAATGCCATTGGAATCTTGATAGAGATCACATGAATTTATAGAAAGATTTTGATAGTACTGATTCTTTAACAACATTAATTCTTCCAGTTAATGACTAGAGGATAACTTTTCATTTGTTGGGTGTCATCTGCAGTTTCTGTCATGAATGCCTTGCATTCTCAAAGTAGAGATCTTTCACCTCCTTGGTTAAATTTATTCCTAAGTAGTTTATTTTTTGATATTTTTGTAATACAGAAAATTTGTTGTTAGTATATACAAACACTGTTGGTTTTTGTATGTTAATTTTATCTGCAATTTTAGTGAATTCATTGATTAGATCTAACAGTTTTTTGGTTGAGTTTTTAGATTTTTTGATATATAAAATTATGGCATCTACAAATAGAGATAATTTTAACCTCTTCCTTTTCAATTCTGCTACCTTTTCTTCTTTTTTTGGGGGGGGGGTGGGTATCAACCTGTCTCTTATACACATCTAGATGTGTATAAGAGACAGCTTCTAGTACCATGATAGAAGTGATGAGAGTGGACACCCTTGTGGTCTTGTTTCTCATCTTAAAGGAAAAACTTTCAACCTTTCACCATTGACTAAGATGTTAGCTGTGGCCTTGGTATGTCATTTATGGGCTTTATTATGTTAAGATATTTTCCTAATATATGCCTAATTTGTTAAGTTTTAAAATCATGAATGAATGCTGAATTCTGTCAAATGCTTTTTTTGCATCTATTGAAATTATATGATTATTTTACTCATATGTGTCATATTGATTTTTTTTGAATATTGCATATTGTGTATGTTTGCATTTCAGGGATAAATCCCATTTGATCATGATGAATGATTCTTTCAGTGTGCTGCTAAATTTGGTTTGCTAGTATTTTGTTGAGGATTTTGCATCTATATCAGGAATATTGGCCTGGAGCTTTATTTTCCAGTGCTATCCTTTTCAGTTTTGGTATGAGGTACCAGTGCTGACCTTGTAAAATGGGTGTGGGAGCATTCCCTCCTCTTAGATGTTTTTGGAGGAGTGTGAGAAGGATTGATGTTAATTCCTCTTTCAGAGTTTGGTAAAATTTATCAGTGAAGCCTGTGCTTTTCTTTGTTAGGAGATTTTTAATCACTGATCCAATCTCCTTACTAGTAATTGGTGGTGGTTGTTCAGTCGCCAAGTCATATCCGACTCTTTGAGACCCCGTGGAATACAGCATGCCAGGCTTCCCTGACCCTCACGATCTCCTGGAGTCTGCCAAGTTCAGGTCCATTGAATCGGTGATGCCATCCAACCATCTCATCCTCTGTTGCCCTCTTCTCATGCCTTTAATCTTTCTCAGCATCAAGGCCTTTTCCAGTGAGTCAGCTCCTTACATTATGTGGCCAAAGTATTGGAACTTCAGATTCAGCATCAGTTCTTCCAATGAATATTCAGGACTGATTTCCTTTAGGATTGACTGGTTTGATCCCCTTGCTGTCCAAGGGATTCTCAAGAGTCTTTTCCAGCCGTGTGGTTTGAAAACATCAATTCTTTGGCACTCTGCCTTCTCTAAGGTCCAGCTCTCACTTCCATACATGACTACTGGAAAGACCATAGCCTTGACTGTATGGACCTTTGTCTTTGCTTTTTAATCCACTGTCTAGGTTTGTCATAGCTTTCCTGCCAAGAAGCTGTTGTCTTCTAATTTCTGGTTGCAGTCACCACCTACAGTGATTTTAGAGCACAAGCAGAGGAAATCTGTCACTGCTTTCACCTTTTCCCCATTTATTTGCCATGAAGTGATGGGACTGGATGACATGATCTTAGATTTTTTTAATATTGAGTTTTAAGCCATCTTTTTCACTCTCCTTTAATCAAGAGGCTGTTAGTTTCTCTTCGCTTTCTGCCATTAGAGAGGTATCATCCACATATCTGAGGCTGTTGATCCTTCTCCTGGCAATCTTGATTCCAGCTTGTAACATATCCAGCCTGGCATTTTGCCTGATGTGTTCCGCATATAAGTTAAATAAGCAGGGTGACAATAAACAGCCTTGTTGTGTTCCTTTCTCAATCCTGAACCAGTGAGTTGTTCCATACAAGATTCTAACTATTGCTTGTTGACTCGCATACAGGTTTCTCAGGCATGCTTGTGTTATTTTAGAGCTTAATCCTTTGTCAAGTTGCTTCATTTGCAAATATCTTCTCCCTTTCTGAGGGTTGTCTTTTCATTGTGTTCATGGTTTCCTTTGCTGTGCAAAGCTTTTAAGCTTGATTAGGTCCCATTTGTTTATTTTTGTTTTTATTTTCATTACTCGAGGAGGTGGGTCAAAAAGATCTTGCTTAGATTTATGTCAAAGAATGTTCTGCCTGTGTTTTCCTTCAAGAGTTTTATAGTGTCCTTACATTAGGTATTTAATACATTTTGAGCTTGTTTTTGTGTATGTTGTTGGGGAGTGTTCTAATTTCATTCTTTTACAAGTAGCTGTTGTTTCCCAGCACCACTTATTGAAGAGACTTTTTTTCTCCACTGTATATTCTTGCCTCCTTTGTCATAGATTGGGTGACCATAGGTGCATGGGTTTAATCTAGTTTTTCTAACCTGTTCCATTGATTTATGCTTCTGTTTTTGTGTCAGTATCATACTCTTGATCACTCTAGTTTTGTATGGTCTCAGGTCAGGGAGGATTGTTCCTCCAGCTGTTTTTCTTTCTCAAGATTGTTTTGGCTATTTGGGGTCTTTTGTGTTTCCATTCAAAGTGTAACATTTTTTGTCCTAATTCTGTGAAAAATGCCATTGATAGGAATTGCACTGAATCTGTAGATTTCTTTGGGTAATATAGTCATTTTTGGAATATTGATTCTTCTGATCCAAGAACATGGTATATCTCTACATCTATTTGTTTCATCTTTGAATTCTTTCATCAGTGTCTTATAGTTGTTTTGTGTGTACAAGTCTTTTGCCTCCTTAGGTTTATTCCTAGGTCGTCTTTTTGTTGCAATGATAAATGAATTGTTTAACAACCAAGAGATATCATCCCTTTGGTCATTTATTAGAGTTCTTTAATTTCCTTTGGTGTCCTATTTATCTGCTTTTTCGTGACTCTTCCTCATGTTGGCATCTCTGTATTTGTGTAACTGGGTTCCTCTTGCAGACTTTACAGGTTTGCTCTGAAAGAGACAGATCTTCACCAGTCAACTCAGTCAAACTTTGGGTTTCTGGGCATGTCTGATGGTAATGCCTTTTAACAAGAGGGACCTGCTATTATTGTCTGTTTGGAGTGTGTGGCAAATATTTAAATTCCAAGGTTGGGCTGTGCCACTGGCTGAGAGCAGTTGGATAGGACTGCTTTCTTGGTCCCCTACCTAAGGATATAGGCTGTATATAGGATGGGCTCCACAGTTGCCTGGATTCTCCACGCAGGCTCATAAGGTGACTGAGATGGGGCACTGTATTCAGTAGTAGATGGGGCTGTGAATTAGCTTCCCGGCCATGGCAGGGCAGCAAGATTAAATCTAGGGCCTATACAGCTCACTGTTTGGGAACCTGAAACAGGCAAAAGTGTGCACTGAACTCCCTGGTCGCATGAGATCACCACTTTTGATCTGCACATGAGAAAAGTTGTGGGCTGTGCTCTCTGTTCAAGTGCTACTGAGCAGCATCATTGAATGCGTTATACAGCTTCCCTTATGCTCTGGTTCAGTTCCCTGGTCATGTGGGATGAGGCTTTATTCAGGAATGAATGGGCTATGGACCTGTTTCCTTGTATGAATGCAGTGGGAGAAGCAGCTCTAAGGCTGGTAAAACTCTGTTTATTGTCTTATCATTAACTTGATCTATGCCCCAAGCTCCCTGGCCAAAGAGGACCCCTGGCTTTGCTCTGTAAACCATTGGCTCTGCATTCCCTTGTATTGGCTTGAGTACCCCTGGCTGCACAGCTTCGAGGTTCTTCCCAGCCCTTCTGGTCAGATAGGGTCAGGAGCCACAGTCAGTGGGGCTGTGTCTCAGCTCTCTTGCCTGGGTGGGTGGAGGAGAATCCACTCCAGGCAACTCTCAGTTTCCCAAACAGGTTCTCCAGTTGGGAGGAGCCGAGTACCACCCTTAGCCTTGGCTGTGAACTGCTTCCTCTACCTGTGCCCGGTGTTGGCTTTGCTCTGGAAGCAGTCAGCTCTGCCTGCCTTCCTCTTGGTGTGAGAGTTGCTGGGCTATACAGCTTCCAAATGCTTCTGGCAGCCCATCTAGTCAGAAGTGGCCCAAAGACATTCTCCACAGCAGGTGGAGGTGTGATTAAGCTCCTTGCCGGCTAAGTTGCTTCAATTGTGTCTGACTCTTTGTGACCCTATAGACTGTAGCCTGCCAGGCTCCTCTGACCATGGGGATTCTCCAGACAGGAATACTGGAGTGGGTTGCCATGCCTTTCTCCAGGGGATCTTCCTGACCCAGGGATCGAACCTATGTCTCTTAGGTCTCCTGTATTGGCAAGTGGGTTCTTTACCGCTAGTGCCAGCTGGGAAGCTCCTTGCCTGGGTGTGGGCAAATCAACCTTTAGGGCCAGCAAAATTCCTTATTTGAGAATCTACATCAGGCAGATCTGCACCCTGCTGGATTCTCTGGTCAGTGTATGCCACTAAATTGGATATGTGGATGAGCAAAGCCTCTGACTGGTATCTGCTGGGCACTGGAAGTACGAACTCTGTCTTTCAAGCTCCATGTGCTGGTATGTTGCAAGCCCCCTTCTCCGTTCCAGTGAAATTCCCAGAGCCTGGGTCCCACAGATGCCCCCACAGTCCCAGTGGTGAAAGATGAGAATAGGGGCTCCCACAGTGCTGGAGTGGGCTGATGTCTTTTCCCATTGGAGGAACCAGAAGCTCAAGGGTGACTTCTCTGCAAGGTGATGAGCTGACCTGGGGAGAGGTGATCAGTCAACATATTTACACTTCTCTTAACCTTCTAATGCAGTATGTTTTGGGTTTTATGGTTCAGGGGGATGTTTTAGCCTTAACACCATGTCGTAGGATTCTTTCAGTGTTATCTTGCTCTTGAATGGTTCTTCTTGTGAGGGAGAACAAAGTCTGGAACAATCTATGTCATTGTATTGGTGATGTCAGCCCCTCCAGTTTTGCTCTTAAAGCTTTCAAGGGTCACCCAGATTATCAGGGCTAATCTCCTTAAAGCCACCTGATTATAGATGTTAACTTCATTTAGGAAATACCCTCACAAGGTATTCAGGAATAATGTTTAAGTGAATAACTGAGCACTCTGTCCTGTCAAAACTGACTCATAACATTAACCACCACATTTCTCTTTTGCAGATACATCAACTCATGAAATAAGTCAGACCATTTAAATGGTGACATTCCCACATTAGTGCTGGCCTGGAAGGCACAGTCTCTGTAGTGCTTTATAATAAGCCAGTGCCTCTCTGACTTAGGCATTTGTCAGTGCTTTGGTGAAGAGTATGTTCTTTGGGTTCTCCTACAGATGTAATTTTAGTTAGGATAAATAAGCTATAGATAATAAATCTACTCCATCATTATCTTCCTAAATCTTTGTATTCTTTTTTCCAACATAATAAGAATTTTCTGGAACATTTATATCATTCCATGTAAGCTAGTCTTAGTCAGAAGCACTCCCAGATGCTTTTGTTAGCACACTGAATTACAAATTCTGGAAAATGTATACACATTGATAGATTAGACCTAACCTGAAAAATTGAAGCTCTCTTCCTATTTAGAACCTCAGGAATCTATTCTTGCACATTTTTTAACATGGTCAAGCCAAATACATTGGCAAAATCTTAAAATTTTGCTGTAAAGCTATCTCATCCCATGTTGGGTTTTTTTGGTGGTGGTTGGCCCCTGGGTATGCAGAGTTCAATTATTCTAAGTTAGGAGACTGTAGCATGTCATGAGGATAGTGGGTTTTTTGCTTATGAGGTAACTACTTTGTGTGAGAACTTAAGGAATCTCCAAACAAAGTAGAATAACCTTATAAGACACGAAGGAGAGGCTGCTTCTGCTGACATGAGAAGATCAGTAGATTTGGAGGGCAGAGAGTTCAGATTCCTTTGAATCTGCCTAGGTATATTCATTGAAACTGGGAAAAAACTTCTCTGGAAAATTATACTAAATTGTGTAGGACAGTTGATGACACTGGACTTTGATCTATATTTTAATTTGATAGCCTATGTGATCAGACTGTGCCTTTGATTTTTAGCTGTATCACACTAATAGAGAACATTATAGAGCAGGCACAGGCTTCTGGTACACGGTAACATCTTAAAGCAAAGAATTTAAAATCTTGACTTTGTCGTCTTGACTTTGTCAATCTTGATTTTGTCATTTTTTTCAAAGCACCCTCCTTTCCCCCCACCATCCTTCGCTTTGTCTCTCTGCTCCCTCTTTCCCCATCTCCCTCTTTTTCCTTCCCTCCCTCCCTTCCTTCCTTCCTATTTTCCTCCTTCTCTTCCCCCCTTTTCTTAATCTGTATCTGATGGAATTAACAAGCCACCAGTCCAATTTACAGTCTCTGTATTCCTTTTTGTCTCTGTCAAGGCTCATTTTGGAAACCTATTGTTTTAACAAACTCTGTTCTTTATTCTAGGTGACATTGTATGATAATTTAAGTAACTTTTTTGATCATTTCATGCATTCTCTTTTCCATATTCTGTTTTCCAATGATAGTATGCCATTACTGCCTTTAATCCAAACCAAGTAAAATAATCCCAGATGATTATCTTTGTGTTAACTTCTTACTCCAAATATTTTATGTGTTGAAAAAAGAAACCACTTATAACCATTTACATTCAGAAGTTAAAGTTTAATATAGAAAACTAAGTGGTTAGACTATCATTCGAAGGGCTTAAGAAGAAAGCTGTAGCTTTGGTCTGTGGCCTGATTTCCAGATTTATACAGGACTGATTCACAAGAGTGTTAATTCACTAGAGGCCAATACTAGAGTTCAGAGTTTAAGAACACCCCTGGGGTTCTGATTCAGGCTTCGTAAACTTGGATATGAGACATTGTTAAGAGAGGAAACCCTCTCTTAACATGGAGGAAGAAAGAGAATAGACATATAAACACTGCTTCTTAACACTGCCTCTCTTAAGCCATCCAAATATTAAACTGGTTCATATAACAGAGTCTAAATCAGATAAAAAAAATCTTAAGTTACAAGAGAGTCTGTAAAATACAGTTTACACCCTTCCAATCTAATAGGATGATCAGTTGGAGAAGGAGCCCTTAATTGTGTCAAAAGTGAAAATCTGGATGATGCCACTGAGAAGGTGACATAAGGGGCTCCTGAATTCTTCCTCCCATGGACACGTTGACTATACAGCTGCACACAGCAGTTCCCTCTGAGAGAAATTCAGAAACTAGCTCAGTGACTTCTGTACATCAGGCAACTGGGGGAAAAAAAAAAACAAACAACAGGAAAGTCTTTGAGACTCACTCTCAACAAGAACCCCACCTCTGCCATAGGCCCATAAATGGGGAGGGAACCCCACTCCCAACTTTACTTTGAGGAGCAAAAGTTTTGGGCCATATATCTAGAGCCCCAACTAACAAGGCCACCCCCTGAGAGAAGGGCCCCCAAGTCATCTAGGTCTGACAGCCAACAGAGCTTGCATTCGTGAGTCCCACAGGCCAGAGTAAATGAAGAGGCAGTCATTGACAGGCACGGGAGCACTGGCTGCGGCTGCCCCCCCGGGGCTCAGTGCAGAGGGTCCAGGCAAAAGCGTCCATCTCTCAGTCTTTTTCCTGAAGTTCAGTTCAGTTGTTCAGTCATGTCTGACTCTTTGCAACCCCATGGACTGCAACACACCAGGCTTCCCAGTCCTTCACTATCTCCTGGGGCTTGCTCAAAGTCATGTTCATTGAGTCGGTGATGACATCCAACCATTTCATCCTTTGTTGTCCCCTTCTACTTCTGCCTTCAATCTTTCCCAGCATCAGGGTCTTTTCCAGTGAGTAAGATCTTCGCATCAGGTGGCCAAAGTATTGGAGCTTCAGCTTTGGTATCAGTCCTTCCAATGAATATCTAGGATGGATTTCCTTTAGGATGGACTGGTTGGATCTCCTTACTGTCCAAGGGACTCTCAAGAGTCTTCTCCAACACCACAGTTCAAAAAGCATCAATTCTTTGGTACTCAGCTTGCTTTATAGTCCAAATCTCATATCCATACATGACTACTGGAAAAACCAATGCTTTGACTAGATGGACCTTTGTCAGCAAAGTAGTTCAGTTCAGTTCAGTCACTCAGTCATGTCCGACTCTTTGCGACCCCATGAATCGCAGCACGCCAGGCCTCCCTGTTCATTACCATCCCTCGGAGTTCACTCAGACTCACGTCCATCGAGTCCGTGATGCCATCCAGCCATCTCATCCTCGGTCGTCCCCTTCTCCTGCCCCCAATCTCTCCCAGCATCAGAGTTTTTCCAATGAGTTAACTCTTTGCATGAGGTGGCCAAAGTACTGGAGTTTCAGCTTTAGCATCATTCCTTCCAAAGAAATCTCAGGGCTGATCTCCTTCAGAATGGACTGGTTGGATCTCCTTGCAGTCCAAGGGACTCTCAAGAGTCTTCTCCAACACCGCAGTTCAAAAGCATCAATTCTTCGGCACTCAGCCTTCTTTACGGTCCAGCTCTCACATCCATACATGACCACAGGAAAAACCATAGCCTTGACTAGACGGACCTTAGTCGGCAAAGTAATGTCTCTGCTTTCTAATGTACTGTCTAGGTTGGTCATAGCTTCTCTTCCAAGGAGCAAGCATCTTTTAATTTCATGGCTGCAATCACCATCTGCAGTGATTTTTAGCCCCCCCAAAATAAAGTGTCACTGTTTCCATTGTTTCCCCATTTATTTGCCATGAATTTATTTTGCCAGATGCCACAATCTTACTTTTTTGAATGTTGAGTTTTAAGACAACTTTTTCACTCTCCTTTCACTTTCATCAAAAGGCTCTTTAGTTCTTCTTTCTGCTGTAAGCGTGGTGTCATCTGCATATCTGAGGTTATTGATATTTCTCCCAGCAATCACTGATTCCAGCTTGTGCTTCAGCCCAGCATGCATATAAGTTAAATAAGCAGGGTGACAATATACAGCCTTGACGTACTCCTTTTCCGTTTTGGAACCAGTCTGTTTTTCCATGTCCAGTTCTAATTGTTGCTTCTTGACCTGCATACAGATTCTCAGGAGGCAGGTCAAGTGGTCTGGTATTCCCATTTCTTTCAGAATTTTCCACAGTTTGTTGTGATCCACACAGTCAAAGCCTTTGGCATAGTCAATAAAAGCAGAAGTAGATGTTTTTCTGGAACTCTCTTGCTTTTTCAACGATCCAACACATGTTGGCAATTTGATCTCTGGTTCCTCTGCCTTTTCTAAATCCAACTTGAAACATCTGTAATTTCTTGGTTCACATACTTTTGAAGCCTGGCTTGGAGAATTTTGAGCATTACTTTGCTAGTGTGTAAAATGAGTGCAATTGTGTGGTAGTTTGAGCATTCTTTGGCATTGCCTTTGGGATTGGAATGAAAACTGACCTTTTCCAGTCTTAATGGCCACTGCTGTTTTCCACATGTGCTGGCATATTTATTGCAGCACTTTCACAGCATCATCTTTCAGGATTTGAAATAGCTCAACTGGAATTCCATCACCTCCACTAGCTTTGTTCATAGTGATACTTCCTGAGGCCCAGTTGACTTCTCACTCCAGGATATCTGGCTCTAGGTGAGTGATCACACGATCATGGTTATCTGGGTCTTGAATATCTTTTTTGTATAGTTCTTCTGTGTATTCTTGCCACCTCTTCTTAATATCTTCTGCTTCTGTTAGGTCCATACCGTTTCTGTCCTTTATTGCCATCTTTGCATGATATGTTCCCTTGGTATCTCTAATTTTCTTGAAGAGATCTTTTTCTGGAAGCAATTTGCCTAAGTACTTTCAGGGCTGGTCCCTGAGGGTTGGACTTCTGATCAGACTTAATCTCACTGCTGACTATGATCCTCCCAGGAACCCAGAGGAGTCAGTGTACACTTACCTTTCCTTTCTGTCTCACTCCAGTGGTAAAACCGAGTCTCCTCCCTGGAAGGAGCTTGTCCACACCTTTGGACAACTTGGGGACTCGAGTGAGACCTTTACAAGTACTATAAGACCATATTAAACAAACAGAAAAAGCAGTTTTCAAATGGGCAAAACAAATGCTTCCTGCAGCTGTCTCCCTAGGCCTAAGCACACAGGGAGCAGGCAAAAAGGTTCATCTTCCTGTTTCTTTGGAAGGGATATGACTGCATGCTTCCCCAGCTGCTGCTTGAGGTTCTGGCTTCTGATTGCTGCAGGTGCTAACTGGGATCTTCCGAGGAATCTGAGAGAGCTGGAGGGCACATCCTTTGCTGTTTCCCTACAGCTTCCTCCAATGATAAAATCAAATGTCCATTTTCTCCCTGGAAGGAGCGAATCTACCTATCTAGGACCCCAACTGTTAGTGACTCCCAAGTCACCCAGCACTAGAAGCTGACAGGGACTGACATTCTTGAGTCCCCAGTGACTACACAAAATAAAGAGGAAGTTCTGTCTGGGTGCATAAATAATTCCAGAGACTATTCCCTCTGGCTTTGCACAGTGTGAGTGGACAAAATACCCAGCTCCCAGTTTCTCCTTAATCAGGGCTAGACTGAATATCTAACATCCTGACTTTCTCAGCTGCTGCCTGAAAGTTGAGCTTTCAATTAGTGCACTGGGGAGCTGAAGGGGCAAGCAGTTAGTAGTCATCCCAGAGCCTGAACAGGCATAAGGACATTTCCCATGCCTTTGGGAAACTGACAGGTCTTGGCATATCCTTAATTTCCGAGAGCCACTAATTACAAAGATGGTGGCTTGGACAATCACAAAGGTTTGAGAGGCAAGTAGGAGCTTCAGTCTGGCTTATTGACAGGGTTCATCTACTTGAAGCAGTCTGTCAAGATAGAAGTGCCTGTTTAATGTACAGAAACCAACATAGAGAGTTAAGGAAAATGAAGAGAAGGGGTTATATGTTCCAAACAAAAAAATAAGATAAATCTCCGAAAAGCAACTGTAATGAAACAGAGGTAAGTGATTTATCTGATAAATAAGAATGTGTATGAGTTCAAATTACTGGTCATAGTGATGCTCACTGAGGTTAGAAGGCCAATGCATGAGCAGAGTAAGTATTTCAACAGGGAAAAATTATTTAAAAGTATCAACTAGAAACCATAGAACTGAAAAATACAATAACTGAACTGAAAAATGCAATAAGCAGTTCTATAGCAGACCAGTTTAGCAAATGAGAGGATCCGAGAACTCAGGGTCATTTGTTAAGCCACAAAAAAAGTCTTAATGAATTTAAGCTGATTTAAATCCTATTTAAACCCCATCATGATGGTATGAAAGTAGAAATCAGTTACAAGAGGAAAACTGGAAAATACACCAACATGGGTATGAAACAACATGCTCCTGAACAACCAATCAAAGAAGAAAGCAAGAGGGAAATAAATTACTTGAGATAAATGAAAATGGAAGCAAAACATACCAAACATGGGATGCAGCAAAAGTAGTTCTAAAAGGCAAGTTTATAATAATAAATGCCTGCATTAAGAAGAGAGAAATCTCAAATAACCTAACTGTAAACCTCAAGGAACTAGAAAAAGAAACTCAGCCCACCGTTAGTAGAAGGGAAAAAAATAGCAAATATCAGAGTAGAAATAAATGAAATAAAGGCTAGAAAGATGATAGAAAAGATTAATAAGTGATACTGAGAAAACTGAATATCCACATGTAAAAGAACACTAGACCCCTATCTTGTACCACATAAATACACACAACTCAAAATGGAATAAAGACTTGAATAAGACCCCAAACTATAAACCACCTAAAAGAAAACCTTAGAGGGGTAAGATCCGTGCTATTGATCTTGCCCATGACTTTGAATTAGATATCAAAGCAAACACAACAAAGCTAAAAAAATAAAAAATAAAAAACTTAGAGTAATGTAAACCATCAACAAAATGAAAAGGCAACCTACCAAATGGGAGAAAATATTTGCACACCACACATCCAATAAAGAGTTAATATCCAAGGTAACAAGGAGCTCATAGAATTCAATAGAGAAAAAAAAAATTTTTTTAAGTAGGCAGAGGACCTGAATAGACATTTTAAAAAAGAAGACATACAAGTGACCAACATGAAAAGGTACACAACAGTAATCAGGGAAGTGCATATCAAAACCAAAATGGACAGTACTTCACATTTCTTATGATGGCTTTTATCAAAAAGGCAAGAAATAGCAAGTGTTGATGAAGATGTAGAGAAAAGAGAAATCTTTTGTACTGTTAGTGGGTATGTAACTGGTGAAGCCACTATGAAAACAGCATGTAACTTCCTCTATAAATTAGAGATATAACTAAATGATCCAGCAGTCCCATCTCTACATAAATATCCAAAGAAACAAAATCATTATCGCAGTGAGATATCTGTATTCCAATGTTTATTGCACCGTTATAACAATAACAAAGGTATACAAACAACTTAGGTGTTCTTTGATGGACAGATGGGTAAAGAAAAACTATGTAAAATGTTTTATATAATGGCATATATATATATACACACACAGACACAATATTATATTTATATGCATGTGATATTATGTATAAATGTATATACATACACACACAGTAGAATATTATTTTTTTTTTTTAAATAAGGAAATCTTGCCCCTTGGAATAATGTGGATAGACTCAGAGGGCATTATGCTAAGTGAGAGAAACTAGAGACAAATAGTGATTGGTTACAATGCCAAAGAATGTTCAAACTACTGTATAATTGAACTCATCTCACATGCTAGCAAAGTAATGCTCAAAATTCTCCAAGCCAGGCTTCAGCAGTATGTGAACTGTGAATTTCCACATGTTCACACTGGATTTAGAAAAGGCAGAGGAACCAGAGATCAAATTGCCAACATCTATTGGATTGTTGAAAAAGCAAGAGAGTTCCAGAAAAACATCTACTTCTGCTTTATTGACTATGCCAAAGGCTTTGACTGTGTGGATCACAACAAACTGTGGAAAATTCTTCAAGAGATGAGAATACCAGACCACCTCACCTGCCTCCTGATAAATCTGTGTGCAGGTCAAGAAGCAACAGTTAGAACTGGACATCGAACAACAGACTGGTTCCAAATTGGAAAAGGAGTACATCAAAGCTGTATATTGTCACCCTGCTTGTTTAACTTATATGCAGAGTACATCATGATAAGTTGACAGGCTGATGCAACACAAGCTGGAATCAAGATTGCCAGGAGAAATATCAATAACCTCAGATATGCAGATGATACCACCCTTATAGCAGAAAATGAAGAACTAAAGAGCCTCTTGATGAAAGTGAAAGAGAAGAGTGAAAAAGTTGGCTTGAAACTCAACATTCAGAAATCTAAGATCATGGCATCTGGTCCCATCACTTCATGGCAAATAGATGGGGAAACAATGGAAACAGTGACAGAGTTGTTTTTTTTTTTTTTTTTGAGCTCCAAAATCACTGCAGTTGGTGACTGCAGCCATGAAATTAAAAGACACTTGCTCCTCGGAAGAAAAGTTGTGACCAACCTAGACAGCATGTTAAAAGGTCCATCTATGGTTTTTCCAGTAGTCATGTATGGATGTGAGAGTTGGACTATAAGGAAAACTGAGTGCTGAAGAATTGATGCTTTTGAACTGTGGTGTTGGAGAAGACTCTTGAGAGTCCCCGGACAGCAAGGAGATGAATCCTGAGTATCCATTGGAAGGACTGATGCTGAAGCTGAAACTCCAGTACTTTGGGCACCTGATATGGAGAACTGACTCATTTGAAAAGACCCCGATGCTGGGAAAGATTGAAGGCGGGAGGAGAAGGGGACGACAGAGGATGAGATGGTTGGATGGTATCACCAACTCAATGGACATGAGTTTGAGTAGGCTCTGGGACTTGGTGATGGACAAGGAAGCCTGACATGCGGCAGTCAGTCCATGGAGTCACAAAGAATCTGATATGCCTGAGTGACTGAACTGAACTGATCACTTATATGTAGAATTTCTTTAAAAAGTCATAGATACAGAGAATGGATGGTGGTTTCTGGCACTGGGTTGTCGGGGTGTGTGAGTGGTAGAATATAGAGAAATAGGGAGACGTTGGCAAAAGGAGACAATGTTTCAGTTATAAGGTGAATTCATTGTGAGGATCTAATGTATAACAATTGCACTCATCTCACATGCTAGTAAAGTAATGCTCAAAATTCTCCAAGCCAGGCTTCAGCTATACGTGAACCATGAACTTCCAGATGTTCAAGATGGTTTTAGAAAAGGCAGAGGAACCAGAGATCAAATTGCAAACATCCGCTGGATCATGGAAAAAGCAAGAGAGCTCCAGAAAAACATCTGTTTCTGCTTTATTGAATATGCCAAAGCCTTTGACTGTGTGGATCACAATAAACTGTGGAAAATTCTGAAAGAGATGGGAATACCAGAGCACCTAACCTGCCTCTTGAGAAACCTATATGAGGTCAGGAAGCAACAGCTAGAACTGGACATGGAACAGACTGGTTCCAAATCAGAAAAGGAGTACGTCAAGGCTGTATATTGTCACCCTGCTTATTTAACTTCTATGTAAAGTACATCATAAGAAACGCTAGGCTGGAAGAAGCACAAACTGGAATCAAGATTGCCAGGAGAAATATCAATAACCTCAGATATGCAGATGATACCACCTTTATGGCAGAAAGTGAAGAGGAACTAAAAAGCCTCTTGATGAAAGAGGAGAGTGAAAAAGTTGGCTTAAAGCTCGACATTCAGAAAACGAAGATCATGGCATCTGGTCCCATCACTCCATGGGAAATAGATGGGGAAACAGTGGAAAGAGTGTCAGACTTTATTTTGGGGGGCTTCAAAATCACTGCAAATGTTGATTGCAGCCATGAAATTAAAAGACGCTTACTCCTTGGAAGAAAAGTTATGACCAACCTAGATAGCATATTCAACAGCAGAGACGTTACTTTGCCAACAAAGGTCCGTCTAGTCAAGGCTATGGTTTTTCCTGTGGTCATGTATGGATGTGAGAGTTGGACTGTGAAGAAAGCTGAGCCCCAAAGAATTGATGCTTTTGAACTGTGGTGTTGGAGAAGACTCTTGAGAGTCCGTTGGACTGCAAGGAGATCCAACCAGTCCATTCTGAAGGAGATCAGCCCTGGGTGTTCTTTGGAAGTAATGATGCTAAAGCTGAAACTCCAGTACTTAACAGTGGAAACAGTGTCAGACTTTATTTTTTGGGATTCCAAAATCACTGCAGATGGTGACTGCAGCCATGAAATTAAAAGATGCTTACTCCTTGAAAGAAAAGTTATGACCAACCTAGACAGCATATGGAAAAGCAGAGACATTACTTTGCCAACAAAGATCCGTTTAGTCAAGGCTATGGTTTTTCCAGTGGTCTTGTATGGATGTGAGAGTTGGACTGTGAAGAAAGCTGAGCACCGAAGAATTGATGCTTTTGAACTGTGGTGTTGGAGAAGACACTTGAGAGTCCCTTGGACTGCAAGGAGATCCAACCAGTCCATTCTGAAGGAGATCAGCCCTGGGTGTTCTTTGGAAGGAATGATGCTAAAGCTGAAACTCCAGTACTTTGGCCACCTCATGAGAAGAGTTGACTCACTGGAAAAGACTCTGATGCTGGGAGGGATTGGGGGCAGGAGGAAAAGGGAACGATAGAGGATGAGATGGCTGGATGGCATCACTGACTGGATGGACATGAGTCTGAGTGAACTCCGGGAGTTGGTGATGGACAGGGAGGCCTGGCATGCTGCGATTCATGGGGTCGCAAAGAATCAGACACAACTGAGCAACTGAACTGAACTGAATGATGCTATTTGTTTTACTACTCCTATGTTTTATGGGCTTGATTTTATGTTTACACAAGAATATGTTGACCAAGTCTTACTCAGACTCTGAAATTGAATTTTCATGAATTTTAAGAACATCTAAACTTTACAAATATGTCTCTACCTACTAATAGCCAAATGAAGACAGAATATTTATTATAAACAAACAGATTTAGTTACAGAAATATAAAGACATAAATAATTGAATCTAATTGAATAATTGCTTCTGCAGGATATGGACTTCTGGCAGTTTCTCAAGCCCCTGTCTGGTTACAAGGGCTGAATGATGATAGGAATGGGAGGGTGACTCCTAGACTTTTCAGATCACAATGCCTATGCAAGCAGCCACTTACTCCATCTACATATGAGATAAATAACCATATTGTATTTCTCATAGTTTTCATGTCTCAGGATTGCTAAAATTAGGATTTTCTCATATAAATATTTCAGAGCAATTGCCTCACATTTCTCCATTTTGTTCTTCATATAGCATATTATGAAGACAGAGATTTGCTACTCATCAAAATCATTGTTACAGTTCATTTTAGTTGCTCAGTCATATCTAACTCTTTGCAACCCCATGGACTGCAGCATGCCAGGTTTCCCTGTCCATCACCAACTCCTGGAGTTTACTCAAACTCATGGCCATCAAGTCAGTGATGCCATCCAACCATCTCATCCTCTGTTGTCCCCTTCTCCTCCTGTCTTCACTTTTCCCCAGCATCAAGGTCTTTTCCAATGAGTCAGTTCTTCTCATCAGGTGGCCAAAGTATTGTAGCTTCAGCTTCAGCATCAGTCTTTTCAATGAATATTCAGGACTGATTTCCTTTAGGATTGACTGATCAATTGATCATTGTTACAGATCATACTAAATAGTGATTTGGCCTTGAAAACTTTGTATTCCTGACTTTGAAAGTTAAAGTCACTCAGTTGTTTCCAACTCTTTGCGACCCCGGGCACTATACAGTCCATGAAATTCTCCAGGCCAAAATACTGGAGTGGGTAACCTTTCTATTCTCCAGGGGATCTTCCAAACCCATGGATCAAACCCAGGTCTCCCACATTACAGGCAATTCTTTATCAGCTGAGCCACAATGTAAGCCCAAGAATACTGGAATAGGTATTAGCCTATCCCTATTTAGCCTATCCCTTCTGCAGCAGATCTTCCTGACCGAGGAATCGAACTAGGGTCTCCTGAATTGCAGGTGGGTTCTTTACCAACTAAGCTATCAGAGAAGCCTAATATCAGGTAAAGTTCCTGACTTTAATTATGTGTAAAATAAGATTAGACTAGCCATCAATGAAATTTGCATAATGTAAACATTCTTTGATTATATTAGAGTTTCCAGTAGATAATAGGCATTTAAGAATCTAATATGGGGACTTTCCTGGTGGTCCAATGCCTAAGACTCTCAGTTCAGTTCAGTTCAGTCACTGAGTCGTGTCCGACTCTTTGCGACCCCATGAATCGCAGCACACCAGGCCTCCCTGTCCATCACCAACTCCTGGAGTTTACTCAGACTCGCATCCATCGAGCCTAAGACTCTACAGTTCCCAATGTAGGGGGCCCAGGTTCAATCCCTGATCAGGGAACTAGATGTCACATGCCACCATGAAGATCAAAGATTCCATGTGTGGCAGTTAAGACTTGGCACAACCAAATAAATGCATAAATAAATAAAAATATTTTCTAAAAGAATTTAATATAAAAGTCTATCAGGTATACACCAAGATGGAGCCTCTATCTATCTATCCATTGGTTGATCTACAGCTATATTAAAAATGCATAGGGAGAAAAAGAGTGTTCCTTTCATTTGTATGTAGCTCCCATTTCCTCTCAGTCAGTAAAGAATCAGACTGCGGTGCAGGAGACCCGGGTTCGACCTCTGTGTCTAGGAAGATTCCCCGGAGAAGGCAAAGGTAACCCACTCCAGTATTCTTGCCTGGAAAATCCCATGGACAGAGGAGCCTGGTGAGCTACAGTCCATAGGGTTGCAAGAATAGGACACAATTTAGTGACTAAACCACCACCACCCATTTTCTCTATAGACACACATGAAGAGGTGTTTATGTAGGAAATGGGAGTTACATATCGATGAAGGCAACACTTCTTTTAATCAGCAGCTAGATTTTTAACATAGCTCATCCTGACTATTCATTGTGATTTAACAGATAAGAAATATTAAACTAGTGTTTGGTTTCATGCAGTTCTATACTGTTGAACCCATTCTATCACATCTTATTCCTATTGGAGTAACACACATGGGGAAAGTAAATTACTTTGGACATTTTAACACACTTGAAGCCAGGGTAAACCTAGATTATAGTGTAGTGCCACCATTTTCTCCCCACTCTGTCTTATGTCTTTTCTCTCCACCACTTTGTTGCCTTTTTTCCATTATAGGTTTTTTCTTCTAGCTCCTTCCTATCCTTACTTTTTTCATCCAATTTACTTTTGTTGAGATTTTGAAGCAAAGTGAAAAGAAAGACTCAGGAACAAGGAAACAGAAGTAAAGTCAATTTCAGAACAGAAGTAGAGATAGCCATTGCCTACTACATCCTCTAAGCAAGGATGATATAGGAAAGGGAAACCAAAAGCAAATCCTCTTCCTAATTCAATGTAAGGACTCAATCTTTAGGATTACTTATGATAAAGCTAAGCTAAGAAAACCATGTATGTTGTAAACAATGCTGCCAAATTCCACTCCCATGGAAGATTGATACTGCTTTGTGAAGAATTTAAAATATTACCAAACCTAATAGTAAGGACAAATCATATGATTTCCTCCTTTCTGCTTTTGACGTTAAGATACATCAGCCAGCCAGTTGGCATGGTATCATATTGGGCCCATCTTAGAGTCTCTTGTGAGTGCTTTAAAAAGAATAATTAGGGCTCACCTGAGATCCATGAAGTCATAATCTCCAGGTTGCTTCACTATATTTTTAAAGCTCCACAATCATTCTATCTTGCTGCTATGTTCAAGAATTTCTAACTATAAGAATAATAAGAGAAAGGAATAGTTTCATCCTAGACCTTCCCCAAATGTCCCAGCATAAGTAATACATTTTAATACTCTTAAAAATGAAGGAATGGCTATTTTACTGAATACTCTGGACAATGCTAGCCAGAACCCCCTTTCTTCTAGAGGCTAACCAGATTGTATCAATAGTTAAAAGCACAAGAGCCTTGAAATAGCATATGTTTTCCAACACATAGAGAAGTACATGACCAAGTATGCTTACTGCAAGACAGAAGGAGTCTCAGAAGAGCCAAAAAAAGATAAAGTTATTTGACAAAATTTTTCTGTAGAAGTTCTGCCTTCAGCCATGTGGTTTATTGGATGATGTTTGGTTCCCAGCAGTCTCAGTCAGGTCAGTCACTTCTCCCAAGCAGTAAAGAAAATGAATGGAGTGGAAAGAGGACAGTTTCGTTACTTGAACACTATTTTCAAGTGTTTCATTTAACATGAAAGCCCTTTATGGAAGCATGATGACAAGGGAATCTTGCCTCCTTTGGGTCTCAAGCAAAAACTATGCCATGTCAACATGTAGAATTGGATCTTAGTGTTACATTTAAGAACTTACAGTTCAAAAAAATAATTTTATTTAGATGACAAGGTTTCTTCCATTGTTGTGTAATGAATCTAAAATAATCATATTGTTAATAGTGAAGACATTTAAAATATAATAAAAGTAAAATATAATTATATATAATGTACAAAATACAATTATATATATATATATCAATAAATAAATTTAAAAATNCTCAATAGCCACATTAGCTGGTAACTATAATACCATATTGAACAGTCTGGATATAGAACATTTCCATCAGCACTGAAAGTTCAACTGAACAGTGCCATGGTAGATAGTGAAGGATAGGGGAGGACAGGGAAGCCTGTCATTCTTCAGTCCATGGGGTCACAAAAAGCCAGACATGACTTAGTGATTGAACAATAACAATGGTGGAGAGTGAATTTGGGAACTATTAATAACAATGGATAGCAGGTATAAACTGGGCACCTGTCTCTTATACACATCTTTTCAATGTATCCTAGAAAACTATGAGATATTGGTTCACATTATTTATTGCAATGACATTCATAATTATACAAAAAATAGAAGAATCTCAGTCTCTATTAGATAAGACTAAAAAATTAGTCACATCACACAATTAAATAGTATGCTTCCACAATAACTGAACTACAGAATATTTAATAATACAAAAATGCAAACGATACTTTAAAAATAAAGGCAAGATAAATGACATATAGATGATTTTCCTTATTCAGCATATATGTGTATATATGCACACATCGTTGTTGTTTAGTCGCTAAGTCGTGCCTGACTCTTTGTAACCCTACGGACTGTACCTTGTCAGTTCCTCTGTCCATGGAATATTCCAGGCAAGAATACTAGAACGGGTTGCCATTTTCTTCTTAAGGGGATCTTCCCAACTCAGGGATCAAATCAATGTCTTCTGTGTCTCCTGCATTGCAGGCAGATTCTTTACTGCTGAGCCACCACAGAAGCCCCAATGTACATGTATGTAGATAGATATAATTATATGTGCATATACACATACACACCCTTATACTTAATCATGCACACATATATACACACTGTATCGGTTTTCCATTTCTGCTGTAACAAACTACCACAATCTTCAGTTCGGTTGCTCAGACATGTCAGACTCTTTGTGAACCCATGAATTGCAGCACGCCAGGCCTCCCTGTCCATCACGAACTCCCGGAGTTCACCCAAACTCATGTGCATCAAGTCAGTGATGCCATCCAGCCATCTCATTCTCTGTCGTCACCTTTTCCTCCTGCCCCCAGTCCCTCCCAGCATCAGAGTCTTTTCCAATGAGTCAACTCTTCGCATGAGGTGGCCAAAGTACTGGAGTTTCAGCTTTAGAATCATTCTTTCCAAAGAAAACCCAGGACTGATCTTTAGAATGGACTGGTTGGATCTCCTTGCAGTCCAAGGGACTCTCAAGAGTCTTCTCCAACACCACATAACTTTCTGAGATGAAAAAAACGTTCCTTATTTCCACTGCCCAATTGTTTGTCACTAGTTATTGAACCTTGAAATGCGGTTAGTGTGATTGACACAGTCGACTTGATTTTTTTTAATTTTAATTAACTTACATTTAAATAGCCCTATGGGCTCTGCAGGGCTTTCCTGGTGGCTCAGAGGGTAAAGAATTTCCTGCTCGCAATGCAGGAGACATGGGTTCAATACCTGGGTTGGAAAGATCCCCTGGAGAAGGGAATGGCTATCGACTCCAGTATTCTTGCCTGGAGAATTCCGTGGACAGAAGTGCCTGGTAGGCTACACCCCATGCTGTAACAAAGAGTCAGACACGACTGAGTGACCAACACTTTCACACTATGTGCTCTGGGCTATAGTACTAGATGTCTCTGAAGCTTCAATTGTGTATTTTGAGAATTTGACCTTTTCAAGATAAACTGATACTATGCTTTTTGTGATGAATTAATGTAGTTAATGAAGACAATAAAATGTGTCCAGTGAATCTGAGAAACTTAGTCAGAATGTACTTGAAACTAAGCTTTTGACACCGGAATGCTTTAAAATTCAGGGCAGGTATGTTTACTTTGGGTGAGAAGGTGACATTCAGTGTAGCAAACTGTTTAAACAGATGAAATATTGTACGTGTATCTTAAGTCTCTCTTCCACTGCATGTAAGTTAAATAAGCAGGGTGANCTTTAAGCCAACTTTTTCACTCTCCATTTTCACTTTCATCAAGAGGCTTTTCAGTTCCTCTTCACTTTCTGTCATAAGGGTGGTGTCATTGGCATATCTGAGGTTATTGATATTTCTCCCGGCAATCTTGATTCCAGCTTGTGTTTCTTTCAGCCCAGCGTTTCTCATGATGTACTCTGCATATAAGTTAAATAAGCAGGGTGACAATATACAGCCTTGATGTACTCCTTTTCCTGTTTGGAACCAGTCTGTTGTTCCATGTCCAGTTCTAACTGTTGCTTCCTGACCTGCATACAGATTTCTCAAGAGGCAGGTCAGGTGGTTTGGTGTTCCCATCTCTTTCAGAATTTTCCACAGTTTATTGTGATCCACACAGTCAAAGGCTTTGGCATAGTCAATAAAGCAAAAGTAGATATTTTTCTGGAACTCTCTTGCTTTTTCCATGAAGTAGAAAAAGCTTGTAGGAGAATGTAAGCAGTGTAAATTCAGAAAATTATTACAAAATCAACACACCTCTATAATTACCCTCCAGGTGAAAAAAGAGAGTATTACATTTTCAAAGACTTCTATGATCCCTTCCAATCACTAACCCACTTTCCTGACTTCAAACACCTTGAAATAATTTCACCTAATAATTTTGAAACTTTAATTTTTTTAACTTCATTGTTTACATTTACTAGCATCAGTGTCATTTTTGTGATTAGCCCCAGTTTATTCCATTATTTTATTGCTTTAATGTATCCAATTTCTAAAAGTTAAGCACACATTTAAAGAAGAGGAGCAGCCAGTGGTAACTTGTTCTTCTGATATAATTACTAAAAAGTAAAAACTGTATTTACGTACACATTCCTTTCTTCATTATCAAATTCTCTAAAAATCACTGCTACATAAATAAGCCAAAAATGGCCCCTGTGTTGTTTGCTTCTTTATCCCTGGCTGATCATTCACAAAGACAGCTGGCACCAAATGCAAATTTTTATGCATCCAGTTGCTTAAAATAAATTTCATATTTATTTTATAAAAATATAAGAATAATATAAGCATATTTTCATCATTTGGAGAGCCCCTCTGCCTAAGAAAAGTGAGTTTTAGTCACTCAGTCTTATCTGACTCTTGGCAAATCCATGGATTGTAGCCCACCAGGCTCCTCTGTCCATAAGATTTCCCAGGCAAGAATGCTAGAATGAGTTGCCATTTCCTTCTCCAGGGGTTCTTCCTGACCCAGGGATCAAACTCAGGTCTCCTGTATTGCAGGCAGGTTCTTTACCATCTGAGCCACCAAGGAAGCCCTATACAGCTTCAAATTCTACCAAATTAAAGGTTTTCTCCTATGCCTCCTAACTTGAGGATAGAGAACTGATTTATCACTTTGTATCCCTAAGAAAACCTGTAAGAAGAAGAAATCCATTGTTAGTGTAAGTTTCCCAGAAACCAGCACCTGAAACCCACCCATACCTCTCAAATATTTACAAATTACAATAATTTCTAGACCTGTTCCTTCTCTGAGCGTCAGATCATGGATTGAAAAGAGTTCAGTATTAGTGTCCTTGGACCACTACACCATGGCTGAAGCTTGTTCCTTGGACTCACAACTTATATTAAAAGGAACAAGAAATCAACTACAGGAGACTGGGAATTTGAAGATGGTGAAGGATAAATTCCCAAAGATCTCAGCCTCAGATAAATTCAGCTTTGCCTGAAGCTCTGTAATGGCATAGGACATGGCAACCCATGCCAGTGTTTTTGCCTGGAAAATCCTAGGGACAGAGGAGACTGGTGGGCTACAGCCCATAAGGTTGCAAAGAGTCGGAGATGACTGAGCATGCAGGCATGAAGCTTTATAAATCTAATTAGGGTTTTTTTTTTTTTTTTTCATTTTCAAAATAATGGCATTTATTCTAGGGGAAAAAAAATAGACTTAAGAGAAGGATTATCTCCTTTGGAGACATGGAAAAACATAACCAAAGAAGTTAAATCAATGTGGTATGGAAGTATTCCTGTATTTTATCAATATATTTTTTAAAAATGAGTTTGACATCATTTTACACGGTGCCATCTAATCTCTGAAGAAGCAAAAAAAAAAAAAGTTGGAGTAAACTTCCACGTTGTGGGTTCAGAAAGATGCATAGTAAAGTAAGCATAAAATTACTTACTAATACAAGTGGGTTGACTTGACCATCCACCTTGCAAACATTGAACTGTCCCTGACGTTTTTCCATCTGCTGTTGTATATCCTGGTTTACACTTATATTGTGTTTCTTTATTTACAGAATAAGCATATTCTGACTCAGACAAAAACCCATTGGCAACTACAATGTCTGTTTTTAAACATTTTTCTGAAAAAAAGGAAAATATAAAAAGTTATTAAAATTTTTCATAATAAATCAATGAATACGACTATAAAAAGAAAAACATAAGCTGCCTTTCAGGAAAACCACAGCCTAGAATTATTCTTGCAATCCACATTTTTAGTTTATTAAATCCTCAAAGAAAATATTTTAGGAAACTACATAAAATATTTCACATAGACTAAGACACATTAAAAATAAATGTGTTGCTCTAGAAAAAGCGAGGAAAGAACTCTGACCAGAGAGTTTTGGTATGCCCAAGAGAAATCCAGTTCGGTTATTTAATAATTTCCTATAAAGAATTATGAATGATTTGTAACAAACTGAGCCCTTTGCTTAAGTTTCTACACTGGTCTGGATTTCCTTGTGAGTCTGCAGTACTCAAATGGAGTTGTCAAGCTTTGAAATTCAATTCTTGGACTTTGGTTGCCACCCCATTAAACAGATTGTAAAAACATTTGCACCATAAGTGAAGCTTATACAACATGAACCCTGTTCGGTCACTGGACATTTCAGATATGATGTCAATAGATTTGTTCTTTTATTTTATGTCTTTGGCAAATATTGGTCATGTTGAAGCTCTCTGTAATTGTAAGCAAACATGGCCTCACTGTTTACTGAAACACTGTTGTCCTTGAGGCTGTTTTAGAAAGAGTCTGTTTCCTAAAAGGTTAAATTTTAATATTGAAGATGTGAAATGATTTTGATAGCACAATTGCTATTTTTAAAAGCATACCAGAAGACTCCAATTCCTGTAAGATGAAGTAGCTGGTATCAGCATTTCTTCCCACCTGTTAAAAAGCTGGAAAACTGGACAAAACGCATTTCCAGGAAACTGGAAACTACAGTGCCGGTCCATGATGATCAAGAGAAGGGAGATAAGCAAAGTCCAAACCCCAAAGCGTATCTCTGTGAGTGTCCCAGCTCCCAGGGAGGAGAAGCCAGGCAGAGTCCTGTGGTTTTTCTGAGATGAGAAGAGGGAGATAAGGGTTTTGGAGGCCCTGGCAGCTAGAATTTATAGGGCCGAGTAACCAAGAATTGGCGCTATGGTGAGAAACAGCTAGAGAAGTTTTTATGTCTCCTTGAAGACACCGTGCAGGCATAGAGTTACGATAGGAAACTGGAAAGATGATTATAAATTATTATAGATTTTATATAATAGAAAGATGATTATAAATTACTATGATGATTCCAGAGGTCTGGAAGATGTTGCCATGTTATGGAGTTTCCAAAGGAATTGTTTTCCAGATTTTAAATCAGCAACAAACAGACATAACTCTCACAAGTACAAAATTTTAAAACCTAGAAATTGCTTATTGAATCAAGCATGTGAATTTAATATTAACACAAATGGTTAATTATTAACAATTGCCTTAGTTATAAGACATTTTAACTGGTATTGGACTTTTTTCTTTTTAATATTTTAGCTTTCTAGATATTTATTCTCAGCTAACATGATAATTTTAATGCACTGTACACAAAAAATGGGTATGACTTTAATGTAAAGGTACTATCTTCAAGTGCTTGTGTTGTTGTTTAATATTTGTTTGGTTTGTGTCGGCAGGCAAACTATGTTACTTGTGCATCCATTCAGAGACAGCTGTAACTAAAAAACAAATGTGTAAAATAAAAGCAAGTGGTGAAATCTCTACTTAGGATGTGACGATAGGTTTATTTCTTTTTTAAAAAAATCACAACATGTTCCAGGATTGGAGAAGATGGCGTTTCACTCACTGGTGGAGATGCATTCGGGAGGGGAGGACCAGCCCCCTTCAGCGCAGGTAATGCTGCCCCGGTTATCCGGGAGGCTGTAGCCCTTATTGCAGGTAATTTGCACAGTGTCGCCTTCCAGGTATGTTTGTCCCGAAGATGCAGACTGACCGTTTTCCACAAAAGGAAAGAAACACACTCCTAAGGACCAAAAGCTGTTTAATGTACCAGATGGAAGTGGTAAAACAATAGTAAAATACATTTGCATTTTACAATATTTTTTAATGGAAAACTTTCAAAAATAAAATTAAATATGAAAATAAAATTTTAAAAGAATTTAGGTTTTGCTGCTGTATTGATGAAATATATACTTTTCATATATGTTTCATACACAAAAGGAAATTAACATTTCACTCCATTGTTCTATGGTTTTTATAATAAAATATTTTATTTTTATAAACTTTTCTAGGTATAAATGGTATTTTAACATCTTTCTCTCTTAATTCTCATAAATGTTTTTTTATAGAAAGACCATGATTATTACCTTTGTTGGCTCATTTATTCTCCCCCTCCCCCCATTGTTTTTCTGTTTTAGTACACTTGTTACCTCCTGAGTACGCTCTTCACATTTATTGAAAGATTAATATAGACATAATTTCAGGCACAAAAAAAGTAATCTATGGAAAATGTAAAAGGATAGATGCTAAACCTTATGTGATCCTTTCAATATTCGAGAGAATGATACATTTCAAAAGAGAATGGATGTGTACAAAGACTTTTTTTACAGAAAAAATTATGACCAGGCTGATAACAAATGAATATTAGGGCATAAATATTAGGAGTGAAATATATTAATGATCAGTTTTAAAACTTACGACATGAAAGAAAGTTCATATATTCATTCTTCATTTGGTTTTCAGAAAAGGCTTCTCAAAACATGAGGGACTGCATCTCTTGTCTTTGCTGGCCCCTCTAGTCCTGATCCCTGTGACTCTCTGTCAAGACCTTGGGACCCCACCTGCCGCGTCCTTCTCTGCTCCCTGAACGGTTCATCCCCATCAGGCGTTTACTCACTGAGACACTTTGGAGTCGGTGACCATCCGCCCTCTGTGCATGTTATCGGAGTCCAATAGTATTTTGAAGGAGACATAAAATTATATTCACAGGAATAATAGAAAATTTTCCCAAGAGAAACTGGGAAAGATGCCTTGTATTTCTTTTCATTGTACAGAATTCCATGGTTTATTTTTGGAAAATCACAATGTCTCCCTGGGAAAAATAAAACAAAACTGAAGAATTAAATATGAATCTACATTTATGAATCATTAAATCATATTTTAATCATCTTACCAATATTTTTTTTCTTTCAGCTAGCTTAAATTCCTTTAGCTTAATGCCCTCTGGTGCCCTAATTAGTTAAGAACAAAGAAAGATCTCTAATGATGAGTACAGGTGCCAGTCGTAAAGAACCCGTCTATCAGTGCAGGAAATATAAAAGACTCAGGTTCGATCCCTGGGTCAGGAAGATCCCCTAGAGGAGGAAATGGCAACCCACTCCAGTGTTCTTGCCTGGAGAATCCCATGGACAGAGGAGCCTGGCGGGCCACAGTCCACAGGGTCTCAAAACGTGACACGACTGAGCGATTTAGCACATAGCACATTGTCAGTGAAGGTAAAATGCAGATGTTAGAGTCACGTGAAATATAATGTCCTTTGCGGTATTTTCAAGAAGAAAATTTCCCACAGGTTAAGAGCCAAGCAGAATGGGAAGCAGCAAGACCTCACTGGTGTCTCTACTCGCCTCCTTTCTCTACTCTCTTTCCTAGTTCTGGGTAGCTCCACCCGAAGTCTCTGTCTTGTTCTGTATTTTCCTGGTACATTGGAGATGAAGTGTTTTGTTTGTTTGTTTTCTCTTTATTTGGAAAAAGAAAAAAGCACCTTACAGAAACTCAGCTCACAAATTAACCAGGGCAATTTCCCCTTTCTGCTTATCTGGAGGTGATTTTCAACGTTGCACAATATTTGAAGCTAGTAATTCCCATAGTATTTCACTTGTGAAACCTGAAGTTGCTTATCTCAGTGTCTAAAATTTTACATTAGATGGTTTTGGAGGGGGAAAAAGAACCCTCAGACACTGACGGTGAAAGTGTTAGTTGCTCGGTGCTGCTGCTAAGTCGCGTCAGTCGTGCCCAACTCTGTGCGACCCCGTGGACTGTAGCCCACCAGGCTCCTCCGTCCATGGGATTCTCCAGGCAAGAATACTGGAGTGGGTTGCCATTTCCTTCTCCAGGGCATCTTCCCCACCCAGGGATGGAATCTGGATCTCCTGCATTACAGCCAGATTCTTTACCATCTGAGCCATCAGGGAAGCTTTCACTGATGGTAGTACCTCCCATAATTCTTTTACAGATATTTCTTGTCTGCCTGTCAAACTATAGTATTCGATTTCCATGCATTTTAACCTACATATTCTTTGCTATGCAGAATAACCTTGCTTCCACCCTCCAAATGTCTCTGTCTTACCCGCCCTTCAGAGCTCATTCTTCAACGTTTAGCAAATACTCTGGTGCCTCAGCGTTGGCACTAACTCAGTAACTGCTTTTCCTAGATCTCCTTTACCCAGTCACCCACTCCAAAAGGAGAAAATGATTTCTCAAGGCTCGACATTCTGATAAAACCTTGGGAGCACATTTCCTAAGGGACACACATATACACACACAACCTTGCAATCTATTTACTTATTTACATGGTTGGCTTTCCTCATAGGACCCTATGCATTGTAATGAGATACGGAGTTTTCGTTTTCTTTTGAACTTGTTGCTGCACAGTATAGTGTTTGATAAATATTTTACTACTGAAAGCGTGGAGAGTGTTGAACTGTGCAAGTGTTAGAGTGCTTCTCTCGCACTGCGGCCAGCCTCTCAACAGGCAAATGAACCGCTGTTGTTGCTGTTCAGTTGCTAAGTCATGTCTGACTCTGCAACCGCATGGATTCCCAGTCTTCCACTATCTCCCAGAGCTTGCTCAAACTCACCTCCATTGAGCTGGTGATGCTATCTAAC
This sequence comes from Cephalophus harveyi, assembly GCA_006410635.1. NCBI lineage: Eukaryota > Metazoa > Chordata > Mammalia > Artiodactyla > Bovidae > Cephalophus > Cephalophus harveyi. The sequence goes on along the minus strand of SJYT01085153.1, from coordinate 402,153 downwards.
CATCTCGTCCTCTGTCACCCTTTTCTCCCCCTGCCTTCAATCTTTCCCTGCCTTAGGGTCTTTTCCAAGGAATGGGCTCTTCTCATCAGGTGGCCAAAGTTTTGGAGTTTCAGCTTCAGCATCAGTCCTTCCAAAGAATAGTCAGGGTTGATTTCCTTTAGGATTGACTGATTTTATCTCTTTAGAATCCAAGAGACTCAAGAGTCTTCTCCAGCACCAACACAAACTCATGAATCACTTAACTGTACAGCAGTCCCCAACCTTTTTGGCACCAGGAACTGCTTTGGTGGAAGACAATTTTTCCATGCCTGGGGGTGAGGGGTGATGATTTGGGAATGATTCAAGTGCATTACACTTATTATGCACTTTATTTTTGTTGTTATTGCATCAGCTCCACCAGAGATCATCAGGCTTTAGATCCCGGAGGCTGGGGACTCCTGACTTAATATCTACACAACTTTTGACAGAGCTTCTCTAAAAGCTCCAGGAGACTAGATTGAAGCTGGAACATCTTTTTGCACTTTTTACCCAATGCTGTCATCGTGCAGTCACTAAGTCAGCCCTTTGCAACCCCCTGGACTGTAGCCCGCCAGGCTCCTCTGGCCACGGGACTTCCCAGGCAGGAACACTGGAGTGGGTTGCCATTTCCTTCTCCAGGAGATCTTCTCAACCCAGAGACTGAACCTGTATCTCTTGCTTGGCAGACGGGCTCTTTACGACTGAACCACCCGGGAAGCCCCTCAGATTTCAGGTTGTCAAAATTCTACATATATTTTATATTCATCTTCTTCTGAAAATCCCCTCTTAATGTCCATTCTTGATGGTGTTCAAAACAATATTTACCAGACACATAGAATCAAATACACCCATACATACAGTTTTTCAGTGAGGATGCTGTAAAGGTCTAATCCTTACTTTAGGCTAACTGAAGAAGTTGATATTTTTAATTGATTAAGCAATATCTGTTATTGGAGAAAAATACTTTTTTCCCATTAGCTAACTATAGTCCTCTGATTATAATTCTATGAAAAATGTATAAACAAACTAGAGTAATTTTCAAGTCTGTAGAAATAATGTTTTGCAACTTTTATAATGGTGGATCATAAAAGGAAGGGATTTAATAGTTCTTATTTTTTCTTATGGTAGGACTGAAGAGATTTTCCCGAAGAGAACAACTATGTGCAAAAATTAGCATCAAAAGAGCAAAATAAATACTTTCTGAAAATCAAACAGTAAAGCACATGACTAAAATCCCATTTCCACATACAGTTTAATCAGTTACCCTAGATCTTGTAGGATATTTCATTTGCAATTACTCAGATGTGATGGATTTTATTTCAACACAAAATAAGATGTGACATTTTAAAAAATACTGTGAGATATAGTGTTTTGTATTAAAGAAGAAGTGGTGTACATTTTTTTTTTTTCATTTTAAACCTTGCTGAAAAGCTCAGAAGAAGCAAATAATTTATTGGTATCTCATTAGTTTTATTACATATGAAAATAAGGATATGCTCTATAGTTTCATTAAAAGAGATGACACTAATTCAGAAAGATAAATGCACCTAAAACTTCATAGCAGTACAATTTATAACAGCCAAGACTTGAAAGCAACCTAAGTGTCCACAGATAAAGGAATGGGTAAAGAAGATGTGGTATTTGTATATACCATGGGATATTACTCAACCATAAAAAAGAGGAAATCTTGCCATTTGTGACAACATGGATGGACCTGGAGAGCATTCTACTAACTGAAATAAGTCAGACAGAGAAAAAACTATGACCCCACTTACGTGTGAGGATTTCGAAATCCAGGAAGCAGAACAAAAAGAAACTAGACAAAACAAAAGCAGACTCATCATAGAGCAAACGTGCGGTCGCCAGAGATGAGGAAGGTGGAGAGTGGGCAGGTGAAATAGGCGAAGATCATTAAGAGGAGCAAACTTCCAGTTATAAAATAAATAAGCCACAGGGATGTAATATACAGCATAAAGAATAGAATCGATACTGCTGTAATATCTTTGTTTGGGGACAGATTGTTATGAGAATTATCATGATGACCATTTCATAATGTATGTATGCAAACGTCAAATTACTTTGTAGTATACCTGAAACTAACATACTATTGTACGTCAAATTATATTTTAGTTAAAAAAAAAGATTTTTCTTTGTCAAGTGATGATTAGATTGAAATAGAAAATTCCTGAATTTAATAATATTCAAATCTTAAATTTAACAAATCTATGAAAATTCAAACATATTGCAGGTGTCCAGATTTCCTTGGTATACTTTTTCTGGTCTGTGGCATTGCAGCATTCACGCAGAATTACATTGGCACTTTACTTTTTTACCTTTATCATATGCAGATTTTTCAACATTCAATTTCTCTCCAGATTTTGTATTTGGTGGCTACTTAAATATCATAGCTTAAAGAACATAGAAAAATTGTTTCATTCTATTTTCCCTTAATTTCATATTAGAAAATATTTTCATTAAAAACAAAAATGATGATCCTTTATTCCCAATATTTCACCTCTGTATTCATTTAAAAATATATGTACACACAACACACACATTTGAGAGAGGAACTCAATATTCAGAGCTGTTTTCAGGCTTCAACTTACCTTGTCCCCCCACAGTAGAAATCCATAAGATTAGAAGGACATGAGTTAAAAGCAACATGCCAGTTACGCTAGCAGCATGTAATTAAAATTGGCCCTGCAGTGATGGTGTTCCTCTCAGTGCTGCTTCATTTACAGTAATGAGCATGACTGCGAATTCCGTGCATTACCAGGAAGCCAGTGTAGTGAAATCCTTTTGGTAAATATCAAAGTTCACACAGGGTAATGTGAAATCTCTAAATAATATCTGATTGGTGTTTTCACGTTAATACTCTGAATCCATCATTTGATATTTGAGCACAATGCTATTAATAGCTGTGCAACTTCTTTGTGGTTGCACTTACTAAGTTTCCCAGTTTGAAGGGTTCAGAAATGGACCACTGAGGAGGAGAGATGAAGCCCCTTCTTTCTTCTTGCTGGCCAAGAAGTGAGCTGTTTTCAGGGCCAGCCAGGTGAAGGCCATCAGCCTTCATTTTAACACAGCATCAATCTGACAGTTATATGTTCCTCCTAAAGAGGCACAAAGAATTAAGTTCCTTCTTGATAGTTTTCATATTTGTAAACATTTTGAAAGTCTAGTCAAGAATAAGTTTGTCAAATAAAGCTTCCTGAAAATCTTGAGCAGGTTATATTTCAAAGTCATTTTGTTTAGGAGGGACTTTAAGAATGGCTATGAGAAAACCTGAACATAATCTCTCCCCAAAGATAGAAGTAAATGGGGTTAAAAAAAACAAACCCACAAAACTACAAAAGCATTTATAGTTTCTGGAAATGGGCCGAAGAGTATACTCTTGAGAAATGTTTATTCAGTAAAAAGAGCGACTGTCCCTGGCTCCTCTCTTTTGCCCTGGCTCAGAAGTTGCAGGCTGGGCGGCCAGGCAATGCCCCTGGACTGGAGGTTTTGCTGCCTGGAGGGAACGCAGAGCTTGGAAAAATCCGGCCCCAGTGACATCGTAGACTGCAACAGAGAGTATGTGTTTATTATATAAGCAATCCAGGAAGACCTGCATCTCTAGCTGGTACTGTTTGGGGCAAGTAAGAAAATGGCAGCTCAGCCAGCCATTTAACAGGGTGATTTGGAGACGGGGGCAGGCAGCCCAAAGGTGCCCACTAAGATGCCCCTTGTTGCTAGTGGTCAGAAGTCAATGGATATGCACATGACTGCTCCATCAGAGAAAACGGAGAGAGACACTAGTCCTTGGCTAAATGTGAAGCAGACTTGTAAATTCCCTGAATTTTGTAAGCATCTCCCCAGGCCACACACTGTTCTGGAGATAAAGGTGAAATCCTTACTTAGTCAATATGTTTAAGCAAAACATCTGACCAGTTATTGTCTGACTACTAAGCTATGCTGACTCAAGGACCCCTAGGAAGTCAGACTAAAAATAAAAAAATTAAGCAATGTCAGCAAAATCTACATACTGTGGGAAAATCAGACTCCACAGAATTAGTCCACACTGGTCACTAAACAAATAAACAAACACCAGCAATTGCAGCAAGCCCTTGATTGGAGAGGATTCAGAATTCATATGTATTACCATATGTTATCTAAAATATCTAGTTTTCAACAACCAAAAAAGTAATGAATTTTCAAAGAATTTGAAAAAGAATAGGTACATTTATATGTATAACTGAATCACTTTGCTGTACATCTGAAACTAATACAGCATTGTTAATCAACTATGCTCCAATATAAAATAAAAAGTTAAAAAATAGGAGACACGGAAAGAAATAGGGAACTGTACGCCATACACAGGGGTAAAAGTTCATTTTATTCACATCCAAGTTATTCCAGTTTTACTTCCCAATATGTTGAGAGAAAAGGTTGTCTTGCTCTTTTTGTGTTAGCTAGTTAGTTTGTTCAGTTGCTCAACTGTGTCCGACTCTTTGCAATCCCATGAATTGCAGCACGCCAGGCCTCCCTGTCCATCACCAACTCCCGGAGTTCACTCAGACTCGCGTCCATTGAGTCAATGATGCCATCCAGCCATCTCATCCTCGGTTGTCCCCTTCTCCTCCTGCCCCCAATCCCTCCCAGCATCAAAGTCTTTTCCAATGAGTCAACTCTTCACATGAGGTGGCCAAAGTACTGGAGTTTCAGCTTTAGCATCATTCTTTCCAAAGAAATCCCAGGGCTGATCTCCTTCAGAATGGACTGGTTGGATCTCCTTGCAGTCCAAGAGACTCTCAAGAGTCTTCTCCAACACCACAGCTCAAAAGCATCAATTCTTCGGCGCTCAGCCTTCTTCACAGTCCAACTCTCACATCCATACATGACCACAGGAAAAACCATAGCCTTGACTAGACGGACCTTTGTTGGCAAAGTAATGGTCTCTGTTGTTGAATACGCTATCTAGGTTGGTCATAACTTTCCTTCCAAAGAGTAGGCATCTTTTAATTTCATGGCTGCAGTCACCATCTGCAGTGATTTTGGAGCCCAGAAAAATAAAGTCAGCCACGGTTTCCCCATCTATTTGCCATGAAGTGATGGGACTGAATGCCATGATCTTAATTTTTTGAATGTTGAGCTTTAAGTCAACTTTAAGCCTAAAATGAAAATTTTAGGATTGAATAAAATAAATCATAGTAATATCCAACACTTAATTAGTAGTTCTAGAACTTGTCTCTACAATTGTTATCTCTTTTAAACCCCAAAGCTCCTTCTTCAAAGAAGGCATAATTATCTCATAATTACCAGTAGGAAAAATTAAGTAAAACTTTCTCCAGTTGCTGTTCATCAAGGGTAGGAGAAGATTATGGACCTGGCAGTCTTGACCTAGAGCTGTGCTAGTTCTGTCTATTTTAAAGTTTCTGTATTACAGATTACATATCAAATAGGATTATGGTAAAACATATTTTACATTTGGATCATGGGCATTCACCATTCTTGCTCCACTAAGGAACCTTCAAGTTAATGATCACTGTAAACATTTAAGGACTTCCCTGGTGGCTCAGACAGTAAAGCATCTGTCTACAATGTGGGAGACCTGGGTTCAAGCCCTGGGTTGGGAAGATCCCCTGGAGAAGGAAATGGCAATCCACTCCAATACTGTTGCCTGGAAAATCCCATGGACAGAGGAGCCTGGGGCTATAGTCTATGGGGTTACAAAGAGTCGGACACGACTGAGCGACTTCACTTTCACTTTCATAAACATTTAAAGTTTGTTTATACCTTGTTGTTATTCAGTCTCCCAGTCGTGACCGACTCTTTGCAACCCCTTGGACTGCCACACCAGGCTTCCCTGTCCTTCACCATCTCCCTAAGTTTGCCCAAGTTCATGTTCATTCCATCAGTGACACCGTCCAGCCATCTCATCCTCTGACATCCTCTTCTCTTTTTGTCCTCGATCTTACCCAACATCAGGGACTTTTCCAATGAGTCATCTGTTCGCATAAAATGACCAAAACACTGGAGCTTCAGCAGTAGTATAAACATTTAAAGTTTGTTTATATCTTATTATAGCTGAAATATTTATGAATATTCTGCTCTTAGATACATACAGCTGTCTTCCAGGAAGGGGAAGGGAAAGTGAAAGTTTGTTCAGTTTTGTCCAACTCTTTGTGATCCCATGGACTGGAAATCTCTCCAGGCTCCTCTGGATTCCCAGGCAAAAATACTATGGTGGGTAGCCATTCCCTTCTCCAGGGGATCTTCCCAACACAGAAGTTGAACCTGTGTCTCCTGCAGCTCCTATGTTGCAGGCAGATTCTTTACCATCTGAGCCACCAGGGAAGCCGACTCTGAACTTAAATTTCCAGGGATGGGAGAGGAGCTGGAGGTTAAATCAGTTGCCAGACGTCAATGAGTTAGTTAGCCATGCCTATGCAATGAAGCCTCCATAAAACCTAGAGGCCAGGTTCTAGAGCTTCCAGGCTGGTGATAATTTGGAGGTATCAGGAGACTGGCCCCAGGACGAGCCTGGAAAATCTGCGCCCCACCCCTACACCTTGCCCTGAGCGTCTCCTCCATCTGACTGTTCCTGGGTTAGATCCTTTTGTAAGAAACTGGGACTCTAATAGATCAAATGCTTTCTGCTTTGGACTGTGAAGAAGGCTGAGTGCCAAAGAATTGATGCTTTTGAACTGTGGTGTTGGAAAAGACTCTTGAGTGTC
>SJYT01085153.1:338724-395201 GCA_006410635.1 Cephalophus harveyi | reverse complement strand
GCCACCTCATGCGAAGAGGTGACTCGGTGGAAAAGACTCTGATGCTGGGAGGGATTGGGGGCAGGAGGAGAAGGGGACGACCGAGGATGAGATGGCTGGATGGCATCACTGACTCGATGGACGCGAGTCTGAGTGAACTCCGGGAGTTGGTAATGGACAGGGAGGTCTGGCGTGCTGCAATTCATGGGGTTGCAAAGAGTCGGACACGACTGAACGACTGAACTGAACTGAACTTAGCAAAGTAATCGAACTTGAGGAAGAGGTCATGGCAACTCCCAATCTACAGCCAGTTAGTCAGAAGGACAGGTAACAACTTCGACCTTCAGTGGGTTTCTGAAGCGGGGGGTGCAGTCCTGTGGGTCTGTGCCCTTAACCCGTGGCATCTGGTACTGCCTCCAAGTAGACAGTATCAGAACTGAGTTGAACTGTAGGACATGCTGCTGGTATTGAAGAGTCATTTGATGGTGTGGAAAACACACGCATCTTAATAAGAAAGTTTATTGAGCTACTCAAGCAACATATTTCAGTCAGGATTGCAAACAGACTTACCCTCAGTCGGAGTAAAGTGAAAGTCACATGTCGTAACAGAAACTCTTCAGTTTTACAGACTTGGTTTTGCACAAATGAACCAAAGCTAGTCTTTTTCCCCCTGACTTTTGTTTCTTTTTTTTATACCATCCACACCCCTGACAACTGACCTTGTCAGGATAACCAAACTGTGTCACCTTTTAACGTATTATGAGAGAACCCTATGTTGACTTGCTTCTTTGGATGTGCTACTATATACTCTGTTAAGTTATATGAATTCTATATAAACCGTCCTGTAACTTTGAGACACACTATAGCGTTGTTGTTAATGGCACAGTCTTTAGAGACAAACTAACATGAATTTAAGCCCTGGCATAAGAATGGATAGATGTGAGGTCTTCAGTGGTATATTATGAACTGTGTGGCTTCCATCTCCTTGTCTGTGAAATATTTACAACAATATACTTGGTATTAATGACTTCGTGAAGATCACAGATATTAATTATACCACATCTTGAAGCATAGTATATAAGTATCCAGGTGTTATTAGAATTTAGTTTTTCTTAATTTGACATTTGCTTAGGCAATAAACTTACCACTAGGCGTTCCTGGGGCTACAAGCTTCAAGGGAAACTAGAAACATAATCTCTTACTAGGAAGTCCTATCTCAGAGACACATTGTGATCTTCTAATACTAAAATGAACAAGAATATGGTGGAGAATGCATAAAGTGATCATAAAATTTATTGCACAAGTTACCTCATTTTTAATGTAAACATTATGTTTGGGGCTCACAGCAACACTCAGCAGAAAATACAGAATTCCTAAATATCCCTTGCCCTCCCAAACACCCAATCGCCCCCAGCAACACCCTCCAGCAGAGAGGGGCATTCCTTAAAATCAGTGAACCTACAGTAACACATCAATATCACCCAAAGTCCACAGTTTACATCAGGGCTCACTCTTGGTCTATATATTCTACAGTGTGATAGTGTAATTTATAGGAAAAAGTATATTTGGTCATTCAGATGATCAAATATATGAGAAGTATATATTTGGTTTTTATCCTGGCTCATAGCTCCCCAAATCCCCGGAATTTCCTGAGAAGAAAGAGCAACAGAATAAGTTATCGTTATGCTAACATTTTTTTAGTAACACCATACTCCCTCACCTTTGGGGCAATATGTAACTGCTCCTCTCATGGAAAACAAAATCAGCTTACAGCTTCTTCTTTCTCCTTCCTTCCCTCTCCTCCATCAAGCAAGTCTATTGAATGTTAAGATCTTTTATATTTGTTTTTTAAAATATATCTAGAATTCTGCAATTTCACTTCAGCTTTCAGTTCAGTCGCTCAGTCGTGTCCGACTCTTTGCGACCCCATGAATTGCAACATGCCAGGGCAGAGACATTACTTTGCCAACAAAGGTCCGTCTAGTCAAGGCTATGGTTTTTCCTGTGGTCATGTATGGATGTGAGAGTTGGACTGTGAAGAAGGCTGAGTGCCGAAGAATTGATGCTTTTGAACTGTGGTGTTGGAGAAGACTCTTGAGAGTCCCTTGGACTGCAAGGAGATCCAACCAGTCCATTCTGAAGGAGATCAGCCCTGGGATTTCTTTGGAAGGAATGATGCTGAAGCTGAGGCTCCAATACTTTGGCCTGGCGTGCTGCGGTTCATGGGGTCGCAAAGAGTCGGACACGACTGAGCGACTGAACTGAACTGAGGCCTCCCTGTCCATCACCAACTCCCAGAGTTTACTCAAATTCATGTCCATTGAGTCGGTGATGCCATCCAGCCATCTCATCCTCTGTCGTCCCCTTCTCCTCCTGTCCCCAGTCCCTCCCAGCATCAGAGTTTTTTCCAATGAGTCAACTCTTCATATGAGGTGGCCAAAGTACTGGAGTTTCAGCTTCAACATCAATCCTTCCAATGAACACCCAGGACTGATCTCCTTTAGGATGGACTGGTTGGATCTCCTTGCAGTCCAAGGGACTCTCAAGAGTCTTCTCCAACACCACAGTTCAGCTTCACATTATTTTTATTTGATTTCCACTTATAACCTATGAAGGAAGGAAGGAAAGAAGGACAGAAGGAAGGAAGAAAGGAGGGAAGTGAGGAAAATAATTAAAAGTCCATCAATTGGAGAATAATTAAACTATGTTACCTCCAGCTAGTGAAATACTATTCAGATATTAGGAAGAGGGAGATCAATTTAGGTATATTAATATGGTGATGGGTCTATCATATATCAACAATGGCAACAAAAAACCCCGAAGGGTTAGGACAATAAATATGATATGATATGTAATATACACCTCAATAAATTCATATATATAAATTAAAGTATGCATGTGTGTATGGAAACACATGCTTGTGCACCTAGTTACAGCTGACGTGTGCGTGCCTGCTCAGTGTTGTCCCGCATCTGGAAGACAGAGCAAATGCTTTTCAGAGTTGTGCAGACTGAGGAAGTTTATCTGAGGTTTTCAGAACAATAAAGGAGGGCTTCTCTGGTGGCTCAGTGGTAAAGAGTCCGCCTGCCAATGCAGGAGACACGAGTCTGATCCTTGATCCAGGAAGATCCCACGTGCTGCAGAGCAACTAAATCCATGTGTCACAACTGTTGAGCCCACACACCCCTTAGAGCCCGAAGCCACTGCAGCGAGAAGCCCCAGCGCCACGACTAGAGAAGAGCCAAGCAGGAAAGAAGACCCGGAACAGCCAAAAAGCAACAAATAGTAAAAGGAAGAAGGCAGTGGCACCCTATTCCAGTGCTCTTGCCTGGAAACTCCCATGGACGGAGGAGCCTGGTGGGCTGCAGTCCATGGGGTCGCTGAGTCAGACACGACCGAGCGACTTCACTTTCACTTTTCACTTTCATGCATTGGAGAAGGAAATGGCAACCCACTCCAGTGTTCTTGCCTGGGGAATCCAAGGGATGGAGGAGCCCGATGGGCTGCCATCTGTGGGGTCGCATAGAGTCGGACACGACTGAAGCAACTTAGCAGCAGCAGCAGCAGAAAAAGGAAAAGAATGAAGGGAATTTTCATTCTTTACTCCATTACATTTGTATCATTTGAGCTGTTTACAATGTTAAAGAGCTGCCCTCATGTTTGAAAACATAATGAATTATTTAAAATTGTAATTCTTAATGCATCTGGTTGTAGGAAAAATGAATGCTAATACAAAACTGAATTTTTATGTTGAAAGTGTATGAAAACAGATTAAAACCCCTGTCCAGCTGAACCCTTGTATTTTGTCGAACAGCTGGTCTGCAGTGTGTGTCTGAGAAGCAGTGTTCAGGCGAGCTCCTTCTCAGCGCCTGTGCGACTGCTTCCTCTTCCATTCGCTCCAGTTTCCTCCCAAGGAATCACGCGGTGTCTCCCTGAACCCAGCTGGAATGTGAGATGTTCTGCTGTGTTTTGATCTTTCTTTTTATGAAGAAATAGATATCAATGAATTCTTCATTTCCCTATGAAACGTGAAAGCTTCTCGGTACAGCGCTGGGCAGCCCCCCTCTGAGCCTTGGGAAGTCCTAGGGCGGTCACCAAGCCAGTAGTCCTTTGGTTTTTGACTTTGCCACCTTGCCCCGCAAGGAGGCAGATCATCTATGCCAGGTTTCCTTTCATGTGTGCCATGATAAACAACGGTCATCCAACACCATTTTCACCCAAAAGCAAGATGGGGATCATTGTATTAATGACATGATCCCCCACACCCCACGCACCTAACTGAGGTGGTAACTGAATGGATGATGCATTTGCCAGATCACTTTGCAGGCTCGCCTTCTTTATCTTTTCTTTCTGCTACCATCTCCCTCTCCAGCCTCTACAGGACTTTTCCAAACTCTCTCTGGTTTCTTCAGCCCTTCAGCTTCTCTCCCCATGTATTCTGACACATTCTCAGCGGGTGTCTCCCTCCTTCATGGAGGAAATAGAAACCAGGGGACCAGAAGCGCCTCTTTCCAGCCACAAACCCAGTTCCCCCCTTTTCTTAACATTCCTTCCCTAACATTCCTTCCCTTTTCTTCCAAGGAGTAAGCATCTTTTAATTTCATGGCTGCAATCACCATCTGCAGTGATTTTGGAGCCAAAAAAATAAAGTCTGACACTGTTTCCACTGTTTCTCCATCTATTTCCCCTGGAGTGATGGGACCGGATGCCATGATCTTCGTTTTCTGAATGTTGAGCTTTAAGCCAACTTTTTACTCTCCTCTTTCACTTTCATCAAGAGCCTTTTTAGTTCCTCTTCACTTTCTGCCATAAGGGTGGTGTCATCTGCATATCTGAGGTTATTGATGTTTCTCCCGGCAATCTTGATTCCAGCTTGGGTTTTTTCCAGTCTAGCGTTTCTCATGATGTACTCTGCATATAAGTTACATAAGCAGGGTGACAATATACAGCCTTGACAGACTCCTTTCCTATTTGGAACCAGTCTGTTGTTCCATGTCCAGTTCTAACTGTTGCTTCCTGGCCTGCATACAGATTTCTTAAGAGGCAGGTTAGGTGGTCTGGTATTCCCATCTCTTTCAGAATTTTCCACAGTTTATTGTGATCCACACAGTCAAAGGCTTTGGCATAGTCGATAAAGCAGAAGTAGATGTTTTTCTGGAACTCTCTTGCTTTTTCCATGATCCAGCGGATGTTGGCAATTTGATCTCTGGTTCCTCTGCCTTTTCTAAAGCCAGCTTGAACATCAGGGAGTTCACGGTTCACGTATTGCTGAAGCCTGGCTTGGAGGATTTTGAGCATTACTTTACTAGCATGTGAGATGAGTGCAATTGTGCGGTAATTGGAGCATTCTTTTGCATTGCCTTTCTTTGGAATTGGAATGAAAACTGACCTTTTCCAGTCCTGTGGCCACTGCTGAGTTTTCCAAATTTGCTGGCAGATTGAGTGCAGCACTTTCACAGCATCATCTTTCAGGATTTGAAACAGCTCAACTGGAATTCCATCACCTCCACTAGCTTTGTTCGTAGTGATGCTTTCTAAGGCCCACTTGACTTCACATTCCAAGATGTCTGGCTCTAGATTAGTGATCACATCATCATGATTATCTGGGTCGTGAAGATCTTTTTTGTACAGTTCTTCCGTGTATTCTTGCCATCTCTTCTTAATATCTTCTGCTTCTGTTAGGTCCAGACAATTTCTGTCCTTTATCGAGCCCATCTTTGCATGAAATGTTCCCTTGGTATCTCTGATTTTCTTGAAGAGATCTCTAGTCTTTCCCATTCTGTTCTTTTCCTCTATTTCTTTGCACTGATCACTGAGGAAGGCTTTCTTATCTCTTCTTGCTATTCTTCGGAACTCTGCATTCAGGTGCTTATATCTTTCCTTTTCTCCTTGGCTTTTCACTTCTCTTCTTTTCACAGCTATTTGTAAGGCTTCCCCAGACAACCATTTTGCCTTTTTGCATTTCTTTTCCATGGGGATGGTCTTGATCCCTGTCTCCTGTACAATGTCACGAACCTCATTCCATAGTTCATCAGGCACTCTATCTATCAGATCTAGTCCCTTAAATCTATTTGTCACTTTCACTGTATAATCATAAGGGATTTGATTTAGGTCAAACCTGAATGGTCTAGTGGTTTTCCCTACTTTCTTCAATTTGAGTCTGAATTTGGTAATAAGAAGTTCATGATCTGAGCCACAGTCAGCTCCTGGTCTTGTTTTTGTTGACTGTATAGAGCTTCTCCATCTTTGGCTGCAAAGAATATAATCAATCTGATTTCAGTGTTGACCATCTGGTGATGTCCATGGGATATCTACACCATGTGTAGAGAAACGTTATGTACCATTGCTAAATTACTTTTTAAATGCAGAAACCCACATTTAAAAATAAACCACTAGAAAGTAAATCAGGGAGATAGGAAGCTACCCAGGTTGAACAAAGCTTACCATGAGCAGTTCCCCTCAAATATCCTTAGAACTCCACCATCCATTCACTCGTTATGTCTGAATTAATGACAAATAATACTAGTTTAACTCTTGTACTAAATTAAATATTTCTTCTGTGAGTTTCTTGACATAATGAGCTGAATTTTATTCATCTTTGAATCCTGCATTAGCTGCGACACAGCACGTGATATCAATATCATTCTTAATGGATTAATTGATGAATTAATTGAAAAGGATTAATACTTTCCTACTGATATTGTTGAGAAGGTCCTCCAGAGAAGGAAATAATAACCCACTCCAATATTCTTGCCTGTAAAATCCCATGGACGGAAGAGCCAGGCGGGCAACAGTCCATGGGGTCATAAAAGAGTTGGACACAACTTAGTGACTTAACAACCACAACAACAAACTGTGTGTGTTTTAGAACTATCCTTCCTTGAGTCCATATTCATTATTTCCATTAATCTCCAAGAGTAGTTTTTCAGAGTGGATTTCATAAAATTGAAATTTGTCTGAAATATATATGGTTTAACATCAAATGATGTTTAATCTGCAAAGTTAAGTCCAACCACAGCTTCATTCCCAGAGAAATTCTCTTAACCCAGCAGCAGGAATTGTATGTCAGGGCTGAAGAATGTTTTCATACCGGAAAAATAACTTCTTGGGTTAGAGGAACTATACAGCTTCTAGAGAGGAAAATGCGTGGTTCTGGTAGCAACAACCAGTCCTAATAAGGGTCCTAGAACCAGAGGTGCTTGTGAATAAGCTGTAACAGCGATTGGACAAGTAACTTTCCTTCATACTGAAAAGTGACTGTGTGGTGTTTCAGGACTCCAATAGATTCTAGTGTTACTGACACACGATCTTTTGGTGTGTGACCTGCCTATCTTGTTGGTCTCATTGACCTCAGACTTTCTAATCTGCAAGATTCCAATAATGACCTGATCTAGAAAATAACTAAAAGTGTGTAATATAAAAATAGCAAGTGTTGTTCTTTTCATAACTGTGTTCTGTGGGCAACATTTGAACAGGTGGATGGTTCACTAACTCACAATTTGATTACTAACCTTGTTGCTAATAGTACAGCTAATTTTAAAAGTTCTTTATCCTTTGAAAGTCTGAAGGGCGGTCTCATCTGCATTTAATAAAGTAAATCCTCTACCATAATGTATAGTTTCACAGCTCTAGTGAGACTGGTTCTTTCGTACTGACATAAATATTGAACTAAAAGTAACAGAAAACACTAATATTAACAAAGATTACAAAGACAAATGTGAATTCCTGCACATATATTGAGGACAGTATAGCCCAGTGAATGGGCTTTAGGAACCAGAAATATTTTGATGTGTAGATCGATTTTTTAATAGATTGAAGACATTCAGCAAAGATGAAGTCACACAGCAAGTCAACCAAACTAGAAATAAAACGATATATCTGGCTTTTATTTATAGAAAAGATCCGGTGTAATCAGTTTAGAGTCAAATCTTCGTGCAAGTAAAAACTTAGAGGTTTTTATCCAACAGTTTTCTTCTAACAATTATGCTTTATAAAAAACTTTATAGTGTGTCAAAATGCTGTTCATTGTATGCCATTCATTTTTATGTCGTTAAGGGTTCTTGATAAGACAACATCCTTGATAAGAATGAAAAAAGAGAAAAGGGGGAAGGAGTTGAAATAAGCTTCATTTCTAGTCAAGTATTACAATCTTAACCATTCATTATTTCATATAATTGGTCCTTGTTTAAATGAGGTACAGATAAAAGCAAGTAACCATCCTTGATAAATTATACCACCAATTTCTTTTTAAAAACTCAATGTCATTAACTACACTAACACCATTTTCTGCAATTTTTCCAAGTTGCATATTCTTTTTTGTCTTAGAAATGGGAAATGCAAGATATAATGAAATATTTAACTAGCACATAAAATTTTCAACTCTGATTTTCATTGCAATGAAAAATAAAAAAGTTTTACACCTATGTGTCTTGTGAATGTTTCTTATGTAGTTCATATAGCTCATTATAATCACTGGAAGAGTACCACATGCATTTTGCCATTAAGTAATTTAAAAATATTCTTAGTTGAATATAGAGTATAATTCCCATTTTACAATGTATCTTCAATGTATCTACAATGTATCTGACCTGATAAAGTTAATTCTATTATTTTATTGCATTATTTTAACATCTTTTTCTGAAAAAAACAACGGGATTGTTTTCCATTGATCTAGTAGTAGAAAATATATTTCAAAATTGCTATGTAACAGCATGTCAGAAAAAACTTCCAAATTCTTATATAGAAATGTGTTCCTGGAAATAAATGCCATAATCACATCGCTGTTATTAACCTGCTCTTCCCTCAATAGAAAGTTTGTCCAGTTGTGCTTCCCATCATTGTTGCTTATACATGCACTTCTATGGAAAATGGTAGAAAATGTGATTTCTTTTATCTCAGAACATATAGGTTAATTTTTCCACATTTAGATGTGACTCATATAAATTGATTTATTTATCCAATTGCCAAAGAGTCACAAACACCAAATAGCAAACAGGACTTTGATCTTAGACCACCCAGAAATAAAAAAAATGAAGATATTGGCTCTTGAAAGGACTAATAAAATTTATACACCTGTAGCAAGATATGACAAGAAAGAGATACATCTTCACAGCAGTAATAACAGAAGACACATCACTAAAGCACTAAAAAGAGTGTAAAAGGATGTTATGAACATTATGTCAACACATTTGATAACTTAGGTACAGTGGTCAAATACAAACCACTTCCTACTGAAACCGAGAGAAGAGATAATAACCTGGTATTTATTAAACAAGCTGAAGCTGTCATTGAAATCTTTCCTCAAGAAAATCCTCAAAGCTCAGGTGATATCTCTGATAAATTCTTAAAATTATTAAGAAAGAAATAGTATCACTCACACAAAATCTAGAGAATTGATGAGGGAATTCTTTTCAGCTTGTATGAGGTTAGCAGAAACTAAACCAAAAGGAAAACAACAAACCAACCTCTCACATGACAAAGGTACATTAATCATAAGTAGAATATTAGCAAATAAAATTCAGCAGTATATAAAAAGCATAATGCATCACAATCATGTGAGATTTGTTACAGAAATGCAAACACACTTTAACCTTCAAAAAGAAGCAATGTAACTCCAGGGGGAAAAGAGCAAAGATAATAATCATATGATTGTTTCTACAGATACAGCTAAAATTAAAATCACTGAGGTTTTTTTAAACTCTTAGCAAAATAGAAATAGGTGGCTTCTGTATCTTTAATTTAAGTTTTGTAAGTATTTGTAACACCATAGTTAAAGAATACTGGAAGATTTACTTATAAGAATGGGACACAAGGATACACACCGCTTCCTCTATTCAGCCTTGTACAAAAGTCCAAGACAGTGAAGTAAGAAAATACATGAAAATAAATGAAATAAATATAAACACAAAGAAAATTTTCTTTTTACTTAAAAGTATGTTATTTGACGCCTCCTGAGAATCTTGGGCAGAGAAGGCAATGGCACCCCACTCCAGTGCTCTTGCCTGGAAAATCCCACGGGTGGAGGAGCCTGGTGGGCTGCAGTCCATGGGGTCGCTAAGAGTTGGACACGACTGAGCGACTTCACTTTCACTTCTCACTCTTTAACCTTCAAAAAGAAGCAATGTAACTCCAGGGGGAAAAGAGCAAAGATAATAATCATATGATTGTTTCTACAGATACAGCTAAAATTAAAATCACTGAGGTTTTTTTAAACTCTTAGCAAAATAGAAATAGGTGGCTTCTGTATCTTTAATTTAAGTTTTGTAAGTATTTGTAACACCATAGTTAAAGAATACTGGAAGATTTACTTATAAGAATGGGACACAAGGATACACACCGCTTCCTCTATTCAGCCTTGTACAAAAGTCCAAGACAGTGAAGTAAGAAAATACATGAAAATAAATGAAATAAATATAAACACAAAGAAAATTTTCTTTTTACTTAAAAGTATGTTATTTGACGCCTCCTGAGAATCTTGGGCAGAGAAGGCAATGGCACCCCACTCCAGTGCTCTTGCCTGGAAAATCCCACGGGTGGAGGAGCCTGGTGGGCTGCAGTCCATGGGGTCGCTAAGAGTTGGACACGACTGAGCGACTTCACTTTCACTTCTCACTTTCATGCACTGGAGAAGGAAATGGCACCCCACTCCAGTGTTCTTGCCTGGAGAATCCCAGAGACAGTGGCCCCCATCTATGGGGTTGCACAGAGTCGGACACAACTGAAGCGACTTAGCAGCAGCAGCAGAGAATCTTGGGAAGTGGTGTCGCCTCTACAGGCTGCCTTGCCAGCGAGGCAGGAACGTGTCCTTCTAGACCGAGGAGGCCATTCCTGTATTTGTTCCTGCTGTCCGCGTGTTTCCTAGCAGCACCGATAACACGACGACCGCGGTTAGCCTGGTTACACATCGCGCACGGCTTACACAGCCTCTAGGTCCTACAGCCCCGTACCTGATGTATGGTTTGTACTTAAGAAGTGCGTGTTAGGGGGGCTGGACTCCCGTTACTGATGATCTAGAGGCTCACCTGGAGCACTCCTGCCAGTGCAGGAGATGCAAGACACACAGGGTCGATTCCTGGGTCGGGAAGACCCCCTAGAGTAGAAAATGGCAACCCATTCTGGTATTCTTGCCTGGACAATCTCATGGACAAGGGGCCTGCAGGGCTACAGCCCATGGACTGCAAAGAGTTGGACACGACTGAGCAAATAAGCCCACACAATAACCAGATCTAGAGCAGAGTGGAAACCAGTAAACTATCAGGCACATTAATAAAATAAAACGAATGCAAACTTAACTGTTATATTAGCGTTCAGTTCAGTCGTTCAGCCATGTCACACTCTTTGCGACCCCATGAACCGCAGCGCACCAGGCCTCCCTGTCCATCACCAACTCCCGGAGTCTACCCAAACCCGTGTCCACTGAGTCAGTGATGCCATCCAACCATCTCATCCTATATTAGTGTTATATCAACTCAAAAAGAGAAAGTGGAAAATCAGGCTCAGTTTGAACAAATAGAGAGACACGTAGCACTACATACCCAAACACGAAGGTGGTGTAGTCCACACGCCCTCTAAACAATAGGACTCCCTAGCCCCCTGAAGGAAATGGTGCTCGAAACATATGTATTCCACTGAAGAACCGTTCTCATAGGTGTTGAGTGTTGAACTCTTAATAACTCCATTTTTAATAGCTGGCGGAGATGCACACATTCTTTTAGATTCTGCAAAAATAATTGTTAAAGTCCGCAGTGAATTGCTACAGTAGGTGGCCAGTGCTTTCATAACTGCTACAGAAATAAAACAAGATGTTTCATGTCAAAACATTTTTAAGACAACTCTCAAGTAATTTTTAAATATCAAAAGCATTTTCTGCTGTCACATCATACATAAAATTTATGCTTGCAATTAG
This sequence comes from Cephalophus harveyi, assembly GCA_006410635.1. Taxonomy (NCBI): domain Eukaryota; kingdom Metazoa; phylum Chordata; class Mammalia; order Artiodactyla; family Bovidae; genus Cephalophus; species Cephalophus harveyi. Next base: position 383,317 of record SJYT01085153.1, on the reverse strand, counting down.
AATCTCATAGCATTAAATATACATTTAAAACTAGCCAAGTATTAACAATCATGATTTTACTTTTCCCCTTTCTATCTTCCAAAAGTGAAAGTGTGTAAGATCTGTCTCAAAGCCATTGCTTCTGAATGCATTCTCTTCCTTTTTTCCTTATTAAAAGTGACAGTCCCCTGTCTAAGGAGTCCACAGATTTTCTCCCCCTGCTTCAAGTTCCCTTCTGAGACAATGCTCTCCGGCTCACCCTGAGGTGAGCTTTGCCAGCGTACTGGTTGCCCACAAGAAAGTGATCCATCCTCTGAAAGTCTGGTGACATTTGCAAAATCTCATGATTTCTCCTTTTATAAAATTGACTTATGAAGTTAAAAGATGTCCTCATCGTCATCCTATGTAAGCGTATGTGCTAACTGGTAACTGATCAGCTCATTCCCAGTTTTATAGATTGGATGATGAAGGTGGTAGATAGCTTATGATCTTATCCTTTGAACCGTACTGATCATCAGTGATACTGGTCACCTAAGAAACTGTCAGGAAGCACTGTTTTTCGTTTGTTTGTTTTCTTGGCTGCAGCATGCAGAACTTTCCTGGACCAGGGATCAGAAACTGAGGTCCCTGCAGTGAAATCAGTGGAGCCTTCACCACGGGGCCGTCAGGGAAGTCAGGAAGCACTGCTGTTTTACCTTTTCTAACACAGGAAGGGTATCTCACGTCTCCGCGGTTGCACTGCACAGACAATTCAGAGGGTGGGGTCGATGGAGATAGCTCATATCCCTGCTTACATACAAAATCGATTAAATCTCCATGTAAGATCTTTCCCTCATAATTCCACTTCATCTCCACATTATTTCTGTGCATGTCACCCACGTTAACAGTACACGGCTCTGTAAAACAAAGTCTGTTTTAAATTCTTTTCTCATCTTACAAGTATGAGAGTGATACATTTTTAGAATAAAATTATGATAGGCATTGAAAGCAGTATTTTATATTTACCACTTTGTATTATTAAAGCTCTTCACATGCACAATAAAGTATATATTACATTACTATCAAGTGAATTTATATATTTCATATAACCTCTGTTATACCATAAAGTAAAACCAAACAAAACCAACCGAAACCAAACAGACCAATTAAAACCAAATAAAAACTTAATTTGAAACATTAAAAATATTGTTTAGGACCAGCAGCCACTTAGATTCATCATGATTTTATTTCTATAAAATAAAACCCTTCAAACAGGAAATGTACTTATTGTGTTATATTTGTGGGACACCTGTCACTTGATATTCATCAGCAAATAAAACAAAGCTCCTTGACTTCATGGAGATTGCCTTCTAGCTGAGATAAATGCAATACGATAAACAATAAATGTACTAAATATATGGACTTGTTTGTCCATCTTTAAATGACATATATAAGTGTCATTATATGGAGGGGAGGGGCTGTCACAGAGCTAGGGGAAGGGAGGTTATGCTTCTGGGTAAGGTGGCTGAGACAGGCTTGCCTGTGCATGCGCGCTAAGTCGCTTTAGTCATGTCTGACTCTTCACGATCCCATGGACTGTAGCCTGCCAAGCTCCTCTGTCCATGGGATTCTCCAGTCAAGGATACTGGGGTGGGTTGCCATTTCCTCCTCCAGGGGATCTTCTCGGCCCAGGGATTGAACTCACATCTCTTATGTCTCCTACAGTGGCAGGTGGGTTCTTTCCCTCTCGTGCCACCTGGTAAGCCCTGTGGTGACTATAGTTAACGATATTATTTGGGACGCTTAAAAGACGCCCAAAGAGAGGATCTTAAATGCTCTGATCATGACAACAGCCCCCTAAATTACTCGAGTGAAGGATATATAAACCAACTTAATCACGGTAATAATTTCACAGTGTGTTTGTGTATAGAATCATCACACTGTACACCTTAAATCTATACTATATGTCAATTGCATGTCAATAAAGCGGGGGAAAATTTTGTTTTAATTCAACATGTTCTCTATCTTACCTAAGCAAACAGGTGGTGATGACCATCTTCCTTGTTCACAATGAGATATTTTTGCTCCTCTCAATAAGTAATATTCATTGCATCTATATTCCACAGAGGATCCTGTTGGGTAGCTTGCCAATAATTCACCAATAATAGCCCCATTTATTACATCAGGTGGAGGATTACAATTCTCAGTATTTTCTAAGAAAAGAGGTTACTTTTAGATTAACATGAACTTATAATAACGTAATGACATAATACAGTTGCCCAGACCATAGTCCTTCAATATTTGTACTATGTAATTTAGGACAATTGATTTCTGAATTCATCAGAAATTAGAGAAACATCATTCAGCTACGTATTATTAAAATTTACTAAGCAAGACAATACAGCAAATGTTTTGCTGAAGAACAGGTATGAGTCTTTTTTACTTTTCTGGCTTACAAAGGAATCATGCTATAGATATTCTTAAGATGTGTGGAGAGGTAGAGTGTTTTAACCTAAAGATTACGGTGGGTTCTAAAACCGTCGTTTATCATTATCCTGTTTTATTTTTTCCTTCTCCTCCCTCTTCATCTCAGATTTCAGTCAACCCAGAAAAAGTTCCGTTTTTCTGTCTGGAGGAGTCTTGCTCTCGCTCTGCTAATTTCTCTAGCATTCTTGGCAGCTTTTCTCTTATGCAATCGTTATCCTTGGTAAACATGTGGAGGTCTCTCCAGGACCTGGCCAAGAAATGAGGATGGCAGGAAGGGTGGCATCCCGGAGTTGTAACCTGGTTGCGTCCTTGAGTTAAATGAAAGGCCAGGTTTATGGCTCAGAGGGCAGGGGAGTCAGAATGGACAGATGCAAAAATATTAGAATCAGGACATTCAAAAATTGTTTGCTTTCCTATTCTTAATATTGGATTAAAAATATGAATGTCCAGAGAGCTTCATATGCTTCAGAAAAATGGCAGAGTAGGTGCTCTATCTGTGCACGTCAAACTCTTCTAAGCAGCGGACTATTGCTATAAGCGTGTGGATTAAACAGAGAGAATGAAAAGTTCTGCACGCTAGCCTTAGCTCTGGATATGACACGCAGCACACACACCAACACACTCAGGGGGAAGGGTCCAGCTCCCGTGGTTGCACGTTATTTCTCCTGGTCCACGGAGGTGATAGCCCCTCTCACACACGTAGGCCACCTTGTCTCCGCTGTGATAGACCTCGGCGGGCGGGGTCGCCGCGCCATTCCCCACCGACGGCGGGGCCTCGCAGGTCGTCCTCTGCTCGTCCTCTGGAAGGGGACAGTTGAGAGAGAAGAGACCATTTAGCTCCACACGCAGGTTTCTCATCAGGGAAAGCTTAGTCGAGGTGCTGCTAACCAACGCATCTGGGAGGCTCCGTCCATTTCCCGTTTTCACAGCGAATCTCTTCTGCTCCCTGCCTGGCGAAGTGAAGTCCACACTCTATCCGAACTGTTTCTCCGTGCCGGTAGGTGGTTGAGTACGTTTGAAGGTTGGAGTTCAGAGGCAGAGGGGGAGGAGGACACCGATTTCTTCTTCCTTATGGACAAACATCAGGATGTTTAGTCGTATAGTCACCAGAAATAATAAAGATCTCACAAGCACATTGGGCTGTGCCAAGGACCCTAAGAAGTCTGGCAGGCAGACTGGGGTCACCCCTTGGATCCCCACATCCTGACAGTCACTGCCTCGAGTCACGCCCTCCCCAGGAGCAGGAACTGGATCTTGCTTTAACCGAAGAACACAGCGGAGATGATGTGATGAGGTGACTGTGTTTAACACAGCCACAAGGGTGGAGGTGTGATCAGGCCCTTCGTCCCGAGAGACTCTGTCCCCCTACTGATCTGGAGGAGAAGCTGCCTTGTCTGCGAGCTTCCAAAGAGGGAGGAGGACCACAGGGCAGGGGGCTCAGGGCTGCCTCCAGGGGGCAGCCAACAGGCACTACGACCTCGGCTCAGCAGCCGCCAAGCTCCGAACCCTGCCACAAATCACAGGAAGCTTGAGGGCAAGGTTCTTCCCCGTCCAGCCTCAGATGGCATTGCGGCTTGCCTATTGCTTCACCAGCCATGGACACACAGCTATAGCTGATCCACACTTGTATGTGGCTTTAAGCTGTTACTCAGTTGCTTAATCATGTCTGACTCTTTGGGACTCCGTGGACTGTAGCCCACCAGGCTCCTCTGTCCTTGGGAATTCCCAGGCAAGAATACTGGAGTGCCATTTCCGTCTCCAGGGTTTAAGCTGTTAAGTTCATGCAATAGAACACAAAAAAAGAGCCAGAATTTTACATTCATTATCTCCTTTAATCTTAAAATAATTTTGTTAAGTAGGGACTATTTCATTTCCCATATTATAGACAGAGGAACTTAAACTTAAGAAGTAAGTAAATTAAAAGTGGTGGATTTGGCATTTCTGAACCTGTGTCTATATGAATTAAAATCTCCTCCTCTTAACTATTCTAAAATACTGACTATATTCATTTTCCACGACTGCTGGGACAAATTACCACAGTGGAGGCTTGACATACCACACATTTATTCTCTTACAGTTCTGGACCCAAGTCCAGAGTCGGCTTTCCTGGGCTGGGCACTGCGTGTCGGGAGCGGCTTCCAGAGGCTTTAGGGAGGAAGTGGCTTGTCTGTCCCTGCAGCGCCTGGGGGCTGCCAGCTCGCCTCGGCTCGTGACTCCTTCCTTTCCCACTCCAACCTTTGCTTCCACTGCCACCTCTCATACTTTATCCTCTATAGTCAAATCCCGCTCTTCCTCTGATAGCAGTTGCAACTGCATTTAAAGCCCACATGGATAATCCCAGATATTATCCCCATCTCAAGATCCCTAACTCCATGACATCTGCAAATTCCATAAGGGGACATTCACAGGTTCCAGGGAATACGATATGAGTATCTTGGGAGGATGAGAGGGGCAGGGAGGCGTTACTCAGATTACGACACTGCCCATCTTACATCTAAGGACTATTCACTAGAAAAAAATAGCATGGACGTTGGCATCTGACTGATTTTTGGTGCAGGGAGAGGAGTGTGGAATAAGTGATAAGTAGGTAGGCTTGCCATTTAGTTTTTTTTTTTTTTTAATATTTATTTATTCCGGCTGCATTGGGTCCTAGCTGCAGCAGGCAGGATCTTTTCACTGTTGCGGCTCTCAGGCTCTTCCTTGGGGCACCTGAGATTCTCTCTAACTGTGCTGTGTGGGCTTGGTTGCCCCAGAGCATGTGGGATCTTAGTTTTGAGATCAGGGATTGAAGCCATATCCCCTGCACTGGAAGGCAGATTCTTAACCACTGGGCCACCAGGGAAGACCCTGTCAATAAGTTCAGAAATAATATGCTATAGGAAGTTTGCCAACAATCTTTCTCTCTATTGTTAGACCAGGGCAGTTAGGCACCACTGCAAAATTTTAGAAAGAATGTTTTTAATAAAATAAATTAAAATCACTGTTCAGTGCAATTAGAGATCGCTGGCTGTTTGGAGCAATCCCACTACACAACCGCTGGTCACTCAGCTTTCATCTTCCCAGCAACTGTTTCAAATCGTCACTACTCTCTTCCAAGCTTTCCCTTCCTGCCTTTCTCCTGCCTGTTAGTAACGGCTGCATTTTCTATATTACAGAGAAAACAGAGGCTATCAAGCTGTTTATATCTCCCCATCCCTCCCAATCCTCCAACTCCTACCTATCTTTCAAGGCCCAGATCAGACATTATCCATCACCTCTGTACATGTGGTCCCACACCATCAGTCAGAAGCTTCAGTGTTTGTTCCAACACCTTATATCTGACTTTATGATACCATTTTTCACACTGTATCAATTACTCTCTTATATCTGTCTCTTCTGCTAGACCAGAACTTTCTTCATGGAACACTGCAGTGTGATTACATGACTATCGAATTGCTGTCTTCTAACAGGAGAGAGGCGAAAAGCAAAGGAGAAAAGATATAAGCATCTGAATGCAGACTTCCAGAGAATAGCAAGAAGAGATAAGAAAGCCTTCTTCAGCGATCAATGCAAAGAAATAGAGGAAAAGAACAGAATGGGAAAGACTAAAGATCTCTTCAAGAAAATTAGAGATACCAAGGGAACATTTCATGCAAAGATGGGCTCGATAAAGGACAGAAATGGTCTGGACTTAACAGAAGCAGAAGATATTAAGAAGAGGTGGCAAGAATACACAGAAGAACTGTACAAAAAATATCTCCACGACCCAGATAATCATGATGGAGTGATCACTAATCTAGAGACAGACATCTTGGAATGTGAAGTCAAGTGGGCCTTAGAAAGCATCACTACGAACAAAGCTAGTGGAGGTGATGGAATTCCAGTTGAGCTGTTTCAAATCCTGAAAGATGATGCTGTGACAGTGCTGCACTCAATATGCCAGCACATTTGGAAAACTCAGCAGTGGCCACAGGACTGGAAAAGGTCAGTTTTCATTCCAGTTCCAAAGAAAGGCAATGCAAAAGAATGCTCCAATTACCGCACAATTGCACTCATCTCACATGCTAGTAAAGTAATGCTCAAAATCCTCCAAGCCAGGCTTCAGCAATACGTGAACCGTGAACTCCCTGATGTTCAAGCTGGCTTTAGAAAAGGCAGAGGAACCAGAGATCAAATTGCCAACATCCGCTGGATCATGGAAAAAGCAAGAGAGTTCCAGAAAAACATCTACTTCNGAAACTCCAGTACTTTGGCCACCTCATGCGAAGAGTTGACTCATTGGAAAAGACTCTGATGCTGGGAGGGATTGGGGGCAGGAGGAGAAGGGGACGACCGAGGATGTGATGGCTGGATGGCATCACTGACTCGATGGACGCGAGTCTTAGTGAACTCCGGAAGTTGGTGATGGACAGGGAGGCCTGACATGGGGTCACAAAGAGTCGGACATGACTGAGTGACTGAACTGAAGTGAACTTAGCAGGTAATCATCCCACCTGCCTGAACACAGCCAGTGACACAAGTGAAACCACAGATGACCCATTTGAGGGCCGCTCTTACAGCGTGACTCAGTTTTCTTTTTCACTCTTGGTAACTTTGTGCTGCTTTTTCTGCACTTTGTCCCACTATTTTGAAGTCTGTGTTTTCACATCAGGGAATATATGGCCCAGTAATAAGAAAGTGCCTTTACAAGGCTGCCACCTGGCACAATGGATCTAGTTAATTCCCAATAAGAAAAATGATTCATTACAATTAAAGATTTACAGTTTATTACAGATTTTTAACAATATATTTAAAAGCTATATCCACTCTACAGACTAACATAAAAATTAAGCATATTAATTATATACTCAGATTAAATGTATTAAAGATTGCTGAAAATAGCGGTAATTTAAAAGACAATATTTATTTTTAAAAATAGGAATTAGAAGAATGCTTACATATCATCAGAGACATTTTTTATATAAATTAAGGCTGATTCAGACATAATATTTTATTTGTGAATGAAATTTTAAAAGTTACCTTCACAGACAGGAGATTCTGGGTACCAACCAAAGTTATAGCACTGAATTAAGTCAGAGCCACTTAGATAATAATTTTTATGACAGAAAAACTGAACTACATCTCCTTCTTCATAGGTTTGCTTTACAGGATGAAAATAACCGTTTTCTATTACTCTTAAAGAAGAGCATTTTAATTCTAAAAATGAAAGAACAGATAAAAAACAAAGACGGGTTATTTTTCCTGCTAGAACAAAATCCACTTACTACTTACATGCCATATCTGAATTCGAATTCAGCAACTTTGCTATTATCCACAGCAAAGCTTGTCAATTTATACATTTATTAAATATCAATAAACTCATTTTAAGTATCCGAACTAAAAGGATTCTCTCTTCTTTGAGAGCCTGAAATGAGGAAAGCCTACTGTCAACATCATTAAAATCAGAAGTGAAAAAAGCAAAATTATGGAAAAAGGAACATAATTAGCCTAACAACTTGCACCCATGTCTGGGAGGGACTTTTTCAGAGTGAAAGCAGCTGTCTTCAAAGGGGAAACCTACTGGTGCATTGTGGGGCGAGGGCCCATCCGTACGGGTGACACTCGGCCTCCTCTGCCCTCTTCCCAGAAGCTGTGTGGTACCCAGAGATGCACTCGTATCGTACTCTGTCCTTCACTTTGAATGTTCTCTGTGTTGTGGAATAATTCCCATGATGCAATTCAGGGGCCAAGCATGTTTCTAAAAAAAAAAATTAAAGTCATTTGTTTTATGGACTTCATCCCTGAATCTAGAATATTAAAAGGAAATCTCAGAAAGTATTTTCAACTTTTACTTACTTTGAATCTTAACAAACATATGACAGAATCAACTCTCAGCAAAACTGAAAAATAGTCAAAGTTTGTCTTTGTCTCTTGAGTCCCTTTTTTCATGCACTCTGCATCCTAACCCTACTGGTCTTCCAGCCTTCAAATTCTACTCTGGAGTATTGGCCAAAGGCCACAATTCAACAGAAGGCTTGTGCGTTAACAAGTTTTTCATGATGTCCAATCTGCGAGTTTGTATAATTTAAATAGCTAACACCACACTAACTACATGTATATAGGTAGATAGATAGATAGATGATACATCAGTTCAGTTCAGTTCAGATCAGTCGCTCAATCGTGTCCAACTGTTTGCAACCCCATGGACTGCAGCACCCCAGGCATCCCTGTCCATCACCAACTCCCAGAGGTTACTCAAACTCATGTCCATTGAGTCAGTGATGCCTTCCAACCATCTCATCCTCTGTCGTCCCCTTCTCCTGCCTTCAATCTTTCCCAGCATCAGTGTCATTTCAAATGAGTCAGTTCTTCGCATCAGGTGGCCAAAGGATTGGAATTTCAGCTTCAGCATCACACCTTCCAATGAATATTCAGGACTAATTTCCTTTGCAGTCTAAGGGACTCTCAACACCACAGTTCAAAAGCATCAATTCTTCGCCGCTCAGGTTTCTTTATTGTCCAACTCTCACATCCATACATGACTACTGGAAAAACCGTAGCTTTGACTAGATGGACCTTTGTTGGCAAAGTAATGTCTCTGCTTTTTAATATGCTGCCTAGGTTGGTCATAGCTTTTCTTCCAAGGAACAAGCGTCTTTTAATTTCATGACTCATAGTCACCATCTGCAGTGATTTTGGAGCCAAAAAAATAAAGTCTCTCACTGTTTCTACTGTTTCCCCATCTATTTGCCATGACGTGATGGGACTAGATGCTATGATCTTAGTTTTCTAAATGTTGAGTTTTAAGCCAACATTTTCACTCTCCTCTTTCACTTTCATCAAGAGGTTCTTTAGTTCTTCGCTTTCTGCCATAAGGGTGGTATCATCTGCATATCTGAGGTTATTGATATTTCTCCTGGCAATCTTGGTTCCAGCTTGTGCTTCATCCAGTCCAGCATTTCTCTCTCTCTCTCTCTATATATATATATATATACACACACACACATATTCAAATGATTGCTTTAAGTTTATCTGATATTGACTTGCAGAATAAAGTAATGTGCATTATTTCAAATTCTTGTCTAATGAAGGAAATCATTTATATATGTTGCAAAAAGCAGGTTCATTAAGGTTCTTTCCTTTTCTCTTACATCAATTCTTTTTTTTTTGTTACTAGCAGAAAGTAGGAATTCTTGGAGTAGGTGTGCTGTGGAAGATGGGGTCCCTCGGATGAAGGAAACACCTAATATTTGAAGGAAACAACATAATAACTTCCTGCATTAGTAGATATACTAAAAAATAAACTATATTTCAATAAAAATACCTGTCACTATAAGAAAGCACGAAACTGACTGAACCCCCAAGCTCTTGTCTTCAGGTTTAGGAGATGATTCTTAAACACGTACCATGTTCTTTCCTACAGGTTGGCTGGGAAGACCACCCATCAGCAAGGCATTGAACCACTTCTTCATCCTGCCCTGCGATGGTTTTGTATCCTGATGCACAATGATAGCGCATGTTCTCTTGTATTTTGTAAGATAATTTTGAATCAAAGATGTAACCATTCTTCAAGTCAGGCTTAGGGCACTTTTCTGTGGGGAGAAAAATATTTCTTTTCTAAATTGATGAAATTAAGCTTTATTTTTTTTTAAAGTTGTAAAACTAACAATGCAAAAGTTTAGTGTTATTCTTGGAGTTTTAAGGAGAAAAACAATTCACTTTTTTGTGAATGTTAAACAAGGAATTCACAATTCCTTGATTTAATTTAATTTTGGAAGTATCTCTTTAAAAGCTGATTCAGTTCGATACTGGAATTGTTGGTATGCACTGACTTCGATTTTCTCAGTCATCCCCACCCCTACCTCATCTACTTTAGAAAATATATGCAGAGATCTGCTTCTAATTATCATTAATGGGAAATGGAAGGATTTTCTTTTAGGTTTACTTCCTAATACTTTTGAGACCACTGCATTTGATAATTTTTTAACATCATGTAGCTAAAGCACATGTACCTAACTCTATGAATCCTTATATAATCCTGCAGACAAGTTATTGTGGAAATTGTGTTCATCTATTTTTTTCAGCCTCTGATTGCCTACGAGCACAGTAAGACTCCTTAGTCGGTCTATATAGACTGTGAATGAGTCACAGACATGCTACTTCGAGTTCACAGAGCTAATTTTTAGTAAATACCTGGGACAGTGATATGTTGAATAGGACATTTATCTTTAGCATCGAATGCAGTTCAATCAGTTTTTGAGCATGATTAATGGACCCTCATAATAAACCAATTCAGAAAGGTGAAAGAGATTTGTCCAAGGTTAGTGTTAGTGTATGGGGTCGCACAGAGTCGGACACGACTGAAGCGACTTAGCAGCAGCAGCAGCAGTGTTAGTTTAAATATGTCATACTTGCTGTGTGGAAGCACTCTATACAGATTGTCTCGCGGAAGTTGTGTGATTTGCATTTTATAGATGAGAAAGTCCGGCCCAGAATGTTTAAGCCACTTCCCAGGGGTAGAGGCAGGTCCACCAGGGCAGTCTGGCCACAGAGGGTACGTCTCAGCCCTGACCCTGCAGTGTTGACCCTCTTCATCCTCTTCCAGCTTCTACTTCACTGCTCTCACAACATCTCATCTCAGATGTTTAATTTACTTTTATCCTCCAGCTATGAATGAGGTTCATTTATTGCAGTTAATCTATGATCTGTGTTAACACTAAAAAGTGTAAAGCTTAAATTGGTGGTCTGTCCACAAGTCGTGGAATGGATAACTATCCCACATGGATATGTTTACTGGACATATCAACCACTGTAAATAAACATCGTATTTCTTCTAAATGAAACGAACTCAACCAAAGCCCCTTACTCTGCAAAACAGAGCTTGGGAACTGTGTCAACAGAGAGAGGTCACCTGACGCCCTGGAAACCAGCTGATAATCTCTAGTGTTTCTAGTGTAGCCTGACATGAAATATTGGGTTCTGCCAAACAGATTTCCTTTCCACCAATTTGAACTCAAAAATTCAGAAAAACAGATTGTTCAATGGATATTATGCAAGGAGAAGTCATACAAAGGAGAAAGGAGTCTTTCAAATGATAAAATACTAGAGTAACAACCTTATACTTCCTAAGGCCAGCGTCAGATATTTTTCTGGCTCCTGTAGAATTCTCTGTATAAGTCTCTCATTCCTCAAAGTAACTAGATGGTGTGTCTGTTCCTTGCCATGTGATAACAATTTCAATAATTGCCCTTATTCTCTTCCCAGAGTATTATTAAGAACAGATAAGGGGGCTTCCCTGGTGGCCTAGCTGTAAAGAATTCAGCTGCCAGTGCAGGAGACATGGGTTTGATCCCTGATCCGGGAAGATCCCACACGCTGAGGGGCAACTGAGCCCATGAGCCACCACTTGAGCTTGTGATCTAGAGCCCAGGAGCCTCAACAGCTGAGCCCACATGCCATGACTATGGATGCCTGCGTGCCTAGAGCCCATGCTCTGAAACAAGGGAGGCCACCTCGATGAGAACCCCACGCAGCACAGCTAGAGAGTAGCTCCTACTCACGGCGGCTAGAGGAAGCCACGCAGCACGGAGACCCAGCACTGCCAAAAACAAATGCATAAATAAAACTGCTTTCAGGAAGATAAGGAAGTCAACATTTTAATGAAAAACATGATTTATGGAATTTCAGAATATACTTTCATTTTGTAGAAAAGCCCGAGGGCCGATAATTTTGTCCCTACCTACCGAAAGGTTCAGACACCTGCCCTCCGGGGCCCCTGGTTTCACCAGCTAGTCTGTTTGTGAGTTATCACGAGAGCGGCCCCGCCGCTGACTTACTGAAGCACTGCGGTTCTGGAGACCAGCCTGCCGCCGTACACGTGGTCCGTGCCTCGCGTTTTCCAGTTGCAGTCGTATAACCAACCGAGCAGGAAAATGACAGATTTTGGTTTATGCTCATTGGAAAGTAATAACTTTCAAAAGTATAGTAATACTGGGCAATCCTTCCGTTCTCCACACTAGGAAGACCACAGGGCTTCTCTGAAATGAGAAAACAATAAGCTGCACACTGAAAAATACATTTAAAACCATGCAATTTGTGAGCAAGTGACAATACATTTTAAAATTCAAAGTGTTTGCAGACACTGTAGCCAGTACTTACTTTCTATTACTTAACGTTTTAAGGGACTTTTGTGACAATACCTTTCAATCAGAATTAATCTGCTAGCAACCCCAACTCCCAGTCGTTAGAATTAGGCTGGGTAGGCCACTTCCTCAGAGAAGCTTCCCCTAACTTTGTCAAGCAGCATGTTCTAATAGAAACAGAACACAGCTGACATTTCTTTGTGTGAAAGAAGATTATAACCACACAATAATTACAAAATTAGCTAGAATATTGCAATGTCTCATGGTACAGCTAATAGACAATTTTATCAGCTGTTTTTTTCCTAATTAGACAGAAAAATAACAGGAAACTATTTATATAAAAATTATGTTATACCAGAATTAAATGCATCAAGTCAGATGAATTCTATTCCATAATTTTAATTGCAAAACCTCTTTTGGCAGAAAATTTGTAGTAAGCTATTCAACTAAAAGCGGTTGTAGATAATCTGTAGGCTATTTTAGTCAACAAATTCCCTCCAGTGTTTTAAAAGAGCATTATGGCCCTGGTAATCATGATGATGTGATCACTAATCTAGAGCCAGACATCTTGGAATGTGAAGTCAAGTGGGCCTTAGAAAGCATCACTATGAACAAAGCTAGTGGAGGTGATGGAATCCCAGTTGAGCTGTTTCAAATCCTGAAAGATGATGCTGTGAAAGTGCTGCACTCAATATGCCAGCAAATTTGGAAAACTCAGCAGTGGCCACAGGACTGGAAAAGGTCAGTTTTCATTCTAATCCCAAAGAAAGGCAATGCCAAAGAATGCTCAAACTACCGCACAATTGCACTCATCTCACACGCTAGTAAAGTAACGCTCAAAATTCTCCAAGCCAGGCTTCAGCAATATGTGAACCGTGAACTTCCTGATATTCAACCTTGTTTTAGAAAAGGCAGAGGAACCAGAGATCAAATTGCCAACATCCACTGGATCATGGAAAAAGCAAGAGAGTTCCAGAGAAACATCTATTTCTGTTTTATTGACTATGCCAAAGCCTTTGACTGTGTGGATCTCAATAAACTGTGGGAAATTCTGAAAGAGATGGCAATACCAGACCACCTGACCTGCCTCTTGAGAAACCCATATGCAGGTCAGGAAGCAACAGTTAGAAATGGACATGGAACAACAGACAGGTTCCAAATCGGAAAAGGAGTACGTCAAGGCTGTATATTGTCACCCTGCTTATTTAACTTCTATGCAGAGTACATCATGAGAAATGCTGGGCTGGAAGAAGCACAAGTTGGAATCAAGATTGCTGGGAGAAATATCAATAACCTCAGATATGCAGATGACAACACTCTTATAGCAGAAAGTGAATAGAAACTAAAAAGCCTCTTGATGAAAGTGAAAGAAAAGAGTGAAAAAGTTGGCATAAAGCTCAATATTCAGAAAAGTAAGATCATGGCATCTGGTCCCATCACTTCATGGGAAATAGATGGGGAAACAGTGGCTGACTTTATTTTTTTGGGCTCCAAAATCTCTGCAGATGGTGATTGCAGCCATGAAATTAAAGACACTTACTCCTTGGAAGGAAAGTTATAACCAACCTAGACAGCATATTGAAAACCAGAGACATTACTTTGCCAACAAAGGTCCATCTAGTCAAGGCTATGGTTTTTCCAGTGATCATGTATGGATGTGAGAGTTGGACTATAAAGAAACCTGAGCGTCGAAGAATTGATGCTTTTGAACTGTGGTGTTGGAGAAGACTCTTGAGAGTCCCTTGGACTGCAAGGAGATCCAACCAGTCCATCCTGAAGGAGATCAGTCCTGGGTGTTCATTGGAAGGACTGTGCTGAGGCTGAAACTCCAATACTTTGGCCACCTGATGCGAAGAGTTGAGTCATTGGAAAAGACTCTGATGCTGGGAGGGACTGGGCACAGGAGGAGAAGGGGAGGACAGAGGATGAGATGGCTGGATGGCATCACTGGATGGCATCACTGGATGGCATCATGACTTGATAGACATGAGTTTGACTGAACTCCGGGAGTTGGTGATGGACAGGGAGGCCTGGTGTGCTGCGATTCATGGGGTCTCAAAGAGTCGGACGCGACTGAGCGACTGAACTGAACTGAACTGAGTAATGATGGTGGGAAGGAGGTTCAGGAGGGAGGAGACATACGTATACCTATGGCTGAAAAAATAAACAAGTGAAAACAAAAAAGCAATACTAGCACAGGGCTGGGGTGAGGATGAAGTGGGATGATTCCTGGTCTATGGTAAAACAGGTCATGTGACCGCAGGACAGAGCTGTTTCTGCTGGAACATGGAGGCTTGAGTTCGAGCGTCAACCCTGCAGCCCATTTCCACTGAGGAGTGCAAGGCACCTTCACCAATGTCCTTTCTTAACTCAATATCCTTCTCTTCTGGGTTTATCTCTTCTCTCCTGAGCCCCTCCTCAACTCCTCCCAGAGCTCTTGAACAGAGAAATCTTTGTCAGTGGATAATCTGCATGTGACCACAACCCTCAGCCCCTGTATCCTCCAGAGTGGGGCTCAGAGGAGGTGCCAGGCTGGGGACCCACCTTTGGGACCCCCCTTCAGTGGCCCAATCAGCTGTTGATGCTGAAGGAGGCAAGAGGCCATCCTGTAGGAGCATTTCTTAGAACTGTCTCCTAAAGTGTTGCTGAGCTTGCTTTCTCCCAGCAGGTCTGTGAGTCCAGTCCACTGTAGCTAACAGGTTTGGGTTTTGTTTTTTTTTTTCCCCAGCCTCATAATTCTTCTGTTAGGGTGTGTGTGTTGTGTGTGTGTGTGTGTGTGTGGTAAGATACACATAATATGCGTGTGCTTAGTCACTCAGTCCTGTCCAACTTTTTGCGACCCCATGGATGGTAGCACACCCATGTGATTCTCCAGACAAGAATACTAGAGTGGTTAACCATTCCGCAACCCAGGGATGGCACCTGGGTCTCCTGCATTGCTGACAGATTCTTTACTGTCTGAGCCACCAGGGAAGCCCAAACATAATATAAACCTTACCATTCTAACCCTTTCTAGGTGTTCAGTTCAGTGGCATTAAGTATATCCATGTTATTGCATAACCATCACCACCATCCATCTCCAGAACAGTTAACATCTTCAAAGCTGAAGATATTAACTTTCTTTCTTTCTTTCTTTCCCCACTAAACAGTTACTCCCCATTCCCTCCCACCAGCTCCTTCTGGAAACCACCACTCTATCAATCATTCCACCACCACCAATCATGTCTCCATGATTCTACTCCTCTGGGTACCTCATACAGGTGGAATCATACAGTATTTGTCCTTTTGTGACTAGCTTATTTCACTTAGCATAATGCCCTCAAGGGCTTCCCTGGTGGCTTAGACAGTAAAGAATCCCTGCAATGTGGGAGACCTGAGTTTGATCCCTGGGTCATGAAGATCCCCTACAGGAGGGCATGGCAACCCACTCCAGTATTCTTGCCTGGAGAATCCACATGGATAGAGGAGTCTGGCGGGCTATAGTCCATGGAGTCACAAAGAGCTGGACACAACTGAGCAATTAAGCACAAATGGCCTCAAGGTTTATCCATGTGTTAGAATTTCCTTCCTTTGTGGGACTTCCCTGGTGGTCCAGTGACTAAGACTCCATGCTCCCGATGCAGGGGGCCTCGGTTCAACCCCTGGTTAGGGATCTAAGATTTCACACACCACAACTAAACATTCTGCATGCCAAAACTAAGACATGGTGCAGCCAAATAAATAAATATTTTTAAAAAGAATTTCCTTCCTTTTTAATCTATAATCTATTTCATTGTCCTTTTATATAGTTCGTGAGGTTCTCCAGCAAGTTTACTGGGGTGGTTTGCCATTCCCTCCTCCAGCGGATCACATTTTGTCAGAACTCTCTGCTATGACCTGTCTTGGGTGACCCTACACAGCATGGTTCATAGTTTCATCGAGTTATGCAAGCTCCTTCACCGTGACAAGGCAGTGATCCGTGGTGTTAGAGAAGACTCCTGAGAGTCCCTTGGACAGCAAGGAGATCAAACCATTCAATCTTAAGGGACATCAACACTGAATACTCGTCAGAAGGACTAATGCTGAAACTGAAATTTTGGTCATCTGATGCGAACAACTGACTCATTGGAAAAGTCCCTGATGCTGGGAAAGATTGAGGGCAGAAGGAGAAGTGGGTGTCAGAGGATGAGATGGCTGGATGGCATCACCAACGCAATGGACCTGAACTTGGGCAAACTTCAGGAGATGTTGAGGGACAGGGAGGCCTGGCATGCTGCAGTCCATGAGGTCGCAAAGTGTTGGACATAACTGGGCAATTGAACGACAACAACAATATTCCATTGCTAGCATATGTCATATTTATTTTATCCATTCATCCTTTGATGGACACTTTTGTTGCTTCTACATTTTGGCTATTGTGAATAATTCTGCAAGGAACACAGGTGTACAAATATATCCAAGTCGCTGCTTTCAACCCTTTTGGGCATCTATCCAGTTATTGCTGGATTCCCTGGTGGCTCAGATGGTAAAGCGTCTGTTTACAATGAGGAAGACCCGGGTTCGATCCCTGGGTTGGGAAGATCCCCTGGAGAAGGAAATGGCAATCCACTCCAGGACTATTGCCTGGAAAATCCTATGGACAGAGGAGCCTGGTAGGCTACAGCCCATGGGGTCGCAAAGAGTTGGACACGACTGAGCGACTTCACTTCACTATGGTAACTCCATGTTTAATTTTTTGAGAAACCACCATGCCATTTTCCACAGTGGTTGTATCAGTTTACATTCCTACCACCAATGCAAAAGGATTCTAATTTCTCCACATCTTTGCCAATCCTTTTTTCCTGTATTTTGGAAAAATTTAATTTTTTTATAATAGTCATCCTAATCTCTTGAGAAATCTGTATGCAGGTCAGGAAGAAATGGACATGGAACAACAGACTGGTTCCAAAAGGAAAAGGAGTACATCAAGGCTATAGATTGTCACCCTACTTATTTAATTTACATGTAGAGTACATCATGAGAAATGCTGGGCTGGATGAAGCACAAGCTGGAATCAAGATTACCGGAAGACCCTCAGATATGCAGATAACACCACCCTTATGGCAGAAAGTGAAGAAGAACAAAAGAGCCTCTTGATGAGAGTGAAAGAGGAGAGTGAAAAAGTTGGCTTAAAGCTCAACATTCAGAAAACGAAGATCATGGCATCCAGTCCCATCACTTCATGGGAAATAGATGGGGAAACAGTGGAAACAGTGCCAGACTTTATTTTTCTGGGCTCCAAAGTCACAGCAGATGGTGACCGCAGCCATGAAATTAAAAGACACTTACTCCTTGCAAGGAAAGTTATGACCAACCTAGACAGCATATTCAAAAGCAGAGACATTACTTTGCCAACGAAGGTCCAACTAGCCAAGGCTATGGTTTTTCCAGTAGTCATGTATAAATGTGAGAGTTGGACTATAAAGAAAGCTGAGTGCCAAAGAACTCATGCTTTTGAACTGTGGTGCTGGAGAAGACTCTTGAGAGTCCCTTAGACCGCAAGGAGATCCAACCAGTCCATCCTAAAGAAATCAGTCCTGAATATTCATTGGAAGGACTGATGCTGACGCTGAAACTCCAATACTTTGGCCACCTAATGTGAAGAACTGACTCATTAGAAAAGACTCTGATGCTGGGAAAGATTGAAGGCAGGAGGAGAAGGGGACAAGAGAGGATGAGATGGTTGGATGGCATCACTGACTCAATGGACATGAGTTTGAGTAAGCTCCAGGAGTTGGTGATGAACAGGGAGGCCTGGTGCTTTGCAGTCCATGGGGTAGCAAAGAGGTGGACACGACTGAGAGACTGAACCAAACTGAGTGAGTGTGAAGTGGTATCTCACTATAGTTTCAATTTGCATTTCTGTAATGATTAGTGATTGTTGAGCATCATTCCATATGCTTATTGGCCATTTGCATATCATCTTTGAAGAAACAGCTACTTGAGTTCTTTGCCCATTTTTTAATTGGTTGTTTGTTTTCTGGTTGTTGACTCATTGGAGTTCTTTACATAATCTGTATATTAACCCCTTTTCAGATACCCGGTTGACAAGCATTTTCTCCTATTCTCTGGGCTGCCTTTTCACTCTGTAGATAGTATCTGGGATGCACAAAAATTTCTATTTTGATGAAATCCAATTTATCTTTTTTCTCTTCTCTTGACTGTGGTTTTGGTATTGTAGCTATAATTTAGGTTTTTTTAGCCTCTTGATGAGAGTGAAAGAGGAGAGTGAAAAAGTTGGCTTAAAGCTCAACATTCAGAAAACGAAGATCATGGCATCCAGTCCCATCACTTCATGGGAAATAGATGGGGAAACAGTGGAAACAGTGCCAGACTTTATTTTTCCGGGCTCCAAAGTCACAGCAGATGGTGACCGCAGCCATGAAATTAAAAGACACTTACTCCTTGCAAGGAAAGTTATGACCAACCTAGACAGCATATTCAAAAGCAGAGACATTACTTTGCCAACGAAGGTCCAACTAGCCAAGGCTATGGTTTTTCCAGTAGTCATGTATAAATGTGAGAGTTGGACTATAAAGAAAGCTGAGTGCCAAAGAACTCATGCTTTTGAACTGTGGTGCTGGAGAAGACTCTTGAGAGTCCCTTAGACCGCAAGGAGATCCAACCAGTCCATCCTAAAGAAATCAGTCCTGAATATTCATTGGAAGGACTGATGCTGACGCTGAAACTCCAATACTTTGGCCACCTAATGTGAAGAACTGACTCATTAGAAAAGACTCTGATGCTGGGAAAGATTGAAGGCAGGAGGAGAAGGGGACAAGAGAGGATGAGATGGTTGGATGGCATCACTGACTCAATGGACATGAGTTTGAGTAAGCTCCAGGAGTTGGTGATGAACAGGGAGGCCTGGTGCTTTGCAGTCCATGGGGTAGCAAAGAGGTGGACACGACTGAGAGACTGAACCAAACTGAGTGAGTGTGAAGTGGTATCTCACTATAGTTTCAATTTGCATTTCTGTAATGATTAGTGATTGTTGAGCATCATTCCATATGCTTATTGGCCATTTGCATATCATCTTTGAAGAAACAGCTACTTGAGTTCTTTGCCCATTTTTTAATTGGTTGTTTGTTTTCTGGTTGTTGACTCATTGGAGTTCTTTACATAATCTGTATATTAACCCCTTTTCAGATACCCGGTTGACAAGCATTTTCTCCTATTCTCTGGGCTGCCTTTTCACTCTGTAGATAGTATCTGGGATGCACAAAAATTTCTATTTTGATGAAATCCAATTTATCTTTTTTCTCTTCTCTTGACTGTGGTTTTGGTATTGTAGCTATAATTTAGGTTTTTTTAAGGATTTTTTTTTTTTCATTTCAAATATTGTGGCCAAAAAGAAACTATGATTCAAAGAAAGTGATGGGCTTATTCCATCCGATCGTTAGTTATTAATAGTAAGCTCTGGGCTGAGAATCCATATTCTTGGCTCTTCGGGGACTCTCATTGGAAGTACAAAACAAGGCAGATACCTTGGTGAGAGCTGAAGCAAATCTCTAAAGTAATCTTCAGTTACCCTACAGTTACATCGACCCCAAATATGAAAAATAAATCTCCAGTTTTGTCTTTTTGTCGGTCACGTGCAAGTTTTAATCTAATGTTCAAAATAGAAAGCTTCTGGAATGGAGAGTCTGTGAAATATTTTAGAATGTGTTCATTTCTGGGCACTGCTTTTTACTAGAGCAGAGATCCCTGTTCAGAATGAATCAATGGGTGGTTTACACCATGTTATCAAGTCCTCAGTTGAGGAAGTCTGCGAAGCTGCACCCGCTCCCCGGCCAGAACTGCCTTGCTTTTGGTGAGCTAGCAAGGGAGCGAGTCATCTTTCATTTCATCGTGCTTGAAGACAGTTCCTCTGCTCCCACCCCTACCGCCCAGCCCCCTCCAACTCCACTCACCGCTTAGTTTAGGCAGTAAAGCAATAAAGCAATGGGTCTGCGTTGGAGGGTTTCTAAAAGGAAAGATAAACACAGTGGGCAACTTGATGGGCCACAATGAAAGGAACTCATTATGAGGCCACTCAACAGCTCAGCCTCCTTTCCTAGTAAAACTGGAGTCAACCTGATCATTTCAGGGGCGCTGGGTGGAAGGGGGGCTTCTCCAACCATCGGGAGTGTGGTGGGTTTTTCAGTCTCTCTCTTCTTGAAGGTCTAAGAGTTGTAATCCTGCTCCGAGCTCTGCAGGGAGAGCATCTAATGGTGACTTCAAATTTAGCGTCAGCTCTCCGCAAGTGACAGTGAGCACCGACCCTTGTGTCCCTTCGGGGAATCAATGAGAGGACGTGGAAATTTTGGGCCTCGGGGAGTTCTCGCCCCTGTGCGATCCTCTAACGCTCCGCGCCCAGAGCCCTTTGGGGAAGGGACAAGCAAGCCACGCCGTCCCCGTGACGCCGCTGCTCTCAGGCCGCTCGCCCCACACTCTGGGGAGCCCGAGGTCTAAAACCCAGCCCAGCGGCAGCACGTTCTGTGCACCCCGAGGCTGAGCACTTGATCACCCCGGGAGCCGCTTTCCTCGGTCTTCGTCCCGCTTCCAAGCCAACGCGAAAAAGAGGGAACACGGAGAGCGCGGGCGGGGAAGCGGCCCGGGGCTGGGGCCGGCCCGCGGGCGGGGCGGGCGTCACCATGAAAGGTAGGGCGGGCTTCGGGGCGCGCGGGAGGGGGCGAGGTGCCAAGTTTCTCTGCGCGGAGACCCGGTGCTGGATTTGGTGCGCGCATCCTGGGGGGCGTCCCCGGGTCTCGGGAGTCGGGTACCGCCGGAGATCTCGGGGTTGGGCATTTGAAGCCGGCAAGTACCGCCCTCCCCACCGTATCTCAACAAAGTAGTTTGAAGCCCCAAGTCGTTGTTTACGGATTCCAGTTCCCAACTTTTTAATTGAAAAAATACGCCCAGGAGAGTGGAGGCATCATCACTCCCCACCCTCGGCCCCTCTAGTTCGTTCTGCGCCCTGGGGAACGCCCCACTCTCTCCAAGGTCCCTCTCCCTCCCCGCCGTTGCGGCTTCCCCGTCTGAGAAGTCGACGGGTGTTTTCTCCCGGACTCGGGGATGTTCTCGGTGCGCCCTCCCCACATCTGGCAATGATTAGGTGCCCGCGGAGTTCAGCTGGCTCGGGAAGTGCGTTTGGCATCTTTCTCCATTAGCCCCACTGGCTGGAAAATCACCGCCCTCGGTTTCGCGTCCCTTCCATGTGCCCGCCTGCAGAGCTGTGCCCACGTGTGATCAGGGGCGACACAGTCCCCCGGGAGGTGTCCACCGCAGGCGGGTTTAGGGAAGTGTCAGATGCTATCGCATTTTTTAGCGAGCAGCGCTTCGCAGGGAAGCCGTCTGTTGAGTGGAAAACGAAGATCTGTCAACAGAATCTCGATCTGTATGTGAGATAAATAATCACAGCAGAGGTATCGTTTTGAGATGGGCCGGCGTGGTGTTTACACAAGACTGGAATCCTGGATTTGGGCTAGGATAGGGCTGCCGTCTATGGGGTCACACAGAGTCGGACACGACTGAAGTGACTTAGCAGCAGCAGCAGCAACAACACGTCTCGGTTCCCCCGCGGGCCGGACCCGAGTGAGGGGGCTCGGTTCGAGATGCCATCTGACCGCTAGGACCGAGCTTCCAGCAGCCCGAAAACGCGCAATGCGACCTCTTTGACTTGGAAGCGTTGCTGATCCAGGCGCGCGCCTCCGGAGCCCCACAGACTTGGAAAGTAACTTTTGGCTCTAGGTTTCTCTCTGCAAGGCAGATCACGCTAAACAGTTCGGAGCGATAATGTCCTACCAATTAGCTCTCCTTCCAGGGGAGTTCTGTGTCCTTCTTTGGAGACCCTGGGAAGGAAGGGGACAAAAACGCCAGGTGGAAAGAGTCTCGCCCCCGGGCCAGAGACACAGAAGACAG
This sequence comes from Cephalophus harveyi, assembly GCA_006410635.1. Taxonomy (NCBI): domain Eukaryota; kingdom Metazoa; phylum Chordata; class Mammalia; order Artiodactyla; family Bovidae; genus Cephalophus; species Cephalophus harveyi. The sequence goes on along the minus strand of SJYT01085153.1, from coordinate 360,851 downwards.
GATGCAACGCAAGAGACACACAACTCAAGAGACACAAAAGACAGGATTTCAAAACGCAGCGTGTGTGCGTTCCTTCTCTCTACGTCTCAGTTTGTCTTCTCTCATTTACATTCTAGGAAAGGCGCACTTTCCTTAGCCAGCACTGATTAGGGATCTTCCCAGAATGGCAAGAGCTCACGCGGCTAAGCTTTGCTCTGGCGCTCAGTTACCATCATTTTAGCCAGAAGTTAATCTTCTCATTGCTGGTCACTGAGGCCAGGAGGTTTTGAACTTTTGGAAAGATAAGCCAGCTCCTCATTTCATCAGCTCCCATATGGCTTCCTAAACCCTGAAAATCTAGTTATGCCTTTGACTGGGTCAATGACTGTTACTGCAGTTTGGGTATTTTTTTCAATGTTAATTAAAATCTGTAATGGAATACATACCTACAGGTTATGTGTATGTATGCTGTGTGCTGAGTTGCTTCAGTTGTTGTGTCCAACTCTTTTTGACCTCATGGACTATAGCCCACCAGGCTCCTCTGCCCATGGGATTCTCCAGGCAAAAATATTGGAGTAAGGAACCATTCCCTTCTCCAGGGTTTTTTCTCATCCCAGGGGTCGAACTGAGTCTCCTCTGTTATAGGCAGATTCTTTACGGTCAGAGTCACCAGGGAAGTGTGTGTATATATATATGACTTACAGTACATTCTAGGCCAGCTAGCACACCGCTTGGAGAAGGCTCATTGCTTATCCTCTGTGGTCTGGACACTGCCTCAACACCCCACTTACCTTCTGCCCCAATAGGTAAGGGGACTGAGGGGCTGAATTCCTGGGGAGGCTAGTCACTTTGAAGCCCTCTTTTAAAAGGAAATGTTCTGTGAGAGGTTTGCTTACCAACAATTGCCATAGAATTTGTGTTTGTCTGGTGTGTGAGGTGGGGAAGGTAGCAGACAGTAATGTTTTTTCAGTACCTACTAAGTGTGCCAGTATGCTCCACCCTCTACAAACACTTTATCAGTGAACCCTGTCAAACACCCTATAAGATAGGCTTTTTTAACCCCTACTCCATAGATATGGAAACAGTCCCGAAGAAATAGAAACCAGCAACAAAGGGGGTAGTAGGCATCTAAACACAAGCTTTGCCAGGTTCCCTGTGAGTCTTGGAGAGACCTAGGATACCAGATAGAACCCCTGGACTGGAAGAAAAGTGATTCTCAGATGATTAAGTAGCCAAGGAACTCAAAGCTGGTGCAGCAGTCAGGAAGGGATGGAGCCAAGAAATCAGACACAAGCCTTCTGAAGCCAAGCAGAGTATGTTTTTAGCCAAAAAAAGAAAGCTGCCTTTACCAGGTAGAATTATTTGGACAATTTGTCATAGGTAACCAACACAGAATTTTCCTTGGGTTCGTAATTATGTCATAAAGCAATGAACTTATTATGTTTAAGCCAATGTTGCATTAGTACTTGATTTCTCTAAGTGATAGAAATCTGTGACAGACCTTGCAAATGCTTAAAATTGAAGTGTTAACCCCAAACATTCTTTAGCCAAATAGAAAATTAGTGGACATCTTAGAAACTACAGAAGTTTATTTGTCAAGGCAAGAATTCAGCTACTATGCAAGTCAGATGCCTTTTCAAGGCACTTATTTGACTTTCTAATTCTGATTTTTAAACTTGGGATATAGCCTTTGTAAAAACCCAGGCCTTTGGAGTCTAATTCCAAGGCTTCGATGAGCCACAGCACCACCTATCTGTTGTGTTCAGAAATATCTGTCTCTTTTAATATTTCTTCCTTCTCTAGAGTCCCAAGTAGAAAAATAATGACATCATTATACATTTTCCGGAAGAAAATTACTTGCCCTGTTGCTGGAATACTTTAAGTGTTCCACAGTGATTAAAACATGAAGTTGGTTTTAATTTATTTCTAATTACGTTTTCAGTTAGCTGTACTGCACCATAAATTTCATGGTTTTTAATATTCACGCTCTTTATGAAGGAATCTGACTCCTCTAGAGTTAGGTGTGTCATTAAGAAATCACATTTCCAGTTCTGGAAGTTGGGAGTATTGGTGAGCTTTAATGCAGTAGCTCTTGTTACTTAAGAGATGGCCTGCAACAACCACCAGCTCACAGGACCACGTTGGTTCAAACCACTGCTCTAATTTAACGCAGGGAGGATGTCAGTGCCATTAAAGCATAGTGTTCAACTGCTTATATTTATGCTTTTGTGTGTAAACATTTCTGAAATGCTATCTGGCAATGATACTTTTAAAAGGTGCTAGTAAGCAGTATATTTCTACTCCCTGTTTTCCCAGACTGGCAGTATCTTGCCTTTCCAGGTGTCTAAAATGTCTTGTCCTTAACTGGGATAAGCAAACACTTGTGTAGGTTCTGACTGCTTTTAACATTGAAAGAATCATGTTTTCTGCAGGAAAATGAAAACAAAGTGAGGTCTTTTTCCTTTCACTGTTTGGAAATTGAGGCTTGTTTTCCTCTGGAAGACAAATTTGCAACCCAGTTACACTTTTGACTTTTCATTAGTTTGAAGATGCTTGACATTCCTAATCTGAGGTTTAATTATTGCTAAGTATATATCTTCCCAGTGGTCTCCTATGCAATTTTCCCAGATTGTTCCCATCCTCTGACCCTCACCCCCACTGCAACCATGTGGCTTATTCAACAATAATGGTGTGAATGAGAAAAGCTGGCAGATGATAATTTCTAAGCTTTAGCATAATTCTAATTTTCTGAATTCATGCTTATTTTTATTGAAGCATTATTTCAAAACCGTTGATGCAGCTGCTGCCTAAAGTAAGTTAAATGGCCTTCAAAGTGTTTGTTTTCAAATGAGAAAATAGACATTTAAAGTTTAGTGATAGAAAAATGTTATTCATCGAGCGAACCTAGCATGTGAGTGATCTCTTAGGAGGAAGTCCGATTCATGTCTTCCCACTAAGGGAAGAAGTGGTTAGGTGCTGGGAGGGCTTTCCAGATGGCACTAGTGGTAAAGAACCTGTCTGCCAATGCAGAAGACGTAAAAGACGCAGGTTCAATCCCTGGGTTGGGAAGATTCCCTGGAGAAGGGCGTGGAATCCATTCCAGTTTTCTTCCCTGAAGACCCCCATGGACAGAGGAGCCTGGCGGGCTATAGTCCACAGGGTCACAAATAGTCAGGCACAACTGAAGCAGCTTAGCACACATCCACACACAGGGAGCCCAGAATGGTGGCAGAGTGTAGCCTTTCTCCTTTTGAGGGGCAAATTAGAGTGAAAAGAATCGGGCAGTTGGGGGTCAGGGGGCAGTGTTCTAGGGCAGTTAGGTGATCATCTATGAAAAGCATCTACCCTCACCGCGAGTCGGCTGTAACCAGTCTGGTCCTGCCTTTCCATCTTTTGCTCTTGTGCCGTTCTGAAGGCACAGGCTCTCTCAGATTCTGGAATTCCTGTCTATGCCCTGGAGGCAGGGAACTGGGTTGTGGGTCCCTTCTATTTACGACCCCTGAATAATTTTGTAAACAATTCAGGGACGGCACACGGTGTCAGGTATCTACGACTCACTCGTCTCATCTTCTCCAGGGGAGGACAGACCGGAATCTGGAATTATTGCACCGTAGTTTCCAGACTTCTTTGACGACAAGAGAAGTCGGTCAGTGACCTCCTTGGAGAGATCCGACCTCGAGGACGTCTCTATTCCGTGTAAGGTCCCAACGACGGGAAACATCTTAAATAGACGACCCTCCAAAAGAACACTGACTAACTTACTCACACTTACCGAACGACTTCAGTAACTGAGACGTTTGTCGGGGACACGACAGAACGACTGTCCAAACGGAAGTCTGTCACATCGTAACAGTCTTAACGAAAAGTCCTTGTCTGAATTGGTGGTTACTAGTCGTTATTACTACTACTACTACTATTATTGTTTTTTATTTGTGGAATTGTTTCCTATCCTTCCATGACTGTAAGGAGTATCTTGGAAGTGAGAAATGATGACTATCGTACCAAAGATTAGTGTGGTCAGTAGGTTTCGAACCCCTTCCGTTGATAAGTTAGTTCGTAGTTAAACTAAAGATAAATTCACTTACTACAAACTTCCCGGGTTTGGTTTTATCATGGGACTTGTCCAGGACGACTAACGAATTCCCTGAAAACTTTAATATATCGTCACTTTCGTCTTTACTCATTAGGGCTTAATTTTAAGGTTTCTCTCAGGTCCTCGAAAGAATTGGGAACTTAAATAGTGTCAGGTAGCTATGAGAATTTTTAATAATTCCTTTCTACAAAAAGTTGTACCCTCTAATTTTTAATAAAATAAATAACCTTAACCTGTATAATTTATACTGAATACGAAGGACTCAGTAAACCCTGCTTTTAAGAAACAAAACACTTCAGTATTTGTGAACGGATTCTCCAACCTGAAAACTGTAAGACGCACGCTTTTGATTGAACAGTAACCAAACACTTTTATAGACGTGAAAACTCCGGATTCAGTGAATCAATACTGTATCTTTACAAACCTTTCATCGACTATATACATATATACTGTAATAAGTTTCCGTTTTATAGGTTTAAATATAAGATTTAAATATTAGGTTTCATAGTTATATATAACTATGAAATTTTATACGGATAGAGTTTTTTACATTAATATGTATCACAAGGGTCCTCACCTTGGACTGCTAAAGTCACACCACTCCTCACACCCGAGACTTTGGTCTCCCGGACGACTGGTGTATGTATGAACAATTGGAGGACCCGGGGAGTCAAAGGAGTAGACAGTTTACCCCTCTATTATTACTGTATGTCACCTACGGCAAAAAAAACTATTTTTTGAGGATTATATAGGTTAGTTTAGCTCAGTTGTTTAGAGTGGTGTCTTGCACTTAAGGAGAACTCAAGATATTTTAGGTTTTGGAACACTGTATAATTGTGACTTGCTGTTTATTCCAGGCAGGAATGTAATTGCCAATTATGAACCACTTATGTTAAGTTAATCAAGTGATATGGGCTTCCTTGGTGGCTCAGCGGTAAAGAATCTGCCTGCTAGTATCCAAGGGGATACCCAAAATGTTAAGCAACCCAGGTGACACTCTGTTGAGGCCATGGTTCTCACAAATGCCTGCATGAAAGCCACTCCCCTAGAGCAGTGGCCAGTGGAGGGTGGCTGTGGACTCCAGGGGCCAGTGGGCACTGGGTATTTGGCCCCAGGGGTGCCCTCCTCTCCTCCCTCACTGGGCCAGCCACAGTAGGTGGGTGGTGGGACACACAAGAGCAACTTGCAGGAATGGTGCTTGCCGACTGGTTTGGAAGCAGTTAAAGATCTTGAGAGCCCGGGGGACCACTCTGTTCTGTGCTAGTGGTGATGATGCTACTAAAGAAGCCGGGGCTCCTGTCTCAGGGTGGAGACAGGACAGGGTGAACGGCAGCGCTGAGCCCCGCTTGTTAAGTTTTCATTCAGCCTTGCCTCTGTCCACGGTCCTTCAACCTGGCTCCTGAAAGTGCCTGAACTTGTTCTGATCAACATGGCATCTGCCAGAAGCTACCCGGTGCAGGCATGAAGGCCGTGAGCCCAGATCTTCTGTGCGGTTGCTCCAGGGTGAACTCGACGTGCCAGCTCTTTGGACCCGGGGACCTTTTCTGGTCGTCAGTGTCTGTTGGACTGGTGGGCTTTTTTTTAGTCTACCTGACTTTTATCTTCCCTACATGTTTCCTTGTTTTGTTTGCTTGATTTTTGTTCTTTTTTTGTTTGTTTGTTTATCAAAGTTAGAGATGCACATAGTTTAGAGAGTCAAAGAACATCCTATTTATTATGAAAAACAGCAATTTCCTGCCCAGCCCACTTCATTTTATCATTTTCCAGTCCCCAGAGGCAACCTCTTGAGAACATTTTTTGCATTTGATTTTGGCATCGGCTTGTCTTTCAGTTCTCTACCGATGCCTAGAAGACAGAATCCCCAAGCTCTGTCGCTTCAAATAACAGCTGTTTATTTGCTCACAACTCTGCGATTCAGGCTGGTCTCTGCCTCCCGAGGTGTTGATTGGGCTGGAGCATCCTGGGGAGGCTGAAAGGGCCAAGGCCTGGCCGGGCTCTCTTCTCCCCATCACAGTCTCTCATTCCCCAGGGATCCCCTCTCGCCAGGTCGCCTCTGGTCCAGCAGGGTGCCTGGATATTTCCCAAGGCAGCCAACTGCCTAGGGGGTGAGAACAGAGCTGAACAGCAGAGGTCTTGGAGAAGACCTAGGCCCCAAGGTCACCTCCTGCTACTTCTGGCGAATTCCATCGGCCACAGCGAGTCACAAGGTCCGCCCAAATTCAAGAGAATGGGCATGAACTTTCACGTGGAGGGATGGAAAGAGATGTTGGCAGTTCTTAATGTGGACAAGCTCCTATAGCCCCATGTCCTTAAGTGACATGTTTATGGCAGTCTTCATTTCCACTGGGCTTCCCAGGCAGTAAAGAATCCCCCTGCAATGCAGGAGACGCAGGTTTGATCCCTGGGTTGGGAAGATCCCCGGAGAAGGAAATGGCAACCCACTCCAGTATTCTTGCCTGGCAAGTCCCATGGACGGAGGAGCCTGGCAGGCTACAGCCCATGGGGGCTCAAAGAGTCATTTTTATTATTTTAATTATTATTGTTATTATTTCAGTTTGGGGCGTTATATATTGACTTCTGTTTATAGCAGATGAGGATTTAGTTCTCCTGCCCTTCACCTCCACCTGACTACTATCATGGATACCTCCTAATGCCCCTCATCATCCCAATATAGTTGTATCACAATCTGGACTAGATCAGTATTTGGGGTTTATATTAATAAGATGTGCGTCTGTGTGTGCTGATTCACTTACAGTCATGTCCGACTCTTTGCAACCCTATGGACTTCAGCCTGCCAGGCTCCTCTGTCCATGGGATTCTCCAGGCAAGAATACTGGAGTGGGTTGCCATGCCCTCCTCCAGGGGATCTTCCCAACCCAAGGATCAAACACGCGTCTCTTACGTCTCCTACATCTCCTACATTGGCAAGCGAATTCTTTACCACTAGCACCACCTGAGTTTCTGTAATATACCACAGATGTGCTAGCTGCTGAGGGGACAACGTGATAAATGTCCCGTTTTGAGAGGGCTTTCCATCTGCGGGAAGTCAAAACCAGAACAGGAATGTAAGACAGATGGAGATAATTGCTGTCACACTGATACAGAGGGGGTGCAGGGCAAGGAGAGGTAAATTCTAACCATGGGGATATTGCACAACTTGGTCCACAGATTGATGGAACATATTAATATGTATGACTCTCAGTTCTCCAAGCCAACTAAACTAAACTTCACTTGAACTCATGGTATTCTGAAATCAGTGATGCTCAAAGAATGTCAGGAAGAATTCTGTTCAGTGTTCTCCGTCACGAAACCTCTGACCAGCGTGGCTCTGTGCCAATTACCAAGGAAAGTAAATAAATAAAAATCATATTTTGAAATAGACAAGCAAAAGTCATGTGGCCCGTAGGTACTGCAATAAAAATGCTGTAGTACATCTGTGTCAGCCGAGAAAGTACGTGCTTGTAGATATAAATCTTCAATTAAACACATTTTGTTATTTAGGATGTTAAGGTTTCTTCTTCCCTGCAGGCTAACTGCTGTCAGAAGCAGGGATTGAGTTCTGGCCATTGCAGAACTGAGAGGCCTTAAATCTTAACAAAATCCTCGCTCATGTCAAAGTGTAGCAATTGCATGACATAGATTATGTCACAGACAGATTTTGAGAAGTGGCAGGTTGCAAAGGTGACTAGATCCTTGAGAGGGAATATCCTTATTTGAACCCATCACCTCTGTAGGCCCCTGAGACTGCAAAGAAAATCTGGGGGGCTTCCCTGGCCACCAAGAGGTTAAGACTCCAAGCTTCCAATGCAGGCAGTGAGGGTTTGATCTCTGGTTAGGGAACTAAGATCTCACATGCCACAGTTGTTGTTGTTCAGTCCCTAAGCTGTGTCTGACTCTTCGTTACCTCGTGGACTGCAGCCTGCCAGGCTTCCCTGTCCGCTGCTATCTTCCTGAGTTTGCTCAAATTCATCTGCATTGAGTCGGTGATGCCATCCAACCATCTCATCCTCTGCTGCCCCTTCTCCCTGTGCCTTCAGTCTTTCCCAGCATCAAGGTCTTTCCCAGTGTGTTGGCTCTTCGCATCAGGTGGCTGAAGTGTTGGAGCTTCAGCTTCAGTATCAGTCCTTCTAGTGAATATTCAGGGTTGATTTCCTTTAGGATTAACTAGTTTGATCTCTTTGCCGCCCAAGGGACTCTCGAGAGTCTTCTCTGGCACCACAATTTGAAAGCCATCAATTCACATGTGGCGAGGCATGGCCTAAATAAATAAATAAGATGACTTTTATAAAAGAAAAGAAAATCTGGGCTGCACTTAGCCTGGGTCCACTGAGTGTGAGGAAAGGGTTTTGAGAACAAAATATAACCTTGCACATGAGATCAGGCTGTTTGTCTTCCTCAAACCCATCTGCTGGCCATGTGGGTCCTGTGGTAGCCTTTTCCCCTCTCAGATGCTCAGGCACTGGGGACAGCTGACCTTGCGTCCTCTCTCCTATGGCTTTTATAGCTCGATGTGGGCCATCCACACAGCCACAAGCCCTGGCAGCTCCTGCTTCTTCCTCTTTTTCAATTCCTAAAATGAATCACTCCATCACCAGCCTGAATCATCTGTTTGCTAAGGACACAGCTTGGGACTCTGACAGGGTCTATGTACCACCCCCATCTTAATGGAATGTCTACCTGCCCAATGTGACCCAGCTTTTAAGGATATGAAAAGTCAACTCTTGTAAATACATCGAATGAAACAAAGTTAAACCATTTCTCTCTCTTTTAGGCATGTCCCAGAGTCTAATAGTTCCAAAACCACAATGAATTTTCAAGAAGGGATATGGTATACTGTGTTTCCCCCAAACTCTCTTTTTCCTTCCAAAGAACAAATGTTAAGAAAGATTAAGATGTTTCTCCAAGGTACCTTCCCTGATAATCCCAATAATTTGTTCTCTGGGTACTTTGTACCCTGAGTATCTCAGATGATTTAGTACCTTTTTGTAGAGTTGAATGAGATAGAGATTTATATTCTTTTAGTGGCTGCTATGGGGCTTCCCAGGTGGCGCTAGTGGTAAAGAACCCTCTTGCCAATGCAGGAGACATGAGACGTGTGGTTTCAATCTCTCGGGTGGGAAGATCCTCTGGAGTAGGAAATGGCAACCCACTCCAGTGTCTCCCATGGACAGAGGAGCTTGGCGGGCTACAGTTCATGGGTCGCAAAGTGTCAGACACGACTGAGTGACTGAGCACATGAGAATTTCTCATCCTTTACATTGCCGTATGTAAAACAGATAACCAGTGGGAATTTGCTGAGTGATGCAGGGAGCTCAAACCTGGTGCTCTGTGACAACTTAGAACGGTGGGATGGGCTGGGAGGTGGGAAGGAGGTTCAGGAGGGAGGGGACATATGTATACCTATGGCTGATTCATGCTGATGTATGGCAGAAACCAACATGATATTGTAAAGCAATTATTCTCCAATTAAAAATTAAAAGAAATTAAAAAATTTTTTTATTAAAAAAAAAAAAGTTTCTCATCCTCTTGAGATGCAGGTTAAGTTGACCATAGGACATCCTCTTTGAGTCCTATTAGGGGTCGCCCGTAAAGCCTTTGTTTCCTTGAAATGTTAATGGATTGTTGTAGGTTAATTTGGAGGCCAGCACTGAATTGCTTTAATAATAGAAGTCTGAGACGTTTGAAGTTCCCAGGGAAATTTCAGGAAGGAGAGAGGAGTCAGGCAGACTAAAAATGCTGCATGGGAAAAAGACCAGAGAGGAAAAAGAAAACAAACAAACAAACTAAATGGTAGGTCTGCTGAAAAGATGCTTTGGGGAGAACACTAATTTTTAAGCTGTTTGCTACTGAGAGCACAGCACAAGCTGCTTTTTTGTCTCTGCAGTGAGATTGTCACTGGTGGATCCTTGGCCTACAACCTGTGCATGTGAGTGGATTCTTGTGTGGTCATGGCTCCACGGTAGAGGGGCTGGAGCTGGCAAGGGAAACTGACGCCTGGGTGGCATTGTTACCTATACTAATGTCCCATCAACTCCACTGGCCTATAAGCACCTATTTAGTGACTGAGTGAATAAGTGCGTGGATTTCTCAGCTGAAGCAGCAGATAATGGTTTCTCTCTCCCTCATTTTTTTTGGCTGTGCCACACGGCATGTGCGATCTTAGTTCCCTGATGATGGATGGCACCTGCGCCCTCTGCATTGGAAGTGTGGAGTCTTAACCTTTGGACTTCCAGGGAAGTCTCCCAAGGGTTTCCCTTTAAGTGACACTGGATCAGACCTCACAGATATCAATGAGAGAATTACTTAGGAAAGTGGGCACAGGCTAGGGGCTTAATATGTCTTTGGGGAACTAACCAATCACCAAGTCAGTGAGAAAAAGGCTCTCTTCTTTTGGTTGTAAGCACATTCTTCCATCTAGAAAGAACGAAAGCTTTAATCCTTGACAGAAGAAGATGACTTGAATTATGAAACCCAGGATTTCTAGATTCCAAGCAAGTCTCTTCCTTGTTCACTAAATAAGGAAACATGGTAAAACACAGAGATTTCTGACTTCTCCATGGTCTTAGGAGTAGTTCTTCTCTTACACTTTTCATAACAGTGTTTTCATAACACTTCATGACAGATTAGTATGCTGATGTTCAGCATGTTGTGTGGGATATCTCACACACCTTGGTTTTTCCACAGCATTTCAAGGTTCAGCTATGTTGGCTGAAAAAGATAATCACAGAGGCTTTATTTCCCCACTATGTTTCTTTTTTCTTTGAAAGCCTATCAGCTTCTTGAGGGAAGGGACCATGTCTCACTCATTTCTGTGGCCTCACTGCCTGACAGTCTCCAGTTCATAGTGAGCACTGAGTCAGCACTTTTGAACTGAACTGTATGTGGGTGGAGGGAAGCTGATTGCTGGAGCAGTGGTGGTGACCAGCTCAAGAATAATTGGTTACACAATAGCCAAGACACGGAAGCAACCTAAATGCCCATCGACAGAGGAATGGATAAATAAGATGTGGGGTGTGTGTATATATATTTATATAATGGAATATCACGTAGCCATTAAAAAGAAGGAAATAATGCCGTCTGCAACAACATGGATGGACCTAGAGAGTGTCATACTAGGTGAAGTAAGTCAGACAGAAAAGGAAAAATGTCATATGTCATCTCTTATATGTGGAATTTAAAAAGAAATTATACAAATGAACTTAACTTACAAAACAGAAACAGATTCACAGACTTAGAGAACAAACATGTTTACCATGGGGAAGGATGGGGGGATGGGATAGTTAGGGAATTTGGGGATTGACATGTACACTCTGCTATAATGGATAACCAATAAGGACCTACTTTATAGCACAAGGAGCTCTGCTCGATGTTATATGGCAACCTGAAAGGGAGGGGAGTCTGGGAGAGAATGGATACATGTATATATATGGCTGAGTCCCTTCCCTTTTCACTTGAAACTATCACAACATTGTTTGTTAATTGGCTATACCCCAACACAAAAAAATTTTAAAAGAAGGAAGAGAAGAAAAAAGAAGTATTCCTTTAGAGACTTTCCTTGTGGTCCCATGATTAAGACTTCACCTTCCAACGCAGGGGATGTGGGTTTGATCCCTGATCAGGGAGCTAAGATCCCACATGTCTTGGGACCAAAATACCAAAACATAAAATAGAAGCAGTATTGTGGCAAGTTTAATATAGACTTTAAAAAATTGGAGTATTTTTATCCTATTGTTCATTGCAGCACTGTTGACAATAGCTAGAACATGGAAGCAACCTAGATGTCCATCGACAGATGAATGGATAAGGAAGCTGTGGTACCTATATACAGTGAAATATTACTCAGCCATAAAAAGGAATGCGTTTGAGTCAGTTCTGATGAGGTGGATGAACCTAGAACCTATTATACAGAGTGAAGTGAGTCAGAAAGAGAAATATAAATATCATATTGTAATGCACGTATACAGAATCTAGAAAAATGGTACTGAAGAATTTATTTACAGGGCAGCAGTGGACAAACAGAAATAGAGAATAGACTTATAGACATGGGGAGAGGGCAGAAGAGGGTGAGATGTATGGAAAGAGTGACATGGAAACTTACATTACCATATGTAAAATAGATAGCCAACAGGAATTTGCTTTATGGCTCAGGAAACTCAAACAGGGGCTCTGTATCAACCTCGAGGGGTGGGATGAGGAGGGAGGTTCAGGAGGGAGGGGATATATGCATACCTATGGCTGATTCATGTTGAGTTTTGACAGAAAACAACAAAATTCTGTAAAGCAATTATCCTTCAATAAAAAATAAAATTTAAAAAATGGAGTTTTAGTGTTTTTTTTTTTTTTTAAAGTATCCTATAATCAGGTACACCTATACCTGACAGAAGTGTGAAATAAGAAGTTCATTATCAGTGTGGTAAGGAATTCCATCATGACCACGTGAGGAGGAGTATTTAGGCTTTTGGTAGAAAGCATGGCTGACACAATAACACCCTTGTTTCCACAGTGGCCCCACCTTTAGGAATCCCCACAGCAAGGAAATCCACTTACTGGGAAACCCTCCATCAGTCCCAGTTATCCACTGGAAGGAGAGTGGGGGAAGCATGCTGGGCTCCTGAGATGCCACAGTAGGTAGAAGAGGTGACTTCACAGCCTGGCATCTGCATAAGAAGGCCCTAGGCTCAGTCATATGATGATAACTTGACCCTTTTGTCAGTTGATTATTCAGTCATTTATTCACCAAAATCTATTAAGCCCAGCTGTGACAGGGTTTTTCCTAGTAATTCAAATGATAAAGAATCTACCTGCAATGTGGGAGACCTGAGTTCGATCCTCGGGTCGGGAAGATCCCCCAGAGAATGGAGTGGCAACCCACTCCAGTATTCTCATCTGGAGAATTCCATGGACAGAGGAGCCTGGTGGGCTACCGTCCTTGGGGTTGCAAAGAGTTGGACATGACTGAGTGACTAACACTTCTGTGACAGGCACCGTTCTAGATACATGGAATTCATTGATGAAGTCAGTAAAAAATTTTTTGCTCATGGGATGTGTGATAACACACACTTACACATAAATGAGAATGACATCAGAGAGCAATATTAAAGTAGGACGATTTGACACAGAGTGGCTGAGTGGTGGTCCAGAAAGGCATCTTAGAGGTACCATACCTCCGCTGCTACTGCTACTGCTACTGCTAAGTCACTTCAGTCGTGTCCGACTCTGTGCGACCCCATAGACGGCAGCCCACTGGGCTTCCCCATCCCTGGGATTCTCCAGGCAAGAACACTGGAGTGGGTTGCCATTTCCTTCTCCAATGCATGAAAGTGAAAAGTCAAAGTGAAGTCGCTCAGTAGTGTCCGACTCTTCGCGATCCCATGGACTGCAGCCCACCAGGCTCCTTCGTCCATGGGATTTTCCAGGCAAGAGTACTGTAGTGGGGTGCCATTGCCTTCTGAGACCTGAATTACGAGGAGTTGCCTAAAGAGCCGGAGGAAGAGCATTCCAGGCTGAGGGAACAGCCAGTGAAGGGACCCTTTGGTCTTTCCCCTGGTGTGCTCCAGGAGTGGGGAGCAGGGTGGGCGAGGGGAGGGTGGAGCAGGTGGAAACGGAAGTTGAGTCCTACACTTCCGGTCTTACCAGGGTTAACGCTTTGTCTTTTCTTCCCTGCCTTCCCCCCCGCAGACGATTTTGCAGAGGAGGAGGAGGTACATTCCTTCGGTTACAAGCGGTTTGGTAAGTTCCAGCAAAGCTTCGTTCCTTCTCTGTGCTCGATCTGGGAAATGGTAATGTGACTGGCCGGACCTTTGATGCACAAGAATATGCGTGGCTCTAAGGCCCAGTTCTGGCTGCATGTTGAGTTTCTGTATTAACAAGTAGGTAGTTTGTCACGAAATCGGAGGGTCGTGGGACAGGAGTTGCACCCAGGCGTGGTTGGGGAAGGGATGGGATGCTTAGGGAGCTCGCCGAATACAAACCAGATGGCCTAACAGGCACGACATGGTGGGGAAGGTCAATCTGTGACAAGACAGGCATTTATCTATTTTGAGATTTAGGAGACATCTTTTCCCTTTTTCCTCAAGGCCCATGCTCTTAACTTAGTCATTGGTAAGGGAGAAGTGAGAGTAAGACTTTCTCCAGGAACCCATCTAAACACCAGTGCTCTACGGTAGGCTGAACAAAGATACCCTCATTCTAAGCCCCGGAACATGAATGTAACCTTCTGTGGCAGAAAGCATTTTGCAGATGTGATTAAGCCAAGAGATTGAGAAGGGGATGTTATTCTGTATTATCTGGGTGGGCTCTAAATGTAGTCATAGGTATCCTTGTAAAAGGGAGGGAGAGGAAGATTTGACTGTGGAGAGAAGATGGGATGATGGGAACAGAGAGCGGTATGATGAGCACTGCAGAATGAGGAAGGGGCCACAATCCAAGGGATGCAGGTGGCCGCTAGCTGCTAAAAAAAGGCAAGGAAATAGATTTTCCATTCAGAGAACTTTGATGGGAGTGCAGCCCCACCAACATCTTGACTTTGGCTGACTGAAGCTCATCTCAGACTTTTGGCCTTGCAAACTAGAAGAGAAGACATCGGTGTTGTTTTAAGTCACCAGGCTTGCAGTGATCTGTCATGGCAGCCACAGGAAACACATGCTAGCTCCTGTGTTCCTCGGCTGCTGTTCATGGATGGTCTTCTCTCTTTGACCACACTTTCCGGGTTCTGCAGTTTGACATCGAACTGCCAATGAAAACATGGCTAAAGTTCCAGAGACAGTTCAAAGGAACTGAGGTTTTTCTATCCAGCATGTTTCTATGCCTTGGTTGGAGGAAATGAAGAAGGGTAGAGTAAAAAGGAATGAGAGAGAGTGTGTGTCTGTGAGAAAGAGACAATATGAAAGAGAATAAATCTACTTCCTGTTGCTTAAAAACAAAAAATCCTGGCCGGACTTTGATTAAAGTTAACATCCTCCAGCTGCTCTGGCTCTCTCACCGCTTTAGCATTTTTCCTTCTGGATATGCGCTTATGTATTTCTTTCTGGGAATAAAATAGGGTTTAATGTGGGAATGCAGTGGCATGGAGCCCATGGCCCCTCCATTCATGTGCTGACAGAGAGGCTCTGCCCACCATGACCTCCCCTTCCCCCCACTACTGTTCTTTATCTGCGCAATTACATGTTTCAGGATTAGTACCATGTGTCGGGCTGCTTTCCCATCGTGGGTTCATTGAAGGTCATCATAGGAGTGAAGAAGAAACAAGACATGATAAAGGAGAGGAAAAGCAAAACAAAAATTAAAAAGTAGAAATAAGGAGAAAAATCAAACTTATAAAAATAAGGCAGAATAAATATTGACATGCCCGTATATTTTAGAAGTCAGTAGATTGCAGATCTCTACGTGGAAATCAGTACAAACATGAAGAGCCAAGAGAAAAGAGCAATTTTATTTAAGAGAAGAGAAATTTTATTTAAAATTTAGTGACTCTATAACTAGCTAGATGGGCAGGGGTTTGATGGATGACACAAAAGCATAGTGAGTTGCTGAAGGGATTTAATTTACGGTGGTTAAGTGATGTGTGGAAACTGCAAACTGATGACTCAGAGGGGAGACGTGATAACAATGTACAAACACTGGAGATCGAGGGAGACATGGAGAGACTGATACCAAATGGCACTAGTGGAAGAACAGAGGGATGGAATGAAAATGGGAAACTTTGGAATGGACTGCGAGAGAGACATACAGAGTTTGACAATTCTTGGGTTCAATTGTTAGGCACAGTGCTATATATCCAGCATTGGGGTCAAGTAGAATTTGGAAGAGATTTTGCAGTGATTTGTATTGGCCTTTAATTTTATAGATAAGGAAGGTGAGGCCCAGGTAGATTAAGTCCTTGCTCAGGCAGGTTAACTGGAGCTGGGTTGGATGCTGGGTCTTTGAACTCTCAGGCTAGCATAGTTTTGCAGAAGATCCAACAGTGAGGTTGAGGTTGACTTCTCAACTCCTGTGTTCTGGAAGCATCCCTGCTGTTCTGGAACCCTTAAGTGAGCTAAATACCCAATCTGGCCCCACCAGGGAGACCTTATCACTTTCACAGTGCCTGAAACTCTAGACCCGGTTTTATAGACGGTAAATGGGTTTTTGGGCTTCCCAGGTGGCTCAGTGGTAAAGAGCCGGCCTGCTAATGCAGGAAAGGCGGGTTCCATCCGGGGGTCAGGAAGATCCTCTGGGAAAGGCAGTGACAACCTTCTTTAGTATGCTTGCCTAAAAGAATCCAGAGGATAGAGGAGCCTAGCAGGCTACAGTCCATGGGATAGTTGTTGGACAAAGAGTTGGACACAGCTGAGCAGCTAAGCATGCATGGAAATGGGTTTTTAGTTCCTAAGTGGCTGTGGCTGATCATTGAAAGTGGCAGAACCCAAGAACCCATTCCTTCAGATATGATTCAGTTTTAACCATGAAAGGAAGACAAAGTTGGTGAAAGATGGTGAGTGGGAGGTGTCCAGAGACCAGGCGGTCCTGTTGGCCCTGCCCCCATTTACTGTTGTGACTTGGGACCAGAACTTCCACTCTGTGGGTCTCAGATGCTGCATCTGCCCGCTGGGTGGAGTGACACCTGCCATGGTGGTAAATCCACCTCACAAACCTTTGGTGAGACTAAGAAGGATACTAGATGGACAAGTGCTTTGAACCTGCAGTGCTATGTAAACAAAGACGGTGGTTACCACTTGCCTGGGATTTGGGGCTGTCATCACTTTCTGGACATTTTAATCCAGCTGCTGCAGAATATGGGCTTCCCTGGTGGCTCAGACGGTAAAGAATTTGCCTGCAATGTGGGAGACCTGAGTTCGATCCCTAGGTTGAGAAGATCCTCTGGAAAAGGAAATGACAACCCGCTCCAGTATTCTTGCCTGGAGAATCCCATGGCCAGAGGAGCCCATTTTCATGGGGTCACAAAGAGTCCGACACCACTGAGCGACTAAGCACACACTGCATAATATGGAAATGTAACGGGTCTGAAATCTCATTCCTGTAAAGAGATGTGAAGATGAGCACGGTAGTATCGTTGGTTTTTATTTTTGCAAAAGAGACTGATAACCTAAGCGTGCATGTGTGCTAAGTTGCTTCAATTGTATTTGACTCTGTGCATAAGGGTTAGTTATTGTCTAATTTTGGAGAAGGAAATTGCAACCCACTCCAGTATTCTTGCCTGGAGAATTCCATGGAAAGAGGAGCCTGGAGAGCTACAGTCCATGGGGTCACAAAGAGTCGGACACGACTAAACCACTAACAAACATTGTCTAATTTTAGGTAAGTCTTCTTTGTGCAAATACAGTGGTTAAAACCTGAATTTAGACTGTAGATGAACCAAGGATTAATTATTTGCAGGATGTAGGGGCTACTATTTTAGCAAATTGTTATCTGGTAGCTTGCTTCCAAAATTATTTATGTATATTTATTCAGAAACATTTGCTACATAAAGACAAGGCTTGTTTACATAATAATATCATACTTTTTCAAATTCAGTACAGAATTATAATAGCAAAATGAGTGATCATCTCCAATAATCTCATATGTGATGGTATTATTTTGGAATGGTCATCCCTTGTCTATTCAAGGATTCATTGTCACATTTTGGTTTCAACCCTGCTTCTGTTTTTCTTCCATGTCTTCATGTCCTGGTTTGTTAGCCCCTTCCCCAAAGTTCTGGGCAGGTGTCTAGAGAAGAGATTGATTTAAGTCTGATGGGTTTGCCACTTATCTGCTCCTCTGATGAAAGCTCCTATGAGGGGAAACTTTGAAAGGTTAATGAAGTGAGCATTTTCAAATTTTCATCAGGTTCTGTGGGGCAGTGTTTCTTGGCCTCAGTGTGCAGAGCTAATTAATTTGGGATGTAACTATAGTTACAGCTTGGCAGGGTTCATTCTCTGGAACATTAGGTACCAGTATATCAGGTTTTATTTTCTATGGCTAGAACATGATATATATTACAATGATATCTTTCTACTTATTTCCTAGTTACTGTTTTCTTCAAAAATATCACATGGTGGCTCTAGGATCTTTAATTAGCATAGTTCGCAGAAAAGGAAAGAGAATTTGCTCCTACTCTACGGGACAAATATGAATTCATAAAATTTGGAATTTTCAGCAAGTTGCTCCAAAAATAGCTTCTGAAACCTTCTGATTAGTCATGTGATTAACGCGAGTGCATTCAAGTTAAAAAGTTTTTTTTTCCCATTAAAATGATAGAGTAGGAGGGAAGAAGAATGTTGTTTCAGCTCCAAGGAATAAGTGAATCCCATTTCCATAGAAATAGAGACATGTGGGAAGAGGGGTGAGTTCCAGATCCTGCTTTAACCCACATTAGAAATGATCGTAGCAAATCCAGCTCACATTTGTGTATCACTTTCATCTTTTCAAAGAGTGTACTGATGTAGTTTTCCTTCACCAGGACTCCCTGAGGCTAACAGGCCAGGCAGGCATCATCTTTCCTATTTAATGGCTGTTTGTCCTCGTCTCTGGAGACAGCAGGGTGCAATGGTTGGGTGTGTGGATGCTGGAACCAGGTTGGTGGTTCTGGATCTGAGTTTCAACACTCACCAACTGTGTGACCCTGGGCAGATGCTTGTCCAAAGCTGTAAAGTCTGGTTCATCACCTGTAAAGTTTGGGTTGTCACAGGCCAACTTCATTGGGCTGATATGGAGTTAAATATACCTCTGGAGGGAGAAGGCAATGGCACCCCACTCCAGTACTCTTGCCTGGAAAATCCCATGGAGAAGCCTGGTAGGCTGCAGTCCATGGGGTCGCTAAGAGTCGGACACGACTGAGCAACTTCACTTTCACTTTTCACTTTCTTTCACGCATTGGAGAAGGAAATGGCAGCCCACTCCAGTGTTCTTGCCTGGAGAATCCTAGGGATGGGAGAGCCTGGTGGGCTGCCGTCTCTGGGGTTGCACGGAGTCGGACACGACCGAAGCAACTTAGCAGCAGCAGTAGCAGTATGCCTCTGGATACAATGGAATAGTACTTCGCCATAAAAAGGCATGAAATTGTGCCATTTGCAGAGATGTGGATAGGCTAGAGACTGTCATATAGACCTCAAGAGTGTCATATGGACTTGTCATACAAAGTGGAAAAACTTCTCTTTTGAAGTTTTCAAAAGAGAAAAACATATTGTATGATATTGCTTATATGTGGAACCTAGAAAAATCGTACAGATGAGCTTATTTGCAAAGCACAAACAGAGACACAGATGTAGAGAACACTACCAAGGGGGAAGTGGGGGATGTGGGGTGGATTGGGAGATTGGGACTGACATACATACATTACTGTGTTTAAAATGGGCTTCCTAGGTGGCACTAGTGGTAAAGAAACTGTCTGCCAATGCAGGGTTGGGAAGATCCCCTGGAGGAGGAAATGTCAACCCACTCCAGTATTCTTGCCTGGAGAATCCCATGGACAGAGGAACCTGGTGGGCCACAGTCCATGGACTCGCAAAGAGTCAGACACGACTGAGCAACTAACACTTTCACTTTTGCCCCTTTTCTGTGCTGGGGATAAGTGGAGCACCAAGACTGACTTTGTTCCATTGGTTGCATCGGGTTTTCTCATGTTATCTCTGGAATAGGACCTGGTGTAATAATAGGGTTTCAGAAGTTATACTGACAGAGAAGTCAGAGCTGTGTGGTTCCTTCTGTCTTGAATGTCATGGGTAGATTTAAGGGTTGACTATGAGCATCTGGGAACAGCTGGAAATATTTGTTGTTTGAAATATTTGTTGTTTGTGTTTGACAAACAAAGCTTTGGCCAAGATGCTTCCTTGGGGCTCAGTTATAGGGAGCATTAATAGCTGTGAGAGAAAAAGATTGCAAAAATGGCAAACTGGGAAATAGCAAGAAGTACAAGGAAGCATATGCTATGGAGAGGAACTCAAGTCTTTCATAAAAACTAAATGGAAAAATTCTCAGAGAACTACTGACAAATTACAGAGGGGTAACGGTCCAAAAATGGGTTTGCTGGTGGCCCAGTGGCTAAGACTCTGCACTCCCAATGCAGGGGCCCCAGGTTCGATCCCTGGTCAGGGAACTGACAGAGAAGTCAGAGCTGTGTGGTTCCTTCTGTCTTGAATGTCATGGGTAGATTTAAGGGTTGACTATGAGCATCTGGGAACAGCTGGAAATATTTGTTGTTTGAAATATTTGTTGTTTGTGTTTGACAAACAAAGCTTTGGCCAAGATGCTTCCTTGGGGCTCAGTTATAGGGAGCATTAATAGCTGTGAGAGAAAAAGATTGCAAAAATGGCAAACTGGGAAATAGCAAGAAGTACAAGGAAGCATATGCTATGGAGAGGAACTCAAGTCTTTCATAAAAACTAAGTGGAAAAATTCTCAGAGAACTACTGACAAATTACAGAGGGGTAACGGTCCAAAAATGGGTTTGCTGGTGGCCCAGTGGCTAAGACTCTGCACTCCCAATGCAGGGGCCCCAGGTTCGATCCCTGGTCAGGGAACTAGATCCCATATGTTGTAACTCAGAGTTCACATGCAGCACAGCCGAATAAATCAATTAAAGACAAAACAACCCCCCCCCAAACAAAAAGGGGTACCCGTTGCCTTTCCCTAAGTATATTTACCAGACTCTGTTCTTGAATTTTTTCAAGAAAAAGTGAGTTTTATTTACCCACAACTTCACAGACCTCCCTCTACCTGTAGTTTCACACAGGCTGGTCTTCCTCTTTTCCTTTCTTTCCTAGGACAATAATTTCAGATGAGCAAGAATATTTTTAACAGTTTAATCTGCACAGGGCAGGGCATGTGAGAGCAACCTGAGAGATGTGTGTAGAATAGAAGAACCCAGGCCCAAGGAAATGGCAACCCACTCCAATACTCTGGCCTGGAGAACCCCATGGGCAGAGGAGCCCAGCGGGCCGTAGTCCACGGGGTTGCAAAGAGATGGACACGACTGAAGGGACTTAGCATGCATGCACTGCCCCAGAACGCTTCCCCTACTCTGCTCCTTTTTTTCATCATCACCCCACCACAACCCATCCTTCAACAAGATAACACATGAAAGTTCCAATCAGTGACTCTTGTTAAATCATGGAACTGTGTCTTCGCAAGACAGCTTGAGGCATTGAATGTCTAAAAGGACAGAGGGCCACTATGGTCTTCTGAAAAATAGCAGCACGGATATACTTAGCCAGCTAGCCAGAAAGAAGGTTGCTTTCTGAAGCACATGGCGAGTTTCTGCTTTTGGTGAAGAGAAGAAGGTTGCAAGAGTTTACCAAGAAGATGCTGAATTATCTCAGGGAAGCTGCTCAAGATAAACACTTGGCTGCCTCCACTTCTGGTTGTTTGGGCTCGGGGACCAGGCTGCCTGTCTCTGCTCTCCTGGGACTCTTCCCAGAAGCCTGGCTGCATCTTTAGATCTGAAGAAGACGCTGCTTTGAAGTCGTTCACCTCCAGTAAAAAGAAGGGATCTAGCATTCCTCTCAGCACAGACCAGCAGAGCTCATCCCTTTCCCTGATAAGAATGCCAGGAATTTCCATCATTTCCTGTAGGGAATGGCTAAAGGAGCCCAGCGTGAGGCTATCCTTTCAACGGCACCTTTTCCAAACATCTCTAAATGGAAAGGGTACAACTGCAGGCAAAGCGCTGACCCTGGCGAGAGATAAGTGATGATCGATGTGAGATGAGCATGGTGTCCCTGCAGGGTTCCTCTTCAAAGCCGTTTGCCTCCCTGAGTGGCAGAGTCTTCTTTATGTGGCTTTGCAAGTCCTGACGGAGTTGATATTTCTGATTTTATAAGAATTTGGAAACAAATGGCATGTGGAGAAGTGGACACAGCAAAGAGATTCAAAATAGTTCACCTGGCCCCTCTTCCCCCGCCCCTCACTTCCAGGAAATCATCAGGGTTCCTGAGACCTGAGAAAGGGTTTTCTGGCTGTCATTTCTTTTAAATAATCTAAGGTTTCCTAATTAAAAAAAAAAAATTTATATTTTAATGGAAGGATAATTGCTTTACAGAATTTTGTTGTTTTCTGTCACACTTCAACATGAATCAGCCAT
>SJYT01085153.1:281513-315756 GCA_006410635.1 Cephalophus harveyi | reverse complement strand
AGTTAAAAGATAAATGTTTATTTCAGTATAAAATCTTTATTCTCAGAATATTCTTATTTATCATAATGGAAAATAAGAAAAGTATTCACAAAAGAGTAATTTTCCCCTGAATACAGAAACATCTTTCTGAGCATAGTAGGTACTCCATAAATATTTACTGAATTAAATTAATAATTTTAGAAACCTGCTGTCAAAAATTTCTATTCAGTTTTATTGCTTATGATTATTAATCAATAGTCTTAGAAGTATTACTTTCTCAAAGTAATACTTTCTCAAAGTATTAGAAACTGTCAAGAACACTCATTTGATATTTAACTACATTATTTCACTTTCCTTAGGTTTGAAAGTGAAAGTGTTAGTTGCTCTGTTGTGTCTGACTCTTTGCAACCCCATGGACCGTAGCTCACCATGCTCCTGTCCCTGGAATTCTCCAGGCAAGAATACTGGAGTGGGTAGCCATTCCCTTCTCCAGGAGATCTTCCCAATCCAGAGATCAAACTCGGGTCTCCTGCATTTCAGGCAGATTCTTTACCATCTGAGCCATGACGGAAGCCTCTTTCTAGGTTTACTTTTAGTAAAATGACCATGCAGGTAATACAGTAACTTGGTAAATGAAATATTTAGGTTTCCAGAGAGGACACAAATACACTCAAACAAACCAGTCATAGCAGACAACGGTTAAATGCCACAGCTTATTATCTAGATTATACAGTGTCCAATGTGTGTTACATTACTAAATTTGAAACATTATTTACAAATGATATCTCATATAACATAAAATTAAATACATCACATTTGTGTACATAAATCATCACTTTAAGAACAACCCACTGACTTTGGTACTACTAACAATAGGAAACTGGAGACACTATATTAAAAAAACTGGAGACACTATATTAAATAATACTCAAAACAATTTGTTATTAATTTACTTATTTGAAGGTAGCCTATAATTTTTCCTCTCATTAAAGAAAATATACTGGAAAGCAACTAGAAAATACAGTAAAAGTATAACATATGTAATGTGCTTAATACCACATCTAGGAATTATTACTAATAAAATCACCAAAAATGCTGAGGCTTCATTGTGAACAAGGATGCTACCCCAACCATCCCTTAACACCTGTAACTGAAAACAATCTAAGCCAAATAATGGATTGTATGGTCATCAAAACTGACTATAAAGACCTATACTGGTGTGGGAGGCAGATAATTATTTGACCAATATATATATATATATATGAATCACAATAAATAAATTATATTATTCACTTTACCATGAATGTGCTCAGTCATTCAGTAGTATCCAACTCTTTGTGAACCCATGGACTGTACCCTGCCAGGCTTTTATGTTCATGGAATTTTCCAGGCAAGAATACAAGAGTTGGGTTGTCATTTCCTACTCTAGAGGATCTTTCTGATCCAGAAATCAAACCATCATCTCTTGCATCTCCTGCATTGGCAGATGGATTCTTTACCACTGTGCCACCTGGGAAATCCTTACCATGAATGACTGAATGACTAAAATTGGAGAAGAATTAATTTACTAAACCTAAACAAATATGTTTCAACTGAGATATTATATTCACCACCTATCTGCTTTACATATCACATTCCATTTGTTTTTGAAATTTTAAAATACTTTAAGGCAAAGACATGAAAATCATCAACTATTAACTACATGCCAGGAAGAACTTTACTGTATTATATAAAAACCTCTTAAGATAAATCTATAAGTTGGCTATTTCCAAAAAAGGACAGATTCCCAAGTAGGTCACAAGGATTATGATTGTGAATTATAATGTTTTGTGTTTATTTTAGTCCTTGGAATATTTCCTAAACTACCTCAGAGGTTAACACTTCTACAGCAAATCAAAATTTAAGCTAAGTGATTCCAGATTTCAGGAATTCAAGCCAAGACTTAGATCATCAAGCAAAAATAGCTAGCAGTGAAATTACAGTACAAGTTACACTTGTTTGAGGTGCTATTCACACTGCAAATCAGAGAAAATTAAGAACATATAGTAAAGTAACACTGAATTCCTTTAAAAATTTTTTCCTTTAGAGATGAATAGAAAATAAAACAATATCCTAAAAATCTTTATTTTCCTAATCAATCTGCTTTTTAATCAATGTGTTCTTTAAGTTCTGATTTCTAGTTTGAGATTACCAATGGGATGCCCAAGTAAAAATTCCAGGAAGCAGTCAGAAAGTAAAACAATTGTTAAAAAAAAAAAGTAAATAAATAAGATGCAGTTGTTCTTCACTTGTCTACCTCTCAGCTGAGGATATTATGAAAGAGATCTGCCTTAGTTCAAGATCCCCATAAACAAACACTAACATGAGGATTCAGATACAAGGAGTTTACTTCAGGAAGTACAGGAAACCCTGTTAGGGGAGTTGGGAAGTGAGACAGGGAAGAGAAAGCAATCAAGCTACACGGTAGGTGGCTGGAGCTTAATTCCCAGGGGAACTCTAAGAAACAGTGTAAGACACCCCTGGCTTCAGAGTTCACCCACTCAGGGATCCGTCCTTCATTGATGGCTGCTGTAGGAGGCAAGTGAGTATTAATTCCCTAGCACTTTGAGTCTTCCTGAGAGGCCAGAGTGGGGATGGGGCAGGGGCAGGAGATTAGGCCTGGAAAGGCAAGGGGCCTCTCTTTCCATAGCTTCCAGAAAGGTCCTCAAAACCCCCAAGGGAAAGAAATGCAGATATTGGCAGGCAGTTGAAAGTAGGAAGAATATAAAGAAGTGGTAAAGTGCCAAGGATATGGGCAGGGCACTGAGGGCTTCTAATCAACAGCTATCCCTAAGTTACATTATTTGAGCCTAAGACTTCATAATCACTTACCTGATGATGGATTCATTCCACACTATGGTTTAAATTCAACCCACAGACCATCTACCATGGCCCAGCTATCACATTTATAAAAACAAGTTAAAATATCAACACCAGTTCTTAGCAAGATCTGGGATTCAGTTTCTATTTGGAGGACTTAGAAATGACAACCTGGTTTAGATGGGTGTGCTAGACGATTTGACACTGCACAGCAAGCACACTATAGCCGCTTACATTGTTTATTTGCTGTATTTGCAGAGTAGGTATTCTTTATTAGATTAGGTTGGGGTGTGTGTGTGTGGTTTTGATGAAGTTGATATAGATGTTCTATATATGTGGTTCACATCTACAGAATTCACCAGAGTGGCCCACAAATAGAGCCTTTTGTTCTGTCAACTCCACTACACGTACTTGAGTTTGCTACACTCTTGGTTCTGTGTTCCATCCTGGAACGTTTCTTCTTGACCCTGCAGTTTTACAGCCAATGCGCGCTTACCTTCTGGTTCTTGGCATACCGTCTTTGGTTCTCACTGCTGTTACGGTTTTGACGCCTCTGTTACCTAGTAATAAACTGCCCACCCCAGCCCCCATGTCCTGTAAAAAACACATCCTAAAAATAGAAGATGAGAAGAAAACAAGGAAGAGATGGGAAGAAATGATTTATATCATTAAAACCTCTAGTTCCTGGGGATTTCCCAGCTGGTCCAGTGATTATGAATCTTCCCTGCAAGGCAAGGGACATGGGTTCAATCCCCAGCCAGGGAACTAAGATCCTACATGCCCTGGAGTAAGTAAGCCCACACACCTCAATGTCTGTGCCTGCACACCACAACTAGAGATCCTATGTGCTGCAAATAAGACCCAACATAGCCAAATAAATAAATAAACTCTTAGTTCCTAACTCTCCTTTAAACTCCAGATTCTATAACCAAAGCTTTTCCCTTGAACATCTCAATCTTAGTGGCATTTTCTATCTCAAAACGTCAACAATTCCAGTAAGGGAATAAAGTCTACCAAAAGACTTGCACGAGAATGTTCATAGTGGTTTTAGTAATAACAGGCCAAAACCAGAAAAAATAAAAATATCACCTAAAAGTAAAACAAAGAAATAAATTGTGATATAGCAATACAATGGAAAACTACACACACACACACACATGAACTACAGCTACTCACAATAACATGGATTACTATCACAGCATGATGAGTGAAAGAAGCTGGATACAAAAGAGTATGCCCATATATTCTGTATGATTTCATTTACATGAGGTTCAAGAATGAGAAAAACTAAACCTAAACAATAATCAAAACTGCATGGTACTGGCACAAAAGCAGAAACATACATCAATGAAACGGACTAGAGATCCCAGAAACAAACCCATACCCTTATGATCAATTATTCTACAACAAAGGAAACAAGAATATACAATGAAAAAAAAAAGATAATCTCTCCAGTAATTGATGCTGGAAAACTGGACAGCTACATGTAAAAGAATGAAATTAGCACATAATTTCATACAATGTACAAAAATAAACTCAAAATAGATTAAAGACTTAAATGTAAGACCTGAAACCACAGAACTCCTAAAAGAGAACATAGGCAGAATACTCTTGGACATAAATTATAGCAATATTTTTTATCTGTCTCCTAAGGCAAAATAAATAAAAGCAAAAATAAATAAATGAGACATAAAAACTTAAAAGCTTTTGCTCAGCAAAAGAAGCCATCAGTAAAATGGAAAGATAACCTTCTGAATGGGAGAAAATATTTGCAAATAGTATGATTGACAAGAGGTTAATGGCCAAAATATACCAAATATTCAAACAACCAGTATCACAATAAACAACCCAATTACGAAATGGTCAAAGACATGAATAGACACTTTTCCAAAGGAGATATATAGATGCCAACAGGCATATTAGGAAAAAAAACTGCTCAACATCACTAATCATCAGAGAAATTGCAAATCAAAACCACAATATCACCTCACACCTGTCAAAATGGCTATCTTCAAAAAGTCTATAAATAATAAATGTTGGTGAAGATGTGGGCAAGTGTGTGTGTGTGGTTTTGATGAAGTTGATATAGATGTTCTATATATGTGGTTCACATCTACAGAATTCACCAGAGTGGCCCACAAATAGAGCCTTTTGTTCTGTCAACTCCACTACACGTACTTGAGTTTGCTACACTCTTGGTTCTGTGTTCCATCCTGGAACGTTTCTTCTTGACCCTGCAGTTTTACAGCCAATGCGCGCTTACCTTCTGGTTCTTGGCATACCGTCTTTGGTTCTCACTGCTGTTACGGTTTTGACGCCTCTGTTACCTAGTAATAAACTGCCCACCCCAGCCCCCATGTCCTGTAAAAAACACATCCTAAAAATAGAAGATGAGAAGAAAACAAGGAAGAGATGGGAAGAAATGATTTATATCATTAAAACCTCTAGTTCCTGGGGATTTCCCAGCTGGTCCAGTGATTATGAATCTTCCCTGCAAGGCAAGGGACATGGGTTCAATCCCCAGCCAGGGAACTAAGATCCTACATGCCCTGGAGTAAGTAAGCCCACACACCTCAATGTCTGTGCCTGCACACCACAACTAGAGATCCTATGTGCTGCAAATAAGACCCAACATAGCCAAATAAATAAATAAACTCTTAGTTCCTAACTCTCCTTTAAACTCCAGATTCTATAACCAAAGCTTTTCCCTTGAACATCTCAATCTTAGTGGCATTTTCTATCTCAAAACGTCAACAATTCCAGTAAGGGAATAAAGTCTACCAAAAGACTTGCACGAGAATGTTCATAGTGGTTTTAGTAATAACAGGCCAAAACCAGAAAAAATAAAAATATCACCTAAAAGTAAAACAAAGAAATAAATTGTGATATAGCAATACAATGGAAAACTACACACACACACACACATGAACTACAGCTACTCACAATAACATGGATTACTATCACAGCATGATGAGTGAAAGAAGCTGGATACAAAAGAGTATGCCCATATATTCTGTATGATTTCATTTACATGAGGTTCAAGAATGAGAAAAACTAAACCTAAACAATAATCAAAACTGCATGGTACTGGCACAAAAGCAGAAACATACATCAATGAAACGGACTAGAGATCCCAGAAACAAACCCATACCCTTATGATCAATTATTCTACAACAAAGGAAACAAGAATATACAATGAAAAAAAAAGATAATCTCTCCAGTAATTGATGCTGGAAAACTGGACAGCTACATGTAAAAGAATGAAATTAGCACATAATTTCATACAATGTACAAAAATAAACTCAAAATAGATTAAAGACTTAAATGTAAGACCTGAAACCACAGAACTCCTAAAAGAGAACATAGGCAGAATACTCTTGGACATAAATTATAGCAATATTTTTTATCTGTCTCCTAAGGCAAAATAAATAAAAGCAAAAATAAATAAATGAGACATAAAAACTTAAAAGCTTTTGCTCAGCAAAAGAAGCCATCAGTAAAATGGAAAGATAACCTTCTGAATGGGAGAAAATATTTGCAAATAGTATGATTGACAAGAGGTTAATGGCCAAAATATACCAAATATTCAAACAACCAGTATCACAATAAACAACCCAATTACGAAATGGTCAAAGACATGAATAGACACTTTTCCAAAGGAGATATATAGATGCCAACAGGCATATTAGGAAAAAAAACTGCTCAACATCACTAATCATCAGAGAAATTGCAAATCAAAACCACAATATCACCTCACACCTGTCAAAATGGCTATCTTCAAAAAGTCTATAAATAATAAATGTTGGTGAAGATGTGGGCAAAAGTGAACCCTAGTACACTGTTGGTGGGAATGTAAGTTGGTACAGCTACTGTGGAAAACAGTAAGGCGTTCCTCAGAAAACTAAAAATAAAACACAATATGATCTAGCAATTCCACTCCTGGGTATACATCCAAAGAAAATGAAAACACTAATTTGAAAAGATACATACACTCTAACGCTCATAGCAACATTATTTACAACAGCCAAGATATGGAAGCAACCTAAGTGTCCATCAACAGATGAAAGGATAAAGAAAATGTCACACACACACACACACACACACACACACACAAAGAGGAATATTACTCAGTCATAAAAAGAATGAAAGACTGCCATTTGCAAAGAATGTATATGTACTGATACCTAGAGGGTATTATGCTTAGTGTAATAAGTCAGATGGAGACAGACAAATACTCTGTTATCACTTATATGTGAAATCAAGAATAATAAAACAAATGTGTATAACAAAACACAAACAAACTCACAAATACAGAGAACAAACTATTGGTTACTAGTGAGGAGAGGAAATGGAGGGGCAAAATAGAGGTACGGGATTAAGAGACACAAACTGCTGTATATAAAATAAATAAGGAACAAGAATATATTTTATAGCATAAAGAAATATAGCCATTATTTTATAATAACTGTAAACAGAGTAGAATCCACAAAAATATTAAATTACTATTTTGTACATCTGAAACTAATATAATAATATAAATCAACCAAGATTCAATTTTGAAAATAAAAAAAAAAATCTAAATCTGAAGGGATAGAATTCAGAATAAAGGCCACCTCTGGGCAGAATTAGGGGTCATTCATTGTGATTAGTCATGAAAGAAACCTTCTGGGATGCTAGAAGTGTTCTATATCTTGACCTGTGTGATGTTTATACAAGTTTAAACATATTTAAAAATCCATCAAGCCATATACTTAATATGTGAGCAGTCTGTATATGTTACATATATGTGCATGTGAGTGTCTGAGACCTCAGTGTTTTTCTGGACAGTGATATATAACCATCAGAGGTGGAGGAGGATAAGGTGACCCCAGGGTCACAGGAGTCACAGCAAGAGCAGGGTTTCTAAAAAGGTCTGATATGAGCCACAGTATGAGCACTACAGAAAGAAAGATCGAAAAGACAGAAGACCAGGAAGTAGACATCTTATTCAGAAAAGTGGAGGTTACGACTGTCCCGGGAATAACAACAGGAAAAGTCAGGTTACTGAGAGTTTACTAGATTAAAGAAGGAAGAGATGACATTCCAAAGGGAATGAGCAAAGAAAGAGGGCATAGTTTAGGGGAAAGAAAGTTTAAGGAAAGCTGGGTCTTTGGAGAGGTGGGTAGTAGAAGAGGGATATGAAAGGGAAAAACGTGAATATATTTGAGCCAGTAAGTTGAAAATAATTAAAAATAAAAGAGAAATGAAGTGCCTAATAGGTTAGGCACAAGGATCTCACTATAGCCCACAGGCTAAATCCAGTCTACAGCTTATTTTATAAATAAATATTTAGTGTAACATAATCACCCCCATTTCTGTATGTATTGTCTAATGCTGCTTTTGTCTTAAAAGAACAGGATTGAATAGCTGCAATAGAAACCATCTGACTTCATATAGAAAAGTTTACTGACCCCAGAATGGGGATACTCTAGGAGTTAAAAGGAAAATTAACAGAGAAAAGTTAACTCTCTACAAAAGAAAAAATGTGAGATTCTGCCAACATACAGTGGTCAAGAGAAGGAGAGATAAAAAAAAACTAGGGCTATTCTATGCCAAGGAATGAGCAATGCACTGAGTGTTCACATACAAATTAGAAATGGCTTCAGGTCCCTAGAAAATCAGTCAACTAAATGGCAATCCACTCCAGTATTCTTACCTAGAAAATTCTAGGGACAGAGGAGCCTAGCAGGCTACAGTCCATAGGGTCACAAAGAGTCAGACATGACTGAGTGACTGAGCATGCATGCACATAATAATGTCCCTAGAAAATCACTCAACTAAATGGCAATCCACTCCAGTATTCTTACCTAGAAAATTCTAGGGACAGAGGAGCCTAGCAGGCTACAGTCCATAGGGTCACAAAGAGTCAGACATGACTGAGTGACTGAGCATGCATGCACATAATAATATTAACTACTACTGATGCTTCTTTCCAAATTTGCAAATCTATTGAGTGCAGCACTTTCACAGCATCATCTTTTAGGATTTCAAATAGCTCAATTGGAATCCCATCACCTCCACTAGTTTTGCTCATACTGATGCTTTCTAAGGCCCACTTGACTTATTCCAGGATGTCTGGCTCTACGTGAGTGATCATACCATCGTGATTATCTGAGTCATGAAGATGTTCTTTGTAGAGTTCTTTTGTGTATTGTTCCCACCTCTTCTTAATATCTTCTGCTTTTGTTCATTTCACTTCAGTCGCTCAGTCGTGTCCAACTCCTTGCGACCCCATGAATCGCAGCATGCCAGACCTCCCTGTCCATCACCAACTCCCAGAGTTCACCCAAACTCACCTCCATCGAGTCGGTGATGACATCCAGCCATCTCATCCTCTGTCGTCCCCTTTCCTCCTGACCCCAATCCCTCCCAGCATCAGAATCTTTTCCAATAAGTCAACTCTTGGCATGAGGTGGCCAAACTACTGGAGTTTCAGCTTTAGCATCATTCCCTCCAAAGAACACCCAGGGCTGATCTCCTTCAGAATGGACTGGTTGGATCTCCTTGCAGTCCAAGGGACTCTCAGGAATCTTCTCCAACCCCACAGTTCAAAAGCATCAATTCTTTGGCGCTCAGCCTTCTTCACAGTCCAACTCTCACATCCATACATGACCACTGGAAAAACCATAGCCTTGACTAAACAGACCTTTGTTGGCAAAGCAATATCTCTGCTTTTGAATATGCTATCTAGGTTGGTCATAACTTTTCTTCCAAGGAGTAAGCGGTCTTTTAATTTCATGGCTGCAGTCACCATCTGCAGTGATTTTGGAGCCCAGAAAGATAAAGTCTGACACTGCTTCCACTGTTTCCCTATCTATTTCCCATGAAGTGATTCCTCTGCTTCTGTTAGGTCCATACCATTTCTGCCCCTTATTGGGCCCATCTTTGCATGAAATATTCCCTTGGTATCTCTATTTTCTTGAAAGGATCTCTAGTCTTTCCCATTCTATTGTTTTCCTCTATTTCTTTGCACTGATCACTTAGGAAGGCTTTCTTATCTCTCTTTGCTATTCTTTGGCACTCTGCATTCAAATAGATATATCTTTCCTTTTCTCCTTTGCTTTTTGCTTCTCCTCTTTTCACAGATATTTGTAAGGCCTCCTCAGACAATTTTGCCTTTTTGCATTTCTTTTTCTTGGGGATGATCTTGATCACTGTCTCCTGTACAATGTCATGAACCTCTGTCCATAGTTCTTCAGGTTCTCTGTCTAGCAGATCTAATCCCTTAAATCTATTTGTTACTTTCACTATATAATCATAAGGGATTTGATTTAGGCCTTACCTGAATGGTTTAGTGGTTTTCCCTAATTTCTTCAATTTAAGTCTGAATTTGGCAATAAGGAGTTCATGATCTGAAGCCACACTCTGCTCCTGGTCTTGTTTTGCTGACTCTATAGAGCTTCTCCACCTTTGGCTGCAACGAATATAATCAATCTGATTTTCATATTGACCATGTGGTGATGACCATGCATATAGTCTTCTCTTGTGTTGTTGGAAGAGGGTGTTTGCTATGACCAGTGCATTCTCTTGGCAAAACTCTATTAGCCTTTGCCCTACTTCATTCTGTACTCCAAGGCCAAATCTGCCTGTTACTCCAGGTGTTTCTTGACTTCTTACTTTTGCATTCCAGTCCCCTATAATGAAAAGGACATCTTTTTTGGATGTTAGTCATAGCAGGTCTTGTAGGTCTTCATAGAACTGTTCAACTTCAGCTTCTTCATAATTTCTGGTCAGGACATAGACTGGATTACTGTAATATTGAATGGTTTGCCTCGGAAATGAAGAGAAATCAGTCGTTTTTGAGATTGCATCCAAGTACTGCATTTTGGTGTTGGAGAAGACTCTTGAGAGTTCTTTGGACTGCAAGGAGATCCAACCAGTCCATTCTGAAGGAGATCAGCCCTGGGATTTCTTTGGAAGGAATGACGCTAAAGCTGAAACTCCAGCACTTTGGCCACCTCATGCGAAGAGTTGACTCATTGGAAAAGACTCTGATGCTGGGAGGGATTAGGGGCAGGAGGAGAAGGGGACGACCGAGGACGAGATGGCTGGATGGCATCACGGACTCGATGGACATGAGTCTGAGCGAACTCCGAGAGATGGTAATGAACAGGGAGGCCTGGCGTGCTGTGATTCATGGGGTCGCAAAGAGTCGGACACGACTGAGCGACTGAACTGAACTGCATTTTGGACTCTTTTGTTGACTATGATGGCTACTCCATTTCTTCCAAGGGATTCTTGCCCACAGTAGTAGATATAATGGTCCTCTGAAAATTCACCCATTCCATTTCATTTTAGTTTGCTGATTCCTAAAATGTTGATGTTCACTCTTGCCATCTGCTGTTTGACCACTTCCAATTTGCCTTGATTCATGGACCTAACATTCCAGGTTCCTATGCAATATTGCTCTTTACAGCATTGGACTTTACTTCCATCACAAGTCACACCCAAAACTGGGTGTTGTTTTTGCTTTGGCTCCATCTCTAAAGGTCCGTCTAGTCAAAGCTATGGTTTTTCCAGTAGTCATGTCATGATGTGAAAGTTGGACTATAAAGAAAGCTGAGTGATGAAGAATTGATGCTTTTGAACTGCGGTGTTGGAGAAGACTCTTGAGAGTCCCTTGGACTGCAAGGAGCTCCAACCAGTCCATCCTAAAGGAAATCAGTCCCGAGTATTCATTGGAAGGACTGATGCTGAAGCTGAAACTCCAATGCTTTGGCCACCTGATGAGAAGAACCGATTCATTTGAAAAGACCCTGAAGCTGGGAAAGATCGAAGGCAGGGGGAGAAGGGGACAACAGAGGATGAGATGGTTTGAGGGCATCACAGATTAAATGGACACAAATTTGAGTAAACTCCCAGAGTTGGTGATAGAGAGGAAGTCCTGGCGTGCTGCAGTCCATAACATCTCAGAGTCGGACATGACTGAGCGACTGAACTGACTGAACTGAATGGACCAAAAAGATCTTTCCCAAAAAAAGACATGTGGTACTAGTCAATTCAGCTGCTGCTGCTGCTGCTGTTAAGTTGTGTCAGTCGTGTCCAACTCTGTGCGACCCCACGGATCGCAGCCCACCAGGCTCTCCTGTCCCTGGGATTCTACAGGCAAGAATACTGGAGTGGGTTGCCATTTTCTTCTCCAATGCATGAAAGTGAAAAGTGAAAGTGAAGTCACTCAGTCATGTCTGACTCTTTGCAACCCCATGGACTGCAGCCTACCAGACTACTCCATCCATGGGATTTTCCAGGCGAGAGTACTGGAGTGGGTTGCCAGGGCCTTCTCCTAGTTAATTCAGCTACACTAACAATATTTCTTAGATACCCCTTCTTTTCATGGTTTCAGGTTAGAGTTACCCACAAGAAGAAATCTGTATGCAATTTTGAAGGTAAAGATAAAGAAGTAGCCATTATATTCCTAAAGTCAGTACAGGGGCACCATGCACTATTGTATTTGTTGGTGTTCAGTCACTAAGTCGTGTCTGACCCTTTGCGACCCCTTGGACTGCAGTACACCAGGCTTCCCTGTCCTTCACCATTTTCCAGAGACTGCTCAAACTCCTGTCCATTGAGCCAGTGATGACATCCAACCATGTTGACACTAATCTGCTGGCTCCTCCTTTTGGCAGAGAGCTGGATCTGAGCCTGCAGCTGCTCCAGATCCTACCGAATCTTCAGCTTCTCTAAATCCTGGCATGTCTAGCCTTTCCAGACCAGGCACATGTATGGCAAGGAACACCAGCTCTTCCTGCAGGCCACCAACATTGTCAAGACTAAAGAAAGCAAGGGTCAGATATAGGTTCCAATCTGTTCTTATGCGTTCCATTCTGTCTTAGTAAATTCTAATTCATGTTCAATTCTTTGACACATCCAGCCCTCCTGACTCAGCACCAGATGAAAAAATATAACCCCTCTGTAGACTGCTTTTCACCTTTATAGTAAATATTTTACTCCCCAACACCCTTGGTGGTTCTGCTTCCCTCATGGAACCCTGATGTGTCAGTCAGCCTGCCTGTCTTTCCAGCCTGATTACGAGCCCCTTCCCTTTCACTCTCTGTGTGATAACCCCCCACCGCATGTTCCCACCACACAGACTTTGTACATGACACTCTTTCTGACCGAAATCCACTTGCATCTGTCCCTGGCATTTGCCTAGTTAGAGCCCACCTTCCCTGACATTACTCTCAGGGCACAGGTACTCTTCCTTCATAGCACTGAGAGTAGCAATTATATGTTTATTTTTAATTAATTCCATCCATCCCTCTCACTGGCCTACAAACTTGCTAAGAAAAGGGACTATCTGTGGTTCTGCTCACACGTGTTTTCCAAGCACCTAGAAAAGCACCTGGGACAAGATAGGTGCTCAATAAATGAATGAATATTTGCTCTTTTATCAAGCACTATGTAAAATGCATGATGTAGATTATCTCATGTGACACAAAAATCCTATAAGACTGGACCTATTATCATTCTCATTTTACAGATAAATGGATGAAGTTACACTGCCGTAGGTGGCAAGACGTATCTCACCACTTATGCACAAAGAATAGCTTTAGCATTCATACTCTCAATCCCTTTGCCCTTCACAACACTATAAGATCAATTTAATAAGATTTTTCTTTCTCACTTGACAAAGGAAGAAGCTGAGTATTAAGAAGTTAGTTGACTTGCCTAAGGCCATGCTAGGTACCAGTTAAGGTTAAAACCCAGGTCCAATACCAAGTTCATTGCTTTAAAAAAACAACACACACTTGATCCTTCCACCTCTTAGAAGCCAGGCACAAAATTCATCCTATACTGCTATCCACATTCAGATTCATCAACTCTCTCCTATTATAACTAACTTTCACAGTAAACTCTACAAGCTTGATATTCTTTTCAGAAATCAGTAAGTTGATGGGAAGACATAGCACAGCACCTTAAACAATACAGTTGTATGCTGATGTCACACAATGTCACAGCATAGTTTCTGTTAGCATAATTTTTAACACATCTCAAGACTTTTAATCAAAGGAAATATAGAATGTTGGGAAATACATATCATAACATGTTTATATTTTTTCAAAAGGAAAAAAATTTTTTTCAAAATTTTTTCAAAAGGAAGTTAATTTTTCATGAGGAAAAGGAAGGAAGAAGGAAGAAATATGAATAAGGGAGAAAAGCCAAGGGAAAAAAGTGGAAAGGACAGGTTGAGAGTTAAACTTTTGTTCCTAGCAAGATTACGCCATTTTTTTCACTCACCAAGTGTATGATTTCATTTTTGCCTCCATGAAATATGCTTAGTCATTAATCACACGGCCTCTGACCATAGCTGTCCTGTGTGACACATTCTAGATTTCAACTGTCAATCACAAGAGATTCATAGTTCCACAGTGTCAAAGGTAATAACCTGAGAATGACGACAGCAGAGTGAGAGCACGTGGCAGATAATCATACTGACAGCACATGTCAGTCTTCCTAAGATTCAACTCAGTGGTTTAGACATATCTCACGAATTCTAGAATCAAATCCAAGTGCATTATTCCTAACTTGGGTTTTATCATATTCGAATACTCTGGAAACCAATAACCCATCATTCAAATCCTACATTCAGAAAGTGTTCCTCCCTTCCCTACTAACACCTCACCTCAAAACCGTTCCAGTGCTATCAACTGAATTTAATTTTGTGCCTACAAACACTAACAAAGTAAAGGAGTATGTCCTTCCTAAGGCTTAAAAGTCTTCAATTTTCTTAATATTCTCAAATGCAAAGCTTTTTAAACTGAATCATCTGGTCAAAAAGGTCAAAAAGCTAATTTTCCTTCCTGAAATCTGATACTTCAATTTTAAATACCTAATTTCAGCTTTGAATATATGATGCCTGTTGGTATATATCATTTTCAGGTGCACTGACAAGCAGAAATACCAACTTCCATTCTCAGTCACAAAACATAAAGCTATTCAACTTCTTTTGCAAATATCTGACTCTATCATAATACACTTACATTGTGCATTTTCTTAAGCCAACAGAAATAAACAATGACTAAAGTATTAAATGCTTACTAAGCACTAAGTACTATTCTAAGAATTTTAAATCTATTAACTCATTTAAATTTATTTAAGAGTATGTGTATCCTACAAATGCTTTAATACTTGAATAGGTTGAAAGAAAATGAACAAAGGAAAAGGTGAAACAAGCATGCATTTTACCTAAACAAAGCTGGTGTAGTAATTTACAAATCCATTTCCTAGACACAGTGAAAATGTTTATTTTATTTGAACATGCACTAAATGTAAGGAACATATACGTCCCTGCAAAATGAATGCTTTCCCAGTCACCATTATGGAAGCTGTCGTTGAAAACTAAGCAGCAAACTAAAGACTATGACAAGAAGTAAGTAAATTCTTATCTAAATGCAAAGAGATCTGATAAATTATATATTTTAAATAAGTCATTCAGATAATCTTTTTGAAGCAGTTATATTATAGAAAAATCATATTGAAAAGTAATTATAATAAATAAACAATCTTCTTAAGACCAAAACAAACAATAGCAAAAAGCATATCCACAGGCTGCTAAGTTTACTGACTTAATACAATGGAAAATATACTTTGTTTATAAGCACACAAAAAAATGTTCCTGACATCATAACACTAAGCATAATAGATTTTGATGTCAAGAGGCAAAAGCATTTGTAGGTTAATACTCACTTTTTTGTACTTTCTAGAGAATATACACCAGACATCACCCGTCTCAGGTAGTGCAGTGGTAAAGAATCTGCCTACCAATGCAGGAGATGCAAGAGACACGGGTTCGATCCCTGGGTTGGGAAGATACCCTGGAGTAGGAAATGGCAAACCAGTCCAGTATTCTTGCCTGGAAAATTCCATGGACAGAGAAGTCTGGCAGGCTACAGTTCATGGGGTCGCAAAGAGTCAGACACGACTGACCACACACAAGCAGGAGCACCATACACCAGACACGATCCACTACATAATATCACAACTTAGGGACTAAACAACAGCAAGCCTGCATACCTGCATATTGGGGATGAAAGGGGATTCCCTGTGAATTTTGAACTCTAGTACAGGTTTTTTGGCTTCTTTGTTTTTAAATACAGACCATGATCTATGAATGTCATAGAATCAATTTAGTCAGATTCAATCAGCATTTTTAAATGAAAGAATAGAATAGACAAAAATATAAGAGTGCCAGGCTGCACTGAATGCAGGAGGAAAAGTAAGTACTGAGTCTTGAAACTGATTTCCAAGGTGGGGAAGGGGGATGCAAGGGTGTGTTTGGAGGTATGTATGTATACTATGGCAAGAAATAAATCATTATTTCTTCTTACCATGAGCTGCAGCCAAATATGTACAAAAGTTATCCTAGATAAACACATGAGATTAAAAAAAAAAAAAAAAGACTATCCTGAAAATGGTATTCATTTTCTAATTTGAACACACTTACTTGTGTTATTCTCTAACCCTGGAGTGTACTCCTTTGCCATCCAACATTCAAGCATAGCTTAGCTGTCCCTTCGTTTTCTTCTCTGTCTTAGGCAGAATGGACTGTTCTTCGGTGCATGAACACTCACGAAACTGTATCATATTTTTTAAGTATTAGATTTAAAGTTCTTTACTGTAAAGGGCAGTGCCTTTCATTCTGAGCAATATGAATAAAACACAGAGCCTAATACATAGTGGGGTTTACTGTATGTGCTTGTTTTTTTTGTTTAACTGGATTACAGTAACTCCCTATTATTTTACTCATGAAATTTTGGTGTTACAAAATACAAATTAAGAATGAATAGTCTTCCATCTTTCTGAATAATCACAAATACAGTTACTTTAATATCTGGTTTATTGACATCTAGTCTAGATGATACCCTTCTTTGCCAAGGATTATATCAAAAAAGCAGGAAGTCAAACTTTGAAAGTGTCTCTATTGCATTAGCTTACATTGTTTATACAGCTTATTCTCTTATCTATTTTAATATTAAATCGACTTTTCCAATTCCTGTTTTCATACTTGGTTTTAATTAAACAGATTTACTGAACACTTACCAAACAAAATACACTGTTATGGTTAATTTCCATTTTATGAATGGCAATGGGGAAAAAAAAACATTTTCACTAAAAGGTAAATCAAAAGGAAACAAATAATGATTTATTCTCTCTTAACCATACCAAACTCTCTTTATCACCTATGTTCATCTAAATAAAGATATTTGATCATGTCTTTCACATATCTTAACTTCACTGAAGTACTGGGACAATGGGATTATTCCAAAAAAACTTTTAAAATATATATTATATATTCAAATATATAAATATATGGAGACTCCCAGGTGGCTCAGTGGTAAAGAATCCACCTGCCAAAGCAGGAGACACAGAAGATGCAGGTTCTCTTGGACAGGAAAATCCCCTGGAGGATGGAATGGCAACCCCCTCCAGTAGTCTTGACTGGAAAATTCCATGGACAGAGGAGCCTAGTGGGCTACAGTCCATGGGGTTACAAAGAGTCGGACATGACTGAACGTGCACAGACACACACATAAATATATACAAACATACAAATATATGGTTTTAATATATTATATCCCCGACCAGTCAAAAGTTTATTATCACAATGATCTGAATAATTAAGACATTTAATACGTATTATTCACCATATATAGTAAGTACTGGCTAATGGAAACTACAGAAATTTAAATAAAATAGAACTTAAATTCATTCAGCATTAGAAGAAAGTAATTTAAAATTTTAATTCTCAATAAATATATACAAACATACAAATATATGGTTTTAATATATTATATCCCCGACCAGTCAAAAGTTTATTATCACAATGATCTGAATAATTAAGACATTTAATACATATTATTCACCATATATAGTAAGTACTGGCTAATGGAAACTACAGAAATTTAAATAAAATAGAACTTAAATTCATTCAGCATTAGAAGAAAGTAATTTAAAATTATAATAAGATATAAATGAGAATTAAAATTGAAAGAATGCCAGAAAGCATACTCCCTAAAAATCTATTTCAAGAATTCATGTAAAAAATTCTGCCAGTCTTTCTGAAAATTTAACCTTCAAAATTTCTAGTTCCAATCTTTTGCAATTGTAAAAGGCAAAGAAGAAAATCACACAGCATTCTTAGTTTCAAAATTTTGGCCCAAATCAAATGGCTTAATGACTTCATACTTTATGCAGCTTCACTTAACGCTATGAGTTCGAGTATTAGAAAGAACAGCCAGCCATGGCTGGAGCTGATTGGCAGACAGCATCGCTGATTCACCTCAGGAAGAAGCAAGCTGCAGCATCCACAGTTCTGAGGATGTCCAAAGAAGGTAAAGCACTGGTCATAGGCCAAGTATTTCCTCCTGCAGCACACACAGAAGCACCGGAAGTAGACAAAGCTCAGAGCTTGCTACATTTGAATTTCCATGTAAATGTGGTTCCTTTGGGCCAGAAAAGGGCTAGGGAAAAGTAAAAGTAATACTTTGCAGTGCTATACTATGATCCCAAAGTTGGACAATTTAGGTATGTTTTTAGAATACAGCAATATTTTCCTTTTTCCCTTAATTTTATTAACAAGAGTTATGTGACTGCTTCACCTGTACTATACTAAGTATTTAGTTTGTACATCTACAACTTCTTAGAGTAACCTATTGTCCTCATTTTAGTCCATTAGAATTTGTATAACAGCTCTCTCACCTATCAAATATATATCTAAGGATTTTAGAGTTAAAATAATAACCCTTCATCTGTTATGGCATCTGAGGCAACTGCTTAAGAAGACTATCAGGATAAAAATGATTCAGACACCAGTCACAGAGACTGAATTACAAATGTGCCTAGGGGACTACAGGCATTAGAGAAGCTTTTCTTTCTCAAGTTCACAGTTCACTTATTGGTTCCTCAGAGACAAGAATCCACAAAATACAGGAGATGGCCTAATTCAGGGACCCTAAATCAGAATTAAATCCAAAACTCAAGAGACAGATAAATTATGGTCATAGATAGAAAAAGAAAGGAAGGAAGGAAGGTCAAGAAAAAGAAGGGAAGGGAAGGAGGAAGGAAAGAGTAGCCCCCTAATTACCCTCTAGAATGTCACACAATAGATTTTTCATAATATAGAGAAGAAATACTTTTTGTCAAAAATCAAACATTCATCTAGTTTTCCTAAGAGAAACTATAAATCTCAACCATGAAAGCAAGACTAATAAATAGGTGGTATAAATCTAATATTTAAATATTTTCATATTTTTATAACTGATTTGGTAGCTCATTATGTAACTCATTTTTTAAGGATCAGTTTAAATCAAATTAGAAGATATTCCAATAAAACAAGAAGTTTTTAGTACTTTGAAAAGGAAAACTAAACATTAGGTACTTTTAATCTGTGTTGAACTAATGAATGACTGAAGAGTCAAATTTATATCCTAGCCTCAATAATTAAGATTATAAGCAACTAATTTTGATTATAACATAGCTAAATGTCCATCATA
Source organism: Cephalophus harveyi (assembly GCA_006410635.1). Classification (NCBI taxonomy): domain Eukaryota; kingdom Metazoa; phylum Chordata; class Mammalia; order Artiodactyla; family Bovidae; genus Cephalophus; species Cephalophus harveyi. The sequence continues at coordinate 296,386 of SJYT01085153.1, read as the reverse complement.
TTAGAAATTTCCATTTTCATCATGGCCAGATTAGAGTTTTGGAGTTTAAATAAATGCTCACTTATTTGTAATATTTATGATTAACACTCCATATTAATTATAAATGTTTGTAATACTTATGATTAGCACTCTATATTAATTATAGTTTGTTAACATATAATATCATATATTAATAATCATTTATAATTAATATATATCTATATCTAAGTCACTCAGTCATGTCCGACTCTTTGCGACCCTGTAGACTGTAGGCTACCAGGATCCTGTGTCCGTGGGATTCTCCAGGCAAGAATACTGGAGTGGGTTCCCATTTCCTTCTCCATTTATAATTAATATAGAGTGCTAATCATAAGTATTACAAACATTTATAATTAATATGGAGTGTTAATCATAAATATTACAAATAAGTGAGCATTTATTTAAACTCCAAAACTCTAATCTGGCCATGATGAAAATGGAAATTTCTAATATGATGGACATTTAGCTATGTTATAATCAAAATTAGTTGCTTATAATCTTAATTATTGAGGCTAGGATATAAATTTGACTCTTCAGTCATTCATTAGTTCAACACAGATTAAAAGTACCTAATTGACTCCAAACCTAAGACCATGACCTCCCCATTGGTTTAGTCTGGTTTAGTCTGAGCCCTCCTCCTTCTTGTGGGCCCTGGGAAGCAGAGAGAAGCCCAAGCTCTAGCTTCAGTCGCCTGCAGACACCACAGTGAATCTGAGTTAGGCCAACTTGGGCAGCCCCAGAAGGCTTTTAACAACATAGAAAATGTGTACAGATTATAGGACTTACCTGAGGCAAGTCTCAAGAGACAAGAAATGAAAGAAAATTCAACTCAAATACTCAAAAAGATTTTTAAAAATCAAACACCCATTTCAGTCATCTGATACTTGATTTTAAGATTAAAATTAAGTAAGCAAACCAACCTTCTGGAATGCTCACGCAATTACTACAGATTAATTTTACTCTTCTATTCAAAGAAGTCTGAGGCCTAATTCAATTTTTACTAAGAGAGAGTTTACCAAACCCCAACAATTTTGTTTTCACTTTCCCTCAACCAATGGTTTAAAAAAACACTCGAGAAAAAATGTTCTGGTCTGAAGAAAAACATTACACTTCTTTACAAGAGAGGTAGAAGTGGTAATTCTGACTATTTTATCTGTACATAGGACTTTCAGCTGAAATGGGCATTTGGAGCTACATTCCATGTCATAAATTTAGGACTTCCAACACCCACTCCTCTGTGCATTGTAACAAATGAAAAATTTATTTTGGAAGAGGTTTAAAACCTTATAGGGTCATTCCTTTAGCCTTTTTGGTGCAGACAAAAGTCCTCCTATTATTCAGTCTAGATGACTTTCAAATCACGGAATTCTTTACTTGATTGAAAAGAAGTAAGGAGGCATTTGACTGAATTGAAAAGAAATCGTATTGATTGAAAAGAAATAGCAGGTAATCCTCAGGGAGCAAAACCTCAAATGGATCGTTCCTCACAATCACAGCTAAGAACAATATGTCTGAAGGAATTCCTAAAAGATAGGCAGAACTCCAATTTTTTGAGATTCTATAATGTTCATTCCTGGATTAAGCCAGGTCATCAGAGAGCTATATACCTGGGACCATGCTACATTGCTGGTCACAGTCACCTTAACAGAAGGATGCCTGCTGCTCAGTCACTTCAGTCATGTCTGACTCTTCACAACCATATTGACTATAGCCCGCCAGGCTGCCCTGGCCATGGGGTTCTACAGGCAAGAATACTGGAGTGGGTTACCATGCCCTCCTCCCAGGGGATCTTCCCAAGCCAGGAATCAAACCCTTATCTCTTATGTCTTCTACATTGGCAGGTGGGTTCTTTACCACTAGAGCCACCTGGGAAGGCCTTAACAGAAGGACAGGTGTCATTTATTGAGCAGACACTACAATCTTTACCTATATTACAATGCTCTCAAGGCATTTTCAAGAAGGAAATCTTTGGAGGTTACTTCCCCCAAAGACATACATCCACACATCCACATCATCCACATCATCCACATCATCCGCCCAGGTTGAAAGACATTATAAAAAAATAGTCCAAAGAATCCTATAGAATTTCACTGTAATGATATGAAGACATTTTTGCATTGCACTAAATTGAATCCACTTTAAAAGAAACTACAGCATAAATTTCACTTTGGATTCTATGTAGGAAAAACTTTATTCCTCTTAGGCAATTGTTTCTTCATGTATGAGATTTTTAATTAATCATTAAAATTTCTGTATGCTCTCTTTCCCTGGAAATTAGAAAACTAGAATCAAATATGTGCTCAGCTCTAAAAAACAGAAAGGATTTCATAAAATGGATTTTGTGAGCTAATGTCTCCCCTAGCTGACTTGATCTTAGTTTTTTCCTCACTGACAACACTAAGATTTTTTATCATCTCAGTCTGTATGTTTACACTATTATGAACTAGATATTTTCAAATGCTATTTACCAAAATATTGTCAAAACTCTACAAGATGTACATTTTACTATATACAAATAATATGTCAATAAAGGGCTGGAGAAAAGTACAAAAAAATCCATTTACAATAATCAAAATCAAAAGACAGTAATTTAAATGTTTCTTGCACTATCTTTTAGTCAATTCTGGAAAAAACATTCTAAATTACTTCATCCTTGCATAAGTCATCACTGAATTAATATTTCTATTCTGTTTATTGTGTGTGTGTTTAGTCACTCAGCTGGGTCCAACTCTTTGCAACCCCATGGACTGTAACCCGCCAGACTCCTCTGTCCATGTAATTCTCCAGGTAAGAACACTGGAATGGGTAGTGATTCCCTTCTCTAGGGGATCTTCCCAACCCAGGGATTGAACCCGGGTCTCCTGCATTGCAGGCAGTTTCTTTACCATCTGAGCCACCAGGGAAGCTCAATTCTATTTATTACAATTTATAACTTAAAATATAGTTTAATGCCTATATATAACATTTATTAGAGTGGGGAAAATTTAGAGGGATTTCATTTTGTGAAGATTACATTATGGACTTCTATTGGTCTATTTATGATATCTTTTTCTAGGAAATTAGAGTGCATATCAAAAAATCGATGTGGAGGAAAAAGCATATTTTTTGAAATAAAAATACTAGTGGAGAAAAAAGAAAACATGCACCTGGAACATCTTGATTAAATCAATGCCAAATGTGAGATGTACATATCCAGGCCTCTGGCTTCACTTTTCTCCTTATCTTGGTCTTCTTAGTAGTGTTTCTCAAAGTTGGAACTCTTTACACTCATTTAGTTTTGGTGAGATTCATTTTGTGAGTCATATTGATCAATATTCATCCTATTAGAAACTAAAACTGATACATGTTTGAAATATTCATTCATTTTAAAGTAACAATCATAAAACCATTACATGTTAACAAAATCACATTACATTTAAAAATAACTATAGTTTTTTTAAAAGAAATAAGTGACATTGTTTTGTATTTTTTTGAATTCCTGTAATAGCTTGCTTCAAGAAAATAGATTGTCATATCTGCACCCCATGGACTGTAACCCGCCAGACTCCTCTGTCCATGTAATTCTCCAGGTAAGAACACTGGAATGGGTAGTGATTCCCTTCTCTAGGGGATCTTCCCAACCCAGGGATTGAACCCGGGTCTCCTGCATTGCAGGCAGTTTCTTTACCATCTGAGCCACCAGGGAAGCTCAATTCTATTTATTACAATTTATAACTTAAAATATAGTTTAATGCCTATATATAACATTTATTAGAGTGGGGAAAATTTAGAGGGATTTCATTTTGTGAAGATTACATTATGGACTTCTATTGGTCTATTTATGATATCTTTTTCTAGGAAATTAGAGTGCATATCAAAAAATCGATGTGGAGGAAAAAGCATATTTTTTGAAATAAAAATACTAGTGGAGAAAAAAGAAAACATGCACCTGGAACATCTTGATTAAATCAATGCCAAATGTGAGATGTACATATCCAGGCCTCTGGCTTCACTTTTCTCCTTATCTTGGTCTTCTTAGTAGTGTTTCTCAAAGTTGGAACTCTTTACACTCATTTAGTTTTGGTGAGATTCATTTTGTGAGTCATATTGATCAATATTCATCCTATTAGAAACTAAAACTGATACATGTTTGAAATATTTATTCATTTTAAAGTAACAATCATAAAACCATTACATGTTAACAAAATCATATTACATTAAAAAATAACTATAGTTTTTTTAAAAGAAATAAGTGACATTGTTTTGTATTTTTTTCAATTCCTGTAATAGCTTGCTTCAAGAAAATAGATAGTCATATCTGCATCAGCATTCATTTTGATAAGTTCTTTTGGTTGAAATATACGACAAAATTTGGCCTCACAGAGATATATAGTTGGGAAAAGGAGTTTTAGTAGCCTTCTCAGGTTATTATAGATATTTGAATTTGATACAACACCCAAACTCAACAAGGAGTAGTTTCTTAGTGCCAAATGAGGCCAGTAATAGTCTGACAACAAAATCCAAATAAGTGAAGCACAATAAAAAGGAAGCTGCAAACCAATATCTCTTCCAAACTTAAAAGCAAAAATAATTAACAATGTTGACAAATTGAATACAGCAAGTGTATGTATTTTTAAATATATATGTGTATGTGTGTTTCATGTACACATGACCAAATGTGATTTATCCCATGTATTCAAAGCTGATTCAATATTCAAAAATTAATCAATGCAATCCACCATATCAACAGGCTTAGAGAAAAGTCGTATGTCCATATCAATTGATAAAGTAAAAAGCATTTGATGCAATCTGACATCCTTTCAGGATAAAAAGTCTCAGTGCATTAGGAGCAGAGGGGCAACTTCCTCAACCTAATAAAGAACAACTACAAAAAAAATACAGCTAAGAGCATACTTGGGTGCCGGGAGCCAGCGTGAGGAATCCCGCCCGTGGCAAAGGTCATGAGGAAGGAGGCTCGGCATATGCAAAGGCGGAATCGAGCCGCAGGGGTCCCCCTGGAAATTCTTGAGCATCTACCCCCAAAACCAGAGTCTGCCTGCTTTACTGTGTTATGCTTTCCACCTACTCTTCTGACATTAACAGGGGGCTGTCCCCCCACCACCTTTTTCTGGAAAAACATTAATTTAGAGCTTTTAGATAATAAGTCTCCTGGGCATATTAAGTGTTTCAATCCAAAAACTCCTCTGATGGCTTTCTAGCCTGTCTGCCAGACTCTTAGAGCTGCGCATGTGATTGTTTGCGGCCTCCCAACCGCGAGAGACACAGGAAACTTAAAACATCCTAGGAATGTAGGGGTTCTGAGGAGTCAAAATCATTAGAATAGGACTGATTAAGGATTTCATTTGTTGAGCCAATACTTGCTGCCGAGTTTTCATATCTTTTATTTGTAGATACAGTTGGTACATAGAAAAAACAGGTAGTAGCCCTGGTATTAGCAACATTAGATCTTTGAGTTAAGTACTTTCTTTGTTATAATCCACTGTACCTTTGTTCTACAGGAATGTAGCTTTATTTAGTACTTTGAGAGTGATGCAGATTAAAGAAAAAAACACAGGAAAAAGAGTTTTCTGGTTGATAGACATTTATGTAGGAAGAGAGCCATATACATGTTAACAGGCCTCTTGGCCAGAAGATAATGTAAACCACCTGAGACCTTTTGTATATGGGAAGGTATGCAAAAAGAAAGCTCTGTCTCAATGAGGGTCAGGACTGCTGCCCCTAGATAACTCTGCATATTCCATTATTTCTTTATGTACAACTTGGGGTATATAAGCTGCTTTTGAAAATAAAGTTGTGGATCTGGCACCGATGCTTGGTTCCCCCATGTCGTTCTTTTCTCCTTTTTCTGGCTGAATTCCCATCTGGAGCATGGAGGCTCACCGTGTCTACTTATTTGCCCTGGTTTCTAAGACCCACGCGAGAGGGAGCCCAAGGCGGGGCACCCTCCACTATTCAAGCAGGTGCAGACACGACTGAGCAGCTGAACTAAGCTTAGTAAGGTATCAGGATATAAGACCAACATGATAACCAACTGCATTTCTATAAACTGACAGAGAAGAAATGGAAACAAAAATTTCAAATGCAGTTTCTTTATAGCTGCTCCAAAGAAACTGAAATACTTAGGTATAAATCTAACAAAATATAACTATGTATTCTGATAAAAGAAATCAAGGAAAACCTAAATATTAATACCTGGAGAAACATACCATGTTTACAGATTGGAGGAATCAACATAGTAAAGATGCTAATTCTCCCTAAATTAACATATAGGTTTAACATAATTCCTTTTATCATATTAAAGTATAGCAACAAAATTCTACATTAAATAGGTTTAAAAGTGGATCTTCCAAAAAGAAAAAGTTAATCAAATTTGTTTAATTTGTCAAATAATTACACCAGGCATCATAATTGCATAGTCTCAAAAATAATCTCAGGGACTTCAAAGACCAAAGAGAAAAATAATAAACAGCAATTTGAAACAATTTTCTTAATACATTTTTAAACTGCTAAAAATAATGCTACACAGGCAACAAAAGCAAAACTAGATAAACAAGACTACAGTGAACAAAATTTTTGTGTACATCAAAGAACACAATCAACAGAGTGAAAAAAGCAACCTATTGAGTGGGAGAAGATCATTTATTTGATAAAGGGTTGACATTCAGAATATAGAAAGAACTCTAACAACTCAACAACAAAAAAATTAAATAACCAGATTTTAAAATGGGCAATGGACTTGCATAGACATTTCTCCAAAGAGGATATTCAAACAGCTAACAGGTACATGAAAGACACTCAACATCATTAATCATCAAGGAAATGCAAATCAAAACCACAGTGAGATATCATCTCACACCCAGCAAGCTGCCTACTATAAATAAATAAGCAAGCGTTGTAGAGGATATGGAAAAATTGGAACTCTTGCACACTCCTGACAGAAAGATAAAGTGATATAATCACCATGGAAAACAGTATGGGAGGTCCCCAAAAATCAAAAACAGAACTACTATATGATCCAGAAAGCCCATTTCTGGGTACAAATCCAAAAGAATTGACAGCTGAGTCTTGAAGAGATATTTGTACATCTTTGTTCATAGTGCCATTTTTCTCATTAGTAAAGATGTGGAAGCAACCCAAATATATTTCAAATGAGCAAAGAAAAACTGGTGTGTATATATATATATATACAATGGAATATACAATGGAATATTATTTGGTTTTAAAAAAGAAGGAAATGTTGTCATATTCTATAAATGGGTAAAATTTTAGCAATTATATTAAGTGAAATAAACTAGTCACAAAAAACAAATAATATATGATTCCATTTATACTAAGGTATCCAAACTAGTAAAAGTCATAGAAACAAGAAAATATAATGGTGGTTACCAAAGTCTTGGGGGACAGGGAAAGGGAAGTTGTTATTTAATGGGTATAAGATTTCTGATTTGCAAGAGGAGAAAGTTCTTGGAGATCTATTTCACAACAAAGTTAATAAATTTAATGCTACTGAAATATGTACTTAAAAATGTTTAACATAGTAAATTTCATGCTGTGAGCTTTTATCATAATAAAAAATATATATAAAATACAAAATATTAACTGGAGAAAGAGCTGCATTTATGGAATCCCTACAAAATATAAGAAATCATCCAAAGAATTACATAAATCACAGTACCTTTATACTACTCTGGACTTTTTTCTTTCAGAAAACATGAATATCACTTGTACGTTACCATAATATGTATAATTATACCAAGGAGAGAAAAATTTTTGGATTACCATTAGGTAATTTTACTTGGAGATCTAAATATCCATATTCATAGGTAATGCTGAGTGTATTCATTTAATTTTGTTCCCAGCAGAAGTTACACTTTAGGACTTTCACTTCATCCTATATCTATTATTCTAGTCCCTTATGAATTCAAAAACGAAATTCATAGATATGCTTTCAAGCACATTATGGAAATAAATATGCCATGCTAAAGCTAACGAAAAACACACTTAACTTTTAATTCCTTAGTCAAGGATGAAAACATATATATCAATACATATATACCCAAGATACATTTTTAAGGAGAAAATGCCTCCTATTCCAAAATGACAACCTCCTAACATATGTAGCAGCAAATTTTTCTTTCTGCCAGAAACACTCATTCGGCACTGATTTTTGACAAGTGAAAAAGTTTTTCCACATATACACAGCCCACTTGATTTTAAAAAATGCTGATCCCTCCCTTTAAAACTTTTTATACATTAAAATGTCTATTTTTCTTTAATTTTTGCAGCAAGTTCCAGAAATAACTTGTTTCAATTTTCCAAAAATAATGCATTGAAATATGTGTGTGTTGACTAAGGGTGAAGCTGATATGGACTAAAAGCAGACAACACAGAAAAAAATATTCAGTGGATTTGACAAGTTATTTTCTTCTCAAATACTGTAACACTAGTAAAACCATTAAAACTATGCAATAAATGAATAAAGGTCATCCCCTTGCTTACATGCTATACATAGATCTATGTCAAAACTAGTATCTAAGAGGGGCAGTTTTAGACCAATTTCTAATCCTACTATGATTTTGCACACATTTTTATCCAGTTTTTTTCTCTCCCAAGCTTGATTTTTCACGTCATTAAAATGGAAGAAATAATATCTGCCAATCTTTAGGATTCTAGATTAAGAGATGCTAATGAAATATTACCATCTTCGATGTGATCAAACCAACAGCTAAATGAAAATGCCTCCATCTGGTTTCATGTGAATTATGCTGATTGTAGAAAATGTTCAAGGTCTAGCTTTCCTCTCCACAGAGTAGCTAGCACATAGTTGTTGGGTAACTGCAGACAGACTGATTCTAAATATAAACTGAGATGTGTGCTAAAATTATTGTCCTGATTTTTCAGCAATCATTATGCTACACATGGTTACAGATTTTATTTATTAAATACCTTGAAAAAACATATTTTCAATAACAGCAATGACAGAATTACATGTGAAAATTGTCCTATCAAATGATTCAAATTAAATCCACAGTTTCTAAACTTTTCCTACCTAGTACTCCATATGTATGACCATTCATATTCACATATGCAGTCAAACTTAATATTAAAACCACATCAACTAGATTTTACACAAATTTTAAGTGGGCTCATATCTCTCACAAAAGAAAGACAGTACTACCTTAAATGAGAAGTACACCTAAGAAAACCCTAAAATTCTAATCCAGCAAAGAACAATGAAATAATCTTGAAGCTGCTGCCTAGGTTATTGCTGATCCACCTTCCAAATCTGCAAATGCTCGATTTACTTTAAAAAGTCAATGTCACTGCAAATAACCTCACAGAAAAGGGAGGAGAGTTTGTATGAAAACAAGCTATTGTCGTCTTGTTGAATTAGGTTGTGGCACTAGTTCAGACTTTGCAAAGTAGTGGGTAAAAGAGATAGAAATGTTCAAAATAATCTTTTATCAAACATAATGTTCCATTTCACATGACTATGCAGAAGAACAAAGATAATACCAAAGTTTGGAAGCTCAGGTGCCAAAATACAACTCAAAAACCAAACAATGTGGATGGTTCAGCATGCCCAGTGGACCAAGAATATCATCAATTTCAAAAGGAAAGACTTCTCGGTCAGCCCCAGGGGAGACCCAGTGACCACTGGGCCATCTAACTATGAACCTCTAAAGAAGTCAAAGGAACACAGGACAACTAGCCACTTGCAAGAAAAAAGAGGAAACTGGATTTATCACTCAACTCCCAGAACCTAAACAGTCCCAGGACTTTATGGCTTTGTAAACTACCTTCTCGGAGAAGGCGATGGCACCCCACTCCAGTTCTCCTGCTACCTGCTGCACTACAGGGAGGTAAACTTCAAATGAGATCAAAAAGAACAAACATCAGAAGGAAAATCGGTGTTCGAAAATAAACAAGCAAGCCTACTTAAATTTAAGTTTTTAGCTCTAACTTAACCCTATGGAAACTGCTGACTAAGCCCAGTTGAACTTTGACAAATAATGCCTGGAAGGAATGCAAATAGATTTATCACCTTCAAAGAGTTTAAGCAAACTGCTTTAAATAGTAAGTCCCAACTAAGCATAGAACAAATTCTGACCAAAATTCTCTGCCCACCTTTATGTCCAACTTCCACCAGATATCATCTGTCAGATCCTGAAAGGTGGGGCCTATTTTTGGTTTATAAAGATGCTTCAGTTTTCATTGTTTCCTTTCAGGGCTTCCCAAACTGAGAGCATATTCCAAGTACCTGCCTTTCTGCTCACTACTTGCTCCCTCAAGGCACATTGATATCCCTAATTCCCCTTCCACTGGTTCTCAGAGACACTTCCTGGCCTCCTTGCCTCAGTGGCTTCCTGGTCTTAAAGTCCAAGCAGGGTGGGAGTGGGACCCAGAGGGAACCCAGGCGAGAGTCTAGAGGAGCAAGGCAGAGGCCTGGCCAAAGTATGAATACCTGTCCAAGGAGGTAGGGTCATGTATTCCTATAACTGGAGGGACACGGTGGAACAGTCTCTCTCCTCAGAGGGGAACTTCCCCTGGTCAAGGGATACTGGGAACGGGAGCGGGAGGGGATGCTGGGAATGCCCGGCATCTCCTGGGGGCTTGCTGTCTCTAGCAATGTACACAGCAGAGGGGACGGGAGTCTTCAGTGTCCACAACACACTCTTACACCCTGTAACCAGGGCTTCTGCAGAGAATTGGAGGAGGTCTGGAATTCCTGCCCTCATCAATGTGGACTCTCCAAATTAGAAGCCGAGAGTGAGTTCATAAGCCTTGCACTCTCAAGATATCGAAGCTGGAGACCTGGGAAACATACAGGGGGCTGGAAGAAGCTGAAGTTTGAAAGAGAGAGATAGTGTGGGGAAAATGAGGGTGGATTCCTAAGGGAAGGATAGGAGAAACAAGAGAGCTGAGGTCTACAAATACAACACCAGGACCAGAAAGTCGCTTATCACACAAGCTCCTTCTCTGGCTGCAGATTTCTGCTCACTCCCACAAAATCTGTCCTCCATTACCTACATCTTTTCCCTTCAGTGGTCCCAACTACCTGCCTTTCTCCCAGCACCCATGGTTTAACTAATCTTTCTAATCAAAAGACAAGTTTGCCTGAAATAGTGTAATCTGAAGAGACATAGACAGGAGTGTTATTAATTATTAATATGCAAATGAACGGAGGAGCCTGGTAGGCGGCAGTCCATGGGGTCGCTAAGAGTCGGGCACCACTGAGCGACTTCACTTTCACTTTTCACTTTCATGTATTGGAGAAGGAAATGGCAACCCACTCCAGTGTTCTTGCCTGGAGAATCCCCGGGACGGAGGAGTCTGGTGGGCTGCCGTCTGTGGGGTCGCACAGAGTCGGACATGACTGAAGCAACTTAGCAGCAGCAGCATCCTATACTTAATACACTAATACTCCAAAGAGAATATACAGAATCCATCAGGGTTTTAAAATTTGTATAAAATTCAGTCAGACTGATAGAGAACTAACTTGTGGATACAGCAGGGGAAGTGGGACAAATTGAAAGAGTAGCATTGAAATATATACCTTACCATGTGTAAAACAGACAGCCAGTAGGAATTTGCTGTGTGACACAGAGCTCAACTCAGTGCTCTGTGACAACCTAGAGGGGTGGGATGTCGTGGGAGATGGGAGGGGAGGGAGCTTCAAGTGGGAGGAGACATATGTATACCTATGGCTGATTCATGTTGATTATGGAAGAAACCTACACAACATTGTAAAGCAATTATCCTTCAATTAAAAATAAATACATAAAGAAGAAGAAGAAGAAATCAGTCAAACTAAGCATCATAAAAAATCTATAACAATGTGTGGTGATGGATGTTAACTAGACTTATTGTGGGGATCATTTTGCAATATATACAAATACTGTATCATTATGTTGTATACCCAAAACTAATATAATGTTACAATGTCATTTATACCTCAATTTTTTTTTCCAAAAAAATCAAACTAAGAACTCATACCTTTTAACCCAGAAATTTTATTTCTGAGACTAAGGAACTAATTTCTAAAATTTAGAAAAGAGCTTATGAACAAAGATACTCATCACAGTGTTATTTATTATCATCAAAAAAAAGTGACAGTGAGGAATGATTAGGAATTTATGGCACATCTACCTAATGGAAAATTACGTAGGCATTTGAAATGTTCATAGTCAAACTGCAATTAAGTGAAAAGTAATGTTATAAAATTTAAAATAAAGACTATAATGGAAGGGGAAAATCTTTTAAAAGGCAAACCTCCTTGGAAGAGGAAAAATCTTACTTGCATAGAAAATTTTCTGGGTTTTTAGTGCTTTAAATAGCAGTACCCTGAAAAGTAACATTTTCTGGAAGAGCACTTGGAACATGGAATATGGAGAATGTGAGCAAAACCAGCCAAAGAGAAATGTGGCTTGCTTAAAGACCTAGGCTAGTTTCCTAGATTACCTGATAACCAGTAGATTTCACTGCCTGATATGCAAAGTCCTTCATAATCTGTCACCAGGTATCCAAAAGTACATGAACACTTCTCAGCTGAACTACTTCATCTGCTTTCTCTTTACCTACTAAAAGCCTTCCCATCTCAGAGTGATTTCATTCACTTCCATCCATGAAAACTTTCCTGATCTTCTTATGACCCTAGTCATCACTATTTCTGCTTCTTAAAGTATTTATGTGGCACTTAAATCTGCCTTACCTTTTCCTGGTATTAAGCCAATATTAATCTATTTGGTTAATTACTAATATGTAGGTAACTGTTTCTCCAGCTAAACTTTCAGTTTCCCCATCTAGACTTTTAGAATTTAGATGGTCTGCAGACAGTAGTCATACATACTTACACTGAGCAAGAGAAAGCAGGGTAGAAAGAGAGAGACAGAAAACATTCCTAAGGCCAAGTTGGTATTATATTTATACTCGTGATGAATATCTAAATAAAACTTGCTATGTCTGTTTTAAAATGTTCCTGCTGACCCTCCAGCACTAGAACACGCAGTTTCCTTTTTTTTTTTAATAGCAGTGGGATTGAATTTTGCTTATTCATTCATACTAATTCTGCTTTCCCTTTGGGATTAAACAGATTAGACTACAAAAGGCCTCACTGAAGTCATAAAGAAAAAAAAAGAAATGACCTTCAAGAAATCAAAATTAAGACTCATCTCAAGGCCTTACTTGTCTTAATAGTCTTGTCTAAACAACAAATGTAAATCTGTGCCTCCATTTTATGACTTCAGTCTATCAATATCTTCATTAACTTAAAAAAGAATTCTCCAGTGCAAATGGTTCAATACTTTAGAAATAATGGCCTACAATGACTATGTTCCTATCAGACATCACATACTATTCTAGTACTTGGAGATAATGAGCTTTTGTACTATAGCAACCTGCCTCCTGAGACATCAACGAGAGTTGCACGTCTTAAGAGAAAATACATAAATCATAAATGAAAGCAAATCAAATGGCCAAGCAAAGAACAAAGAAAAAACCTAGTGTCCATTATTTTCACAGAAAGAGCATACAAGGTCAATACAATTGTTGACTCTGAAGGGCAGGGCAAAAACAAATCAATACAATTTCCCATTAAACAGAATTACACTTCGCTACAACACACATATTTTGTGTAAAAGTCAGTGTTGTCCAGATTCCACCACTAGCTGTGTAATCTTGAAACTTCTCTGTATTTCAGTTCCTGCATCTGTAAAATGGAGCTATCACCTGCTATGCCAAATCACAGAGCTGTAATGAATCAAATTGTCTTATCAGCCTGGGTTTATCTGTCACTCTATCTTGGGTAACACACCCTACAAAAACAGTTCAGTCACACATGCCAGGTACTAAACAACTGTTCTTATTGCAAATGTTTCCCTAACGTGAAAAAAAAATCCAGATTGCCTTTACGTCCCTAAAAGATTTCTCCAACACTCAAGCATTTACCATATATCACTGCCAAAAATGTGTTGAACATCTGTTATGAACTAGCTCTCCTATGCTGTGTTGTTCAGATATTATTTTTTGGCATTATGCTTTCTAAGAAAACAGTATTTTTTCATGCAATTCAAAGAATGCTCCTTTTATACTAAAAGAACAATAATTCCATATACAGGAAGTTTACAGGTTGTTGCTGTTTCTTGAGATTACTTCTATGAAAATTAATTCTATGTTTAATATGCAATAAATCATATATATGTACACACAACTTGGACACACTTGGATACACAACTCCTTAATGCAGTGGAAGATTCGTGGGTTTGGGGACCAGAAACACTTGTATCCAAATTCCTATTCTGTAACCTTGAGCATACGATTTAACTTCCCGCTCTTCACTTTCCACATTTGGTTCTGAGTTACGATTTAATGAAATCACGTATATACGAAGTGGCTAAACTCTAAAAGTATTACTTCTTAATCCCCTTAAATCTTTTCCTACTATACCAAGACCAATAAAACCCACTCTGAATACAAGACAAATTGGATACAGAGTCTTAGCGGAGAGATGCAACACGATGTAAAATTGAGCGGAGAGTGGCACGAATTAGGCATCCAAAGGAAGGAAGTAGAGAAACTGGCTGGTATAGCGAAGGGCCCTAGACTTCACTCGCCTGTGCGAAAAAGCCACTCATTTGACACACTGAAGGTTACCCCGCACATTCACGAAGGTTTGTACCGTGATGTGGGGAAAGGACGGAACTATAGAACAAGCCATCAGGGAGCCTCCTGGCTCACCCCACCCGACCTCGCCCGCCGGGGTCGTTCATCTGGAACCTGGAAGCGCAGGCGAAAGCCCAGCAACTGATCTCGCCCCCCCCCCCCCCCCCCCCCCCCCCCCCCCCCCCCCCCCCCCC
>SJYT01085153.1:263778-281441 GCA_006410635.1 Cephalophus harveyi | reverse complement strand
CGCGCGGGCCCCCCCACGGCCCGCCGCCACCGGTCCCCCCCCCCCCCCCCCCCCGATTCTGCCCAGATCTCTCAGGGCACAAATGGTGCTGAATCATTAGCACCAACAGTAGCAGCTCCCCGTGCCGCTGCTCCCGCGGGGGTCAGTGATCCAGGGGCTGTGACCGTCCGGGCGGCGGCCCACACCTCGCGGGCGTGGGCACAGGGAAAGGGGGTCGGGGAGGACTGGGGCAGCAGGTACTCACCCGGGGTGAGGAAAGCCCAGCCCCTGGGTCCTCGCCTCCGGGCTGCGGGCGGTCCCTGCGCGATTCCCGCGCTCCTTGGCTTCCCTCCGCGGGGCCCCGGGCCGAGCAGCCTGCGCTGATGGTCCGGTTCTCCCCTCCACCAGCCCACCGCCCGCGGCAGCCACAGCTCCGGGCGCCGGCGCTAGACCCGGAGCAGCTGGAGCAGCTGGCGCTGCCGAAGGGGTGGCGGCTACCGACGGGCCAGACCATTAGCGGGCGGCGACCGGGGGTGCGCGCCGTGCGCGGCGGAGCGGGAGCGAGGGCGCCGGGCCGGCGACGGTTGGGAGGACCCACGGCCGAGGGGGGCTCCTCCGCGCCCCGCCCCGCGCCCGGAGGGCTTGGGGGCCAGAGGGGCCAATCGGGGGCCAACCGCTTTTCCCGGCAGGGCAGTGGGGACAGTCCTAGACTTTTCCGGTCCCCCTCCGGGTTTGCCTTGGTCCCGCTCGGGGCAGCTTTAGAACCCGGCAAACAGAGGACCTAGCAACGCGGGCGCCTGGGCGGTGTCCCCTCCTAAGGAGATGCGAAAGGGCGCTGGCCCGGAACCCTGCCTTCGTGCCCGCTCCTGCTCCCTGCGGGGCCCGGGGCGCCAGTCCTGCGGGGCCCGGGGCGCCAGTCCTGCGGCTGAGCTCACCACTGACGCCTCACCACCAAAGCCAGCGGGCAGTCTGGAGCCCTGCAAGGGGCTCCACATCTTTTATCCAAGCATCTCTCTGGCGCAAAGAATAAAAGGGCCAGCTTTCGAGGCCCTCTTGAAGTTAGAAAATAAAATCAACTGGGATCCCATCATGTAGGTGCTTTAGTAGATAACAAGGAAGGGAGGGACAGTTTGGGATCGCAGAGTTATCCTTTGCTCCGCAAAGATTGAACCACAGCAGTTGGAAAATGTAGATTTAGGAAACCATTTTAACATAGAGATCTATATAGGATGATTAAAGAAATGCAAAGCTGTTTCAGGTTCACTGTTTACCATTTTACAGATTAGTGTCTCCGGAACGGGGAGAGAATCGTGTCCTGATATGAAATGAACTTTATGTAACTGGAAAGAGACGCCTCCGTACATGACAGCCTTTAGACTTTATTGAAAGCTCTTTTGTGGTCTCTGCCCTTGTCACATCCAGGCTTAAATAGGTTCATGTCAGACCATGGTGGAGATGGACACACGTGTTATTGTTCTCCGTATAGAAAGAAAGAATAAATAAATAAATAAATAAAAAAGAACAGAGTTGGCGTCTTCCTATAAACTGTGATTTATGGAAGCCCCCCCCCACCCCCGCAAAAGACCCACCAAATCCTTCCCAAACAGTATGAAATTCCACAGTTAAAAGCCATTTTCTCTGGTTCAAGGTCTTGTTCTCTTTAACAGATTTTTAATCTTGTTAAAAATTAACAAAATAGAGCACCTGCTATGTACCAAACACTGTACTAATAAGATTATTTCCAGTTTTATTCTTTCATTTCTTCCATCTAAAATCCCTTGTTTCATCTAAAATCTCTGTGAAATTGGTAATATTGTTGCTATTTTTAAGAAAGAGAAACTGGCCTCAGAGTTTGCTACTGGATTCACATCTCATAGAGTGGCAGAACAGGCATTGCAATCTGGAGTTTTTGACTAATGCCTTTCCTCTAGAATTCCTCTGGGAAACACAGGTCACGCCTTGTCACATCCACGATTGGCACTTGAATGTGAGTTTGTTGATCCTTCCCTTGTGAAAACTAGATTTCAGAGTGCAGAAAAGAACATTTAAGTGTCTAAGGTGGATGTCACCCTGAGGTTAGGAATAAGGATCAGAAAGATGTTGGACTTCATCCAGAACTAGACTAGAAACATCAGTTTCAGAAACGCAAGATTAGGGTCATGAAGGTAAGAAGGAATTCTTTATTACCTTTTTGTTAATCATTATATTGCATTTTGGGTTTCCCTGATGGCCCAGTCAAAGAATCCACCTGCAATGCAGGAGACCTGGTTTCGATCCCTGGGTTTAGAAGATCCTCTGGAGGAAGGCATGGCAGCCCACTCTGGTATTCTTGCCTGGAGAATCCCCATGGACAGAGAAGCCTGGCAGGCTACAGCCATGGGGTTGCAAAGAGTCAGACACAACTGAGTAACTAAGCACACATATTGCACTTCACACTTAAACAATTATTGCTTTATTACACTTTACACTATTATTCTTTCAAACCCAGGAAGGGGCAAGAGTTTATAAATGAGCCTAATGCCATGGGTCCTTATACACCTTGCTTGCATGCTAAGTCACTTCAGTCGTTTCTGACTCTTTGTGCCCCTATGAACTATGGCCTACCAGGCTCCTCTCTCCATGGGGATTCTCCAGACAAGAATACTGGAGTGGGTTGCCATGCCCTCCCTCCTCCTAGGGATATTCTCGACTCAGGGATCGAACCAGCATCTCTTAAGTCTCCTGCATTGGCAGATGGGTTAACACTAGTGCCACCTGGAAAGTCCCCCTTCTTATATACCAGAATTTTAAAAAACTAACAGAGCATTAACAACTTCCACACCACCTTAAGGAAGATTTCTGAGAAATAAGAAATAAAATTAAACTGTTGGCTTTGTGTTGTCCCATTGTTATTGTGTTAACTTTTATTGCAGATGTTCATACATCAGTACCAATGCAACAGAAATCTCCAGAGCTTCACAGGGCTGAGGATCTGGGGGCACTAGATCCCCAGCAAAGCCAGGCATCTGTGACTCAGGGCCAAGGTGGCCTCAGCTGCAGAAATGTGTGATTCTTCTATCCATGCACAACTGTTCCACCTTCAAATGAATCAACAAAGGAACAGAGGTAGACAAGATGCCTCCTGAACGAGAAGTCTCTGTTTGATAGGGATCTAAGAGAGAGGATAAGGTCCTTGGTGGGCCACTTGAGACCAAACTGGGATGGAGAACCGAACTGGTTATAAACTGGATGGACTTGCCGACAACTCCAGTCATCTGTTTGTATACACTACTGCTCTTGGAGCATATGTTTCTGAATAAAGAAGGAGGGAGAGATTTAGTGCCAATGGCCTTGAGAGACTGGCAAAAGGAATGGAGGGAGCGATGTGGTGCCTGCATGCCCTCCCCTCCCACAGAGACTTTGAAGGGTTTTAAGACCTTGGGAAAAGAACGTAGAGCGAGAAACCGAGGAATCATTTTTGCAAATGATTTTGGGATTTCAGATTTAAGAAGTATTACTTTGGGCTCTGGTGACAAAGTCTAGCACAGAACTGGCGAGAGGGTCCCTCTCTTATCCAGTCTGCCAAAAGACCTCTGTGCTCCTTGTCACTACTAGGGAAGGCTTCACCCAAAGAAGGCATATTCTCATAAAGGACACTAGTGCCCGATACAGGGTCAGGATGAGTTGGTGAGGAGCAGAGAGTAGTAGAACATGAGTGGAACTGTTCCTCAGCATGTGGGAGATACAACTGAAGCTTTCTTGTCCTAAATGGTGGAGTTTGGGCAGACAGAGATGATTGTTAAGATGACTGATAAAATTTATTTAGGCAGTGACATTAAGGTAAATTCATTTGTATTCACAAGCCAGAATCACCTGATATTACATGATATTCACATGATATTACACTTAAAATTATATTAATAATAAGAGAGTGGGAAAGAAAATACTTAATGCCTTTGATAAAAGTACAGTGTGAGCCACACCATGTTGAACCTTGATTCAAGAATAGTAAGTACCTACTATGTGTTAATCCCACACTAAGGTGTATAGTAACATTAACTTCTAAATTTACTCCTGTCAAAGAAAGTATTAATATTTACTAGTGTCATTGAGGCAGGAAATAAATAAGCTCCAAGTTAGATATTTACAACTAGCCTCTTATTTATACTTTGAGCTAGAAATAACAATAGGAACAGGAGGAATAATTGGACTTTTTGTCCCGTGAACACTTTAAGATAACAGTAATGGCAGGGACAGAAACGGGTTAAGCCCTGCTTAGGGAAAAAGTAGGGAAGTCACATATTTCTCATTCTTGGTGTTAGGGAGACCTCCCAAATTACACAGGCACAGAAAGTTTCCTCAGGGGAAGGGGTGCCAGATCATAATAAGTTTTGCTAACTTCCCACAGACCCTGAAGTTGAAATTCATCTAGGCTAAAGGATATGCACACACATGGGGGAGAGCTCTGAGACAAATCAAATACAGGGTCAAAGCACAATGATCGGTCAAAGGAAAACAAAGTCCCAGAAGTCCCTTATAAATGATCTAAACTTTCCAAAGCTACAACTGTTACTGAACCCACCAGGTGTCTATCTGCTCATACTCCTCTCTTCATAAACACGTTACTTGCTTCACTATTTTCCATCTCTTTGAAATTCTTTCCAAAGGGGACAAAAGCCAGGGCAGTGCCGCCATCCAGGTTCAACCCCTGGTCAGGGAACTGAGATCCCATTTCAAGTCTCCAAAGCCATGGCCACTGGACAGCTCCCCCAGGGTGGTTATTTCTATTCATTTGCTTTTAGCTAACGGTTTTAAAATCATTGGTATTTATAAAATAAGTACTATTATCATACAAAGTACTCCTTTTATCCTCATTTTTTAGATAAAGATATTTAATGGTTAATTTACCAAAGGTGAGAAACACAGCTGGAAAAAAGCAGAGCCAGGTTTCAAACTCAAGCCAATACATAAAACTCAAACCAATTCATAAAACATTGCTGTCTACACACTTATACTGCTTCCCGCTACACAGAAAGCAAGTTGCACATTGTATGTTTCTCTACACCAGAAAATCTATTTTCTGTTTTTTAAATCTATTTCCAACTCCCATTCTTAAAAGGAAATGAATCATTTCTCACAAAGAGGATTTAAATGTGAATTCTCCCAATGGAAACACAGAGTATGGAATGTTTCAGTGGAACATTGGGCAACTGTTTAGATTTCTATGCTCAGAAAAAGAAAAAAAAAAAAAAAAGCCCTGAAACAAACAAAAAAAGCCCTATGATCACTGCAGCATAGACTTGGCCAGTAATTTCTACACTTTTGCTACAGATTCTGATTGCAGGAACTCATCCAGGAATTCCAGGGTGAAAGCTTGGAATTTCCATCGTTATGAAGCACCATACATGATTCTAATGCACAACCAAGTTTGACCAGTCCAACAGAACTAAAACAGTATGGTGCTCACAAAAACTTTCAGTCTCCTAGACTTGCCCATTAACGCAGTCAATTAGTGTGAAGGAAATAGGAAACACCTCATGGCAGAAAGTGAAGAGGAACTAAAAAGCCTCTTGATGAAAGTGAAAGAGGAGAGTGAAAAAGTTGGCTTAAAGCTCAACATTCAGAAAACGAAGATCATGGCATCTGGTCCCATCACTTCATGGCAAATAGGGAAACAGTGGAAACAGTGGCTGACTTTATTTGGGGGGGCTCCAAAATCACTGCAGATGGTGATTGCAGCCATGAAATTATAAGACGCTTACTCCTTGGAAGAAAAGTTATGACCAACCTAGACAGCATATTGAAAAGCAGAGACATTACTTTGCCAACAAAGATCCGTCTAGTCAAGACTATGGTTTTTCCAGTAGTCATGTATGGATGTGAGAGTTGTATGGACTGTGAAGAAAGCTGAGTGCCGAAGAATTGATGCTTTTGAACTGTGGTGTTGGAGAAGACTCCTGAGAGTCCCTTGGACTGCAAGGAGATCAAACCAGTCCATTCTAAAGGAGATTAGTCCTGGGTGTTCTTTGGAAGGAATGATGCTAAAGCTGAAACTCCAGTACTTTGGCCAACTCATGCGGAGCTGACTCATTAGAAAAGACTCTGATGCTGGGAGGGATTGGGGGCAGGAGGAAAAGGGGACGGCAGAGGATGAGATGGCTGGAGGGCATCACTGACTCGATGGACATGAGTTTGAGTGAACTCCAAGAGTTGGTGATGGACAGGGAGACCTGGCGTGCTGCAATTCATGGGGTCGCAAAGAGTCGGACACGACTGAGCGACTGAACTAAACTGAACTGAGGCAATGGCAACCCACTCCCGTATTCTTGCCTAGAAAATCCCGTGGACAGAGGAGCCTGCCAGGTTGCAAAGAGTTGGACAAGACTGAGCGACTTCACTTTCTTTCTTCCTATATATAACTTCACATTTATTGTACAGAAATATATTCATTAAATTGTTTAGTGTCTTCATCATTACTGTTTTGATCATTCTGAAAATTCTTCAAAAATCGTTAAACTGAAGATTATGCTCATTCACAATTACTATTATATGTAGGCACTTGGAACTTAAGTCTGTTTTCAATTACTAGAGGGTATTTTATGTGTAATAAAGAGTCCAATTAGAGCAGTGTAGATTTATGTGTTAAGTTTTGGAGAACTGACATATTTGTAACAATGTCATGCCATCCAAGATGATGCTAGACTTTTCCATTTGTTTATGTTTTGTTTATATTTTTTCATACATTTCCCAAAAATATTTTTATAGTTCTGTTCTGCACCTTTCTTACTAAACTTAAACCAAATTATTTTCTAGCATTTGTCCTTTGAGTCAAATATTCTACCCATTTTCTTTTTTAGATGCTTTTGCCTGAACAGAAATAGTCTGGTTATTTCTGTACTTTATTTTATATTCAACACATCAGATTCTCTTATAACTTGTTTTTCTCATGAGAGTCTTTTGGGTTTTCTAACAACAACAAAAACAATAAAAAGAAAAAAAACAGTCATCAGCATCAGGAACTTTATCTTTTCCCTTTATTTATTCCAGTTTATTTTACTTACCTCTGATAGAATCACCAATACAAGTCATTAGAGAGATGCCTTTCTGATTTCTGATTTTAAGTAACTTAGTTTTTGCCATTTAAGGTAACGTTTGTTAGTATACTTATTTTTATTATATAAGTAATATCCCTCTATTCTTATTTTACTTGAAGTTTCCCTTGGCATTGATCACTTGACCTTTATCTGATGTCTTATCACCACATATTGATAACAGTTGGTGGTTTTTTCCCTTTAATTTTTAATGTAATCAATAAGTTGATAAGCTTCCTGGAACTGAACTGACCTTTCATTCCTCTAATAAAGACAGTTTTATCTTAGTGTATTACTTGTTTGATTCATTCCTCTATTAGGCTCTTCAGTATATTATTTAAACCTCTGGCATTCATAGTCATAGATGAAATTGGCCTGCACTTTTGCTGTTGCTGCACTCCTTCTTTAGCTTTGGTATTGGAGGTGTTCACATAAAATTAACTGGTCTCACACACACAAAAAAAACTTTCGGCCTTTTACTAAGACCCACAATAGTTTAAACAGTATTGCAAATTATCTATTCTTTAATGGTTAGATTAAAAATTCACATGTGAATCCATCTGCCTAATGTCTCTTTTGAGAGTAGATCATTTATCACTTTTATAATCTCATCTATAATAATTGGTCTATTCAAGTTTTCACTTCTATCTCATTTGTGATCAGGTATATTTTCCTAGGAAAATGTTCAATTCTTCTAGGTTTCTTTTCTTTTAAATACTATTCTAGTCACTGAATATGCTTGGAATTTTAAAAAATTCTTTCCTACTTTCACATTGTTAATCTTGTCTAATTTTTATTGTATTCTCTTTTATTATTATGCTCATATGGTAGAATCAATCTTTGAATTTATTATTCTTTTCTGCTATTTTATCTATTTTAATAATTTCAGCTTTTACCAGTATCAGTTCTTTCTTAAAAGTTTCTTTGGTTTTGTTTTTATTGATGTTGTTCTTATCTGTATTCATTAAGATAAATATATAGTTCTTCTATTTTTACCTTTCTGCTTCCATACCTCTGTGTTCAGTTTTGCTGTTCCCTATTATTTTAGTACAAAGTGTTTGTTTTGCATTGCTTTTAGGCATTTCCATGTTGTCTTTTCTATTGTCTAAATGTTTATGTCCCCTCCCAAATTCATACATTAAAATCTTAACCGTGAAAAGACGATGGTCTTAGGATGTGGAGTCTGGGGAATGCTTAAGTTATGGTGGTGAATTCCTCATGATTGGGATTAGTGCCTTTATAAAAAGGGTTCTAGAAAGATCCTATTCAAGAAATAAAATAGTCTATATTTCTATGTCAAATCAAGTTTATAAATTGCATTATTTATTTCCTCTGCCTTCCCTGGTGGCTCAGAGGTTAAAAGCGTCTGCCTCCAATGCAGGAGACCTGGGTTCGATCCCTGGGTCGGGAAGATCCCCTGGAGAAGGAAATGGCAATCCACTCCAGTATTCTTGCCTGGAGAATCCCGGACGGAGCAGCCTAGTAGGTTACAGTCCACGGGGTTGCAAAGAGTCGGACACGACTGAGCGACTTCACCTATCACCTATCACCTATCACCCCCTCTATAGCTTTTTTGGGGGATGGGGAAATCTATCAAATTATTTCAATTCTTGGAAATATACTGAAAGATTCAGTATAGTTGGGTTTTTATCATGTTCTTTCATTTATTTTTTTATAGAAATAAATGTCCTCTTGTAAGCCTAAAATTATTGTCTATATAATTTATTTTATTTGATGAAAACAGTGCATTTAATCAATTGGTAATGTCTGTCCTTATCCTCTTTGGTGTTTTTAACCTTCTATTCCAATTTGTCTGCTATTAATGTTGCCTCTCTTGATGTCTTTCTATCCATTTCCAGTGTTTTGTTTGGTTTTGGTTTTCACGGTTCTTTTTTCAAATCCTTTTTATTACTGTATTTTAAATATGTATTTTGCAAAAAGCAAAAATCTCCTGTTTTTAAAAAACTATAATAGACTTTTTAAATAAGAGAATTTGAGTCCTATCACATTTTATGTAATGCTTGATATGTATCAGTTTATTCTTTCCATCTTATTTTTTACTTACTTATCAGACCACACTATGATAAGTGAAATAAAGAGAATCCATTATTATTTTATGCTTACTTGTCTGATCACATTTTATTCACTCATTTTCCCCTTGTTTAATACAAGTTATACCATTTTGTAATTTTTTTCATAAATGATTGCCTTTCCTTCTCTTTTTCTCATAATCAGATAGCACTACTGGACTATTATATGACAACAAGATACTATTTTCCTTACCAAGGCTCTATATTTCCCCCTTTTCCACTTCAGTAAGGTCAGTTTTTTAGATTAATACTTTCACTTTCTTCCTCTTCAACATTCTTTCTCTCCTACACTCCAGTTCTGTTTCTCTCTTCATCTTTTTCCATCTTGAGATCTCTATTTTGGTCTGTGTCACATTTAGTGAAAGACTTTTTCTGTAGATTTGTCTCTAATGAAGTACATAAGCAGTAAACTCTTTCTTGAGTATCTTCAAATATCTATTCTCATGCGTGTCCAGGTATTAAATTCTTTGGTTGTGTTCCTATTCTGAGAAAAAATCTATAGATACTCATTCACTCTTGTTTGTAGCTTCCATTGTTATAAGAAGTCTGGTGTGTTTTTGTTTTTTGGATTTTTGTTTTTAGACAATTTCATCATAAGAGATAGTAAACTTGTGAGATTTCCCCCTGTATTCTTAGAATTCAGGAATTTGAGAAGATATAGGTCTTAAAATAGGGAAGTTTTAATAAGAACAAATTTCAAATTTGTTCTTTCTTCTCCCTTTGAAATTCCATAGGTTTTAGGTCCCTTAGACCAGACTTCCATTTCCTTTTGAGATTCACTTTGCTTTGCCTTATTCTTTGAGATATTTCTTAGCACTTGATATTTCAGACCATTGATTCAGATTTTAACGGAGACTATCTTCTCTCTCAGTTCTTCTCCTGAATTTTTTATTTTAAAAGTCATGTTTCCAATTCCACAAAGAATTTTTTATTCTAGTCTTGAATCTTAATTCAAAATGTCACCATCTTCAATAGCACTCTCTCAGTGTGGTGTGTTTATTCTGATGACTGCTTTTCTCTCAGCTATTGGGTGAATTTTTTTTTTTCCTTCTTTCTTTTTTTTTTTTTTTCAGCTACACCAGGTTTTCACTGCTCCAGTTGCAATGCATGGGCTTATTTGCCCCGCAGCATGTGGCATCTTAGTTCCCAGACCAAGTATTGAATCCATGTTACCTGCATTGGAAGGTGGATTCTTAACCACTGGACTCCAGGGAAGTCCCGGGCAGTTTCTATGTGAACTCATTGGAGTTCAGATGCTAAATGACAAGAATCATGAAAGATGAAAGCTAACTATAAGAGCCTGCCAGACCCTGCTGCTGGTCTTGAAGAAAACCCGCTCGCTGCTCTCTGATCTCCCTCAGCCTGCAGAACAGGGAGAGCCAGCCTTCTTGCACAGCTTTTGCTTCACCTTGTAAGGGTAAAAGGATCTGAGCCAACACTGTCTTCTCTCTGCTGACTTATGGATCTCTGACCTCCCAGCATCTCCCAGTATCCACTGATGATGCTGCCCTTCCCAGAAGGGAAAAAATATTGGACTAATTTCCCTCTGCTAGAATCTCAGCAGAGCCTAAGACCTAACTTCTCCCCAGCTTCCCATGGAAGCCAGCAGCCATTAGAACTTTTGAAAGGCAGATAGCCTAGACCCAAGGCTTAAGGGAAGTGGAGCTAAGTTCATGTCAACATAACGATCAAACTCTCCCTTAAGCCTAACTATGTTTTTCTATAACTCATACTAACTTTTATTTAAGTTTCTCACTCCATCAGGTAATAAAGATTTAATCTCAGTCAACTCAAGATCCTCCCTTTTTTTTTTTCCTCTGGAACGGGATCTTGATTCTGGAGTTCTTACGTGGTGCTGAGATATCTGAACAGGAGAAATGAATATCTGATCTGAGTCATCCATACATTTTGCAGACTCCGCCTGCGTAGAGCCAGACTGTCTGTGTTAGTGATTATTACATGTTCTAACATCTATTTCATGTCATAAAAAGGACACAAAAAGGGCAATGAAATTGGGGTTCTTGGCTGAGCTCAGGTAGTCCGTGCTTTGAAGCTTAGTTAGGGCTTGTCTACAAGACAAATGTCTGCCAAGAAGATACTTCACTTGGTGGACTGAGGAGTCTCCTAGTTAAAAACAGGGGGGTGGGGTTGAGGGCTCGGGTTCATAAGCTGTTTCAATAACCCTTGCCTCTGTGCCAGACTTCGAATGCAGCTTGGTATCTTTTGCTCACATTGCACTCCAGCCCAGCTCTCAGGTGCAAATCCTGGGAAAGTGAGGGCTCAAGAAAAATTGTTTTACTGAAAATTCAGGAAGATGTTGAAAGCATAAAACAGTAATAATTGGGACCTTCAAGGGAAAAAAGGAGCAGGAGTCTTTCTGTTTAATTTTGAAGTTTTTACTGCTTGTTTGTTTTCCTAATTTCAGTTGTGTCCATTTTGAAGACGCATTTTTGAGTCGCCTATGACAGGTATCAGCAATACCGGCACCACAGGCAGCAATAGACTCTGATTTCTTGGAAACTCAAGCAGAAGGAAAGGAAAATGGTAAGTGCTCTAAGATAACTGGGCATCACAGTTTTTCAGTCAACTCCACTGGTCCTGTTTTTCTCCCTGAATACACTCTGAGTGTAAAACTCAACATATCTCAAAAGAAGATGGGTGAAAACCTTAGAAAAGATGCAGAAAGAAAACAGGAAAAGTTACTGTGCCTGTTTTTACACACAGCTCCTGAAACGAGGAATTTTATAATCACAGCTTTAAAAATCACATTTTTATAATCAAAGCTCAATGGAGAAGGAAACTGGGTCACATGACCACTTGCCAGAGTCACATCAGAAGTCAAAGATTGTTCCAAGGACTAAAGGCTAGTTCATCTATTTTTGTTACCCATGATGTTACTCCTCTTTTTCTTAAGGAAGGAATGATTCAACATAAATCCCAACAAAGCAGATAAAAAATTGAAACCCTCAAGTGTTTGTCCTACTGAATGATTTTTTTGTTCGTTTGTTTTGTTGTTTAGTCACCAGTCATGTCCAACTCTTACATGATCCCCATGGACTACAGCCTGCCAGGCTCCTCTGTCCATAGGATTCTCCAGGCAAGAATATTGAAGTGGGTTACCATTACCTTCTCCAGGGGATCTTCCCAACCCAGGGATTGAGCCCATGTCTCCTGCATTGGCAGGCAGAGTC
The DNA here is from genome assembly GCA_006410635.1 of Cephalophus harveyi. Classification (NCBI taxonomy): domain Eukaryota; kingdom Metazoa; phylum Chordata; class Mammalia; order Artiodactyla; family Bovidae; genus Cephalophus; species Cephalophus harveyi. The sequence continues at coordinate 269,111 of SJYT01085153.1, read as the reverse complement.
TTTACTACTGAGCCACCTAGGAAGCTACTGAATAATAGTTTCATGATTTTATAATTGGATTTGAAAAACTACGGACTCATTGAGCCTTCAAGCAAAGAGAGTGATCTTCAGTCTTGCATAAGGTTTGCACACAACAGTGATATGTTTTGAAGAAGGAACATGGCCCTTCCTACCCAATGCAACCCCACCTCTTCACTGGGTCAAGGATGTGGCTTCAGATTTTCTGTTTACTATTCCCAGTAACTGACACTTCTTATTATTATTCTTATAATTGTAATTTGCACAGTTGGTTGTTTAAGACTATAACATTTCTGGTTGATAATGATAGTAAATCCATGTGTTCATAACAGAATTTCAGTGTATCAAGTTCATTTCCAGAATAAATTATAAGCAATTAAACCTAAATCATCCAGAGAGAATACCAGCCTGTTAGATTATTACAGTAAGAGAGCTAACAATAATAGTACTTTTTATTGAGCTTTCAAGTAAAATACACTACACTAAATACTTCATTCAATCCTCATTTAAACTCATGAAGAGACCGTATGATTCTTATATTATTGATAAAGAAAATAAAATAGGTATTAAATAGCATCCACAGTATTACAAAGCTAGAAATTGCCAAAGTGGGATTCAGGTCCAGGTTTGTCTAAATCTATTTTGTTCTGATTCCTGAGATCCCTTCCCACTCTCTCGCCTCACTGAAGAAGAGAAGCTAGTATATTCTACCAATTTGTGGACCCAAGTTTCCTAGACATAGAACATTTTATCATCAGGCTTCCTTAGGAAAAGTTATTCCATTTGCCAAGCAAATAATACAAAAGTAAACTTGCAAACTGTTTGGCCCATTCTCAAATTTCGAGAAGAGTAATTTCTTTAGAAGTACAAGGAATGAAAATCTGACTCACTATAAATAATTCTATCAAACGTACTCCTGTACTGCCTCTGACCTTGGCCTTTTGCCTTAAGTCACTGCCAAGACTACTAGATCCTACAGTATTTTCAGAATATAGAGAATACTTATTGAAATTCACATAATTATACAAAGATTTTTAAAGCATTTTTGTTTCTAGACAGAACATTTCTCTTCTAAAGGCTATTCTGTCTCTTAAAATATCACATAATAATCTGCATGATACTTTCACATTTTCAGTCAGTAAAAATGTTTCCTAGTATTATAGTTTCAGTTCATTTCAGTCGCTCAGTCATGTCTGACTCTTTGCAACCCCATGAACCGCAGCACACCAGGCCTCCCTGTTTATCACCAACTGCCTAGTCCACCTAAATCCATGTCCACTGAGTTGGTGATGCCATCCAACCATCTCATCCTCTGTTGTCCCCTTCTCCTCCTACACTCAATCTTTCCCAGCATTAGGGCCTTTTCAAATGAGTCAGATCTTGGCATCAGGTGGCCAAAGTGTTGGATTTTCAGCTTCAACATCAGTCCTTCCAATGAACACCCAGGACTGATCTCCTTTAGGGTGGACTGGCTAGATCCCCTTGCAGTCCAAGGGATCCTTAAAAGTCTTCTCCAATACCACAGTTCAAAAGCATCAATTCTTCGGCACTCAGCTTTCTTTATAGTCCAACTCTCACATCCTTACATGACTACTGGAAAAGCCATAGCCTTGACTAGATGGACCTGTTGGCAAAGTAATGACTCTGCTTTTTATGCAAATGACACCACCCTTATTTGTTCCATGTCCAGTTCTAACTGTTGCTTCCTGACCTGCATACAGGTCTCAAGAGGCAGGTCAGGTGGTCTGGGATTCCCATCTCTTTCAGAATTTTCCACAGTTTATTGTGATCCACACAGTCAAAGGCTTTGGCATAGTCAATAAAGAAGAAATAGATGTTTTTCCAGAACTCTCTTGCTTTTTTGATGATCCAGCGGATGTTGGCAATTTGTCTCTGGTTCCTCTGCCTTTTCTAAAGCCAGCTTGAACATCTGGAAGTTCATGGTTCACCTATTGCTGAAGCCTGGCTTGGAGAATTTTGAGCATTACTTTACTAGCGTGGGAGATGAGTGCAATGGTGCGGTAGTTTGAGGATTCTTTGGCATTGTCTTTCTTTGGAATTGGAATGAAAACTGACCTTTTCCAGTCCTGTGGCCACTGCTGAATTTTCCAAATTTGCTAGCATATTGAGTGTAGCACTTTCACAACATCATCTTTCAGGATTTGAAATTGTTCAGCTGGAATTTGATCACCTCCACTAGGTTTGTTCGTAGGGATGCTTCCTAAGGCCCACTTGACTTCACATTCCAGGATGTCTGGCTCTAGGTGAGTGTGAGTGATCACACCATCGTGATTATCTGAGTCGTGAAGCTCTTTTTTGTACAGTTCTTGTGTGTATTCTTGCCACCTCTTCTTAATATATTCTGCTTCTGTGAGGTCCATACCATTTCTGTCCTTTATTGAGCCCATCTTTGCATGAAATGTTCCCTTGGTATCTCTAATTTTCTTGAAGACATCGCTAGTCTTTACCATCCTATTGTTTTCCTCTATTTCTTTGCATTATTGTGCTTCATCCAGCCCACATTTTGCATAATGTACTCTGCACATAAGTTAAATAAACAGGATGACAATATGCAGCCTCGATACACTGATTTCCCAATTTTGAACCAGTCCATTGTTCCATGTCTGGTTCTAAACTGCTGCTTCCTGACCTGAATACAGATGTCTCAGGAGGCAGGTAATCTGGTCTGGAATTCTAATGAGGGACAAAAATCCTTCAAGAAGAAATGGAACATATGAGCCTTTTGACCTGTGGCATAGTAGAGGCAACACTGGTGGACAGCATACAAATGGGTTGGGAAAACATAGCTACAATTTAAAGACATATATTAAAGGCCCATTGTAAGCTGATGGATCAGTTTGGGATAGTGAACATTCAGAAACAAAGGGAGATTGTACCCACCTGCAAGCTTTTTCCCATAGGTTTCCACAGGTTACTGACAAAAAGACTGGGATCACGGCAGGAGGTTTGACAGAGCTGCCTCACTGATGTAGCCATGAAGCAGTAATGGCCAGCTGTTAGGCAATGGGCACAAAGCCTCATTTGCTCCTTTTTTTTCATCTCTCCTATGAAGCAAAACCCTTAAATCTCTGTGAGGAAGGGCAGCAAACCCTACAGCGTGGAGGCAAAAACCCACTGCATCTAAGGAAGAAGTAGAAGCAAAAGCCTACTTGCTCTGGAAGAGAGACAAGAAACCAATCTGGATTTTGTGTCTTACCAGAGTTTTGCCACCAGTGAGGGAAAGGCAAGAAACTCCTGCACAGGACCAGCCCCAGATACAAGACAGAGTTTGGTTGCCATGCGCAGGATGTGTACACATAGTGAGAAAGCTCCAGTAGGCTCAGCTTCCCAGTGCCGCCCCCCCAACTGCTGTCCCACATCCCTCCCCACCTCTCACATCTGCCAAAGTTGAAGTCAGCCCAGCCTGAAGCAGAGGCTGCCCCTCTCACCACCCCAGTGCCCCACTCCTGGAGTGCCACCCTGCCCTGCACACCGGAGCACACCGCTCACCACACCGCTCCCCACCTGCTCACCGCAGCCAGGCATGCAGCCCCCCTCTGCGTTCCCTTGGCACATCCAAGGGGTATGAAGGGCCCTTGATCAAGCTCACGTTAAGACAGCCTTTTATCTTGTGATCTTTAACAGCTGGGCAGGAGCAGAAGTGACCAAGAATGTGTGGAAAGGTATTCACTTTGATCCCAAGAATCTGTAGAGCTTGAGGCTATTGTTTGCCAAGGCCAAACCAAGATGGCCAAGAACAAGCTAATGGCCACACCATATTGCACCAAGGCTCACCTCGCCCTAGGAGCACACTTCTTCTCAAGGGACCCCTATCACCTGATGGGGGCCACTCTGATGCATGCATCCCCGGAAGCCTAGGCTTCCCCATCCTCTCTGCACCACAGAGCTGGCCCCAGTCATCTCATCCGCTGCCTTCACATACCCAGCTGCCCCTGCTACTGCCTCCACCCTACCTGCACTGCTTAGCATGCGACCTTCCTCAGACACCACCTGGCAAGGATGGAAATACCTTCAGTTCTGTCAGATCTTCAGTCTTGTCACTACAGCTTGAAGACCCTGCCTCACTGGGGAGGAAGCTGCCCTGAGCTCCTCATGCCCCCAAGAGACCTGTGGAGAGCTGCTGCTTCCCTCTGAAGACCGTGAATTGTAAGCCTGACTCAGTGAACTGCCTCAGGTTTCCTTTTTCTCCTCTTCCTCAGCTTTGTCCTACCCCAAAGGCCCTCTTCAAGGGCTCACAGCAGGATTCAGGAGTCTTCTTACTGGGCCACCCAGACCCACCTGGAAGGCCTCACTGAGATGACCAAGACCCGACCTCCACTCCAAACTTGCTTCTGTAGCTCCACCTGAGAAAAAGAAGGCCTTTCATTTTCCATGTTTTCTGGCATGAATTAAGACACAAACGTGTGTATATGTGAGTGCTGAGTTTGTTCTTACATTGTGTCACCATAGCAATAGGCCCTGGCCACTAATGGTTCATCATTCCTGGTGCCTCTCTTCACACCTCTCCCCTGTACCCATCCTGCCTCAGGAAGGATCAAGCCCTCAGTTCAGTTCACTTCAGTTCAGTCACTCAGTCATGTCCGGCTCTTTGCGACCCCATGAATCGCAGCACGCCAGGCCTCCCTGTTCATCACCATCTCTCTTCTGCAGCCAAGCAACCACTGGAGAAGACAGCCAGTTGCCCTTCCCTTCCTCTGACACAGCTCTCACTGCTGCAGCACTAGGGTGTGCAACCCACCAGCCGCTAACTCCTCCCCACGGAGAATTGGGACCAAGGTGGAAAGGCAGGGCAAGTCGGAGTTGAGGCTAGGAAGGCGCCCTTGACATCCCCCAGCTGCCAACAGCCTGCTCCTTCCTGGGCTGTAAGCCTAGCAGAGAGGCAAGTCTGGGCAAGGATCACTCAGGGCAGAGAAGCTAGGCGCAAAGGGCTCTGCCAGATACGGCCTCTGAGCAGAGCTCCATCTCTGACGTTTTGGATGCACACACGGTTTTTCCCCATAAGGGTTTGCAGACGCACACACCTGGGCTGCCTCATCTTCCCGTGAGGACGCTCACCTCCCCGCGTGCTGTGCCCTCGGCTTTCAGGCTGGGGCGTGAAGCAGCTCCTGGAGGTCGGGGCTTATGGAATCTTTCCCTGAGCTTGGGCTGTGGATTGGTGCCCAGACATGTAGGGACAGGTCTGAACCTCCTGCACACGATTCTGCTGGGTAGGAGAGTGATAGGGAACCCACGTCTGTCAGGCCTTTACCAGCGGGGAGCTGGGCCCCACTGTTCCAGGGCTGCTGCCCATCCAA
>SJYT01085153.1:194358-253109 GCA_006410635.1 Cephalophus harveyi | reverse complement strand
CAGATATGCAGATGATACCACCCTTATGGCAGAAAGTGAAGAGGAACTAAAAAGCCTCTTGATGAGAGTGAAAGAGGAGAGTGAAAAAGTTGGCTTAAAGTTCAACATTCAGAAAACTAAGATCATGTCATCTGTTCCCATCATCTCATGGCAAATAGATGGGGAAACAGTGGAAACAGTGTCAGACTTTATTTTCTGGGCTCCAAAATCACTGCAGATGGTAATTGCAGCCATGAAATTAAAAGACACTTACTCCTTGGAAGGGAAGTTATGACCAACCTAGACAGCATATTACAAAGCAGAGACATTACTTTGCCAACAAAGGTCCATCTAGTCAAGGCCATGGTTTTTCCAGCGATCGAGTATGGATGTGAGAGTTGGACTATAAAGAAAGCTGAGGGCCGAAGAATTTATGCTTTTGAACTGTGGTGTTGGAGAAGATTCCTGAGAGTCCCTTGGACTGCAAGGAGATCCAACCAGTCCATCCTAAAGGAGATCAGTCCTGGATGTTCACTGGATGACTGATGTTGAAGCTGAAACCTCAATACTTTGGCCACCTGATGCAAAGAGCTAACTCATTTGAAAAGACCTTGATGCTGGGAAAGATTGAGGGCAGGAGAAGAAGGGGACGACAGAGGATGAGATGGTTGGATGGCATCACCAACTCAATGGACATAGGTTTCGGTGGACTCCGGGAGTTGGTGATGGACAGGGAGGCCTGGTGTGCTGCGGTTAATGGGGTCGCAAAGAGTCGGACACGACTGAGCGACTGAACTGACTGAGTGTGTCTTTCACATGCAAACCAACCAATCCAAAGCCCACCCCCACTCCCATCACTTTCTCTAAAGGGTTCTTACATCAGGGATACCCTGCCCTGTCACCCCAGGGCCAGGGACCAGACAACTAGTCCCTTTCCCCAACAGCCTGCTAAAATGCCTCAAACCAGCCAAACTTAAACCTGCTCACCCCACCTCACTTGTTCCTTCCTTCAGAAACCACAATGAAGATTCTTGCCTGCATTTTACCTTCTTCTTTTTATTCCTTGTGTGGCACCTGCTGTATCTTCTCTCTCTAGGGACCTAGGAGTATCAACTCCCTTCATGACAACCGTTTCTATGCCAGGATCTTACCATACAAGATCAGAACAAACCCAGGTACCTGATTAAAACATTCTGCATTTCCCCCCACAGCATGAGCTTTACTAGCAACACCAAAAACAAACAAATGAAAACTAGTTCAGAAAAGGCAAATCCTCCCAATTGTCATGTCTGGTTTGCTGCAGGGAATATTAACTAGGAGAATAATGCTTTCCATATTCATCATGTAGCATACCTGAAGATCTCAAAATAAAAGGTTTTCAGGACAAATTTTGTCACTTTTCCCTTTTTTTCCAGCAGATTTTTATTCATCACTGAAATGGTTTTGAACTTGCTATAGTACTAACATATTTTCCAGTTTTCTGATAATTCTGTGCAGCCACTTTATTCTTACCCTTCTTACGCAGATCTCAAATTAATGCAAGTTGAGTGCTACTGAATTGCTTTTATTGAAGTCATTAATGGAGAGATTAATGACATTTTTCTACAGGGAAAGGGATGTGGAGAGCTTTTGCCCTTAGTTCATCTCTTGTGAGACAGGATTACAGGCAGCTTCAATGTGTATCTTTTGTGAGTGGGTTTTTAAACACATGGAAAAAAAGAATTGCTTGTAAGTCCTGTCATCATTAAAAAAAAAAAAAAATTAACAAAAGATAAACATTGAAATGTTAGCTGCTCAGTCATGTCCGACTCTTTTGTGACCCCATGGACTGTAGACCACCAGGCTCCTCTGTCCACTGAATTCTCCAGGCAAGAATACTAGAGTGGGATGCCATTCCTTTCTCCAGGGAATCTTCCCAACTCAGGGATTGAACTCAGGTCTCCTGCATTGCAGGCAGATTCTTTACTGTCTGAGCCACTAGGGAAGCCCATCTTTAGCACTTAGAAGTTACTCAGTAAAAGTTTTTTGAATATTTTTAAACTCTTATAACTATGCAATATTCATTTTAAATCATATTCAAACATGCAATACATACACTCTCTCCAATGAATTCTGTCTTTACTTACGTACTTCATGAGCTGAATATGCTGAAACAAAAATTTTAAATCCATGTGAATAGAATCCCCCTTATGACATATGTATTTGTAGAATCACAGAATATGGCCATTAGGAAACCATGTAGTTCTGTTCTTTCATTTAAAGATTAGGACCCAAATTGACTATGTGACTAGACCAAAGTGACATAATTGTACATAGCAGAGGCAGAACCAAAAGCCAGACTTCTAGGTTTGTGACCTTTTGAAGTCCACCTGTCATAATTCAGTTGACAGCTTTCCATCTATGGAAATGTAAATTCAGAGATTTTTTTATTACAGGGGGGAAAAGCTGGTCAGTTGCATTTCAGAAGATGTAATATCATGTGTACATTTAGAGAACTTAAGAGATGAAAAAAGTATCAGAATAATACAGGCTGAATCCTTTGGTGGATTCAATACATTCAATGTCAAAGCATAGTGAAGAAAAGACCAGGTGCTGGGGTAGGAGTGTTGGTAATAAACTAACAAAAGAAACATGGCCTTCTTTGTAAACAGAAAAGCTTTTCTGTTCTTTTTCTCTTTTTAACTTTGCATTTATCTCCCCTGTAGCTTCAGCACTATACTTGCCTAGCTGCACCAAGGCCCAAATTTGGCACTTGTCTGAGTCTTCCTTCTCATTCAGTCTTCTCACCCATCAGTCATCAAGACCTATTTTTTTTAACTCTATAAATAGTTTTGCATTTGCTCTCACTTTCTGTTACTACTATTCCTGGCCTCCTTTCAGGGTCTTTCACTTCTAGCCTGCATTACTCTAGTTCTAATAGTTACCTAGTCTTCCCTCAAATATTGTTCTATTTCCAATCCATCCTCCATATTATAGTCTGAGTGATTCTGATCCTGAATCTTCCCTGCTTAAAAGTTTCCATTAACTCTTTAGAACCTCCAAAGTAAATCCAGACTCTTAGTTTGATATGAAAGAGTCCTGGATATCTTACCTCTTCTTATGTCTTTCATTCTGGTCTAAATCCAACACCAACTCCTCTACCTAGTTGCACAGTCCACACAAGAAACAGGGTCATATCTGTCTGCTGTCACTCAAACAGTTATGGTCATGGACTTCCAGAAAATTTTCTGTCTCTGTGACTAATTATTCAAAATTTTATTTTTAAAGTGCAAAAAGTTTTACCAACTATGTGTAGGTAGCCATGGATATTAATACTCCTAAAAGGCAATGACAGAGTAAAAGGTGATGCTTTTTTTCCCTGCAACTCTACAAATATGCCTCCTGTGAATGCCTGGGAGATCCATTTTCTTTTTCTGCAGTGAAATTGGTAGTTGGTTTTTAGATTACTCGACTCTTTAAGGAAAACACACTTTCAAAATATATGCTATATAAAAAGGTTTTCTTACACTCTAGAGATCATTTATTTCATTGTGTGGAATTGTCATATATCAAACCATGATTACAAGATTTGATGTAGTACATTTAAATATAGTTAAAATATTTCCTTCCTTTCAGGGAAATCCTTCCTGCTCTTTTGATAGCAGGCTTAGCCTAATATCTTGCTGTGACCAATGAATTGGAGTGGAAATGGTGATGTCAGCTCCAAGGAGAAGTTTTAAGAGCCTCTACATGGTTCTATGATTCCAACAATGTCTAGATACAGGCTTCTTTTTCATCCTGGATGCCAAGATTAAAGAAAGTTTACACTTTTGTTGATCAACTAACATGTAAGAAGAGTACGAAAAAAAACCTTTGTTATAGTAAGCCACCAAGATTTGAGGATTAATTGTAACTCCAGAATATCTTAGCCAAAGTGAACTTATACCCTTGGGGCTTTGACATTTTCCTTCTCCATATTCCACCATGTGGATTATTTATATACTCTCATCCATAATCATTTAAGCATCTTTGGTTGGTTTCCATACATAAGTATATATCTTTAAAATTCTAAATGGAGGATACTGTTTCTCAAAAGTCTGATGTATGGGAGGGAACCTAATGTCATTTGATCGGATTCCCTATACAGTTTGGCCCTTAGTCTCATCAGATTCAATTAATCTGAGCTCCAAAATATCCATCCCCCCTAAAAAATTCCAGAAAGTTTTGAAAAGCAAAACTTAAATTGGCTGTACAGTGGCTACTATTTATATAGCATTTACATTATATCAGGTATTTTAAATATTTTAGAGATGATTATATCTGCTACTGTGGGCAAGAATCCCTTGGAGGAAATGGAGTAGCCCTCATAGTCAGCAAGAGTCCGAAATGCAGTACTTGGGTGCAGTCTCAAAAACTACAGAATGATCTCTGTTCATTTCCAAGGCAAACCATTCAATATCACATTAATCCAAGTCTATGCCCCCAACCACGAATGCCAAAGAAGCTGAACTTGAACGGTTCTTTGATGACCTATAAGACCTTCTAGAACTAACAGCAAAAAAAAGATGCCTTTTTCATTATAGGGGATTGGAACGCAAAAGCAGGAAGTCAAGAGATACCTGGAGTAACAGGCAAGTTTGGTCTTAGAATACAAAATGAAGCAGGGCAAAGGCTACAGAGTTGTGCCAAGAGAACGCACTGGTCATAGCAAGCACCCTCTTCCAACAACACAAGAGACAACTCTACACATGGACATCACCAGATGGTCAACACCAAAATCAGATTGGTTATATTCTTTGCAGTCGAAGGTGGATAAGCTCTATACAGTCAGCAAAAACAAAACCAGGAGCTGACTGTGGCTCAGATCATGAACTCCTTATTGTCAAATTCAGACTTAAATTGAAGAAAGCAGGGAAAACCACTAGATCATTCAGGTATGACCAATATCAAATCCCTTGTGATTATACAGTGGAAATAATAAATAAATTCAAGGGATTAGATCTGATAGAGTGCCTGAAGAACTATGGATAAAGATTTGTAACATTGTACAGGAGGCAGTAATCAAAACCATCCCAAAGAAAAAGAAATGTGAAAAAGGCAACATGGTTGTCTGAGAAGGCATTAAAAATAGCTGAGAAAAGAAGAGAAGCAAAAGGCAAGGAGAAAAGGAAAGATATATCCACCTGAAAGCAGAGTTCCAAAGAATAGCAAAGAAAGATAAGAAAGCCTTCCTAAGTGCAAAGAAATAGAGGAAAACAATAGAATGGGAAAGACTAGAGATCGCTTTAAGAAAATTAGAGATATTGAGGGAATATTTCATACAAAGATGGGCACAATAAAGGACAGAAATGGTATGGACCTAACAGAAGTAGAAGACATTAAGAAGAGGTGGCAAGAATACATAGAAGAACCATACTAAAAAGATCTTAATGACCCAGACCACGATGGTGTGATGACTCACCTAGAGCCAGACATCCTGGAGTGCAAAGTCAAGTGGGCCTTAAGAAGCATCACTATGAACAAAGCTAGAGGAGGTGATGGAACCCCAGCTGAGCTATTTCATATCCTAAAAGATGATGCTGTGAAAGTGCTGCACTCAATATTACAACAAATTTGGAAAACTCAGCAGTGGCCACAGGACTGGAAAAGGTCAGTTTTCATTCCAGTCTAAAAGAAAGGCAATGCCAAAGAGTGTTCAAACTATCACACAATTCCACTCATTTCATATGCTAGTAAAGTAATGCTCAAAATTCTTCAAGCCAGGCTTCAACAATATGTGAACTGAGAACTTCCAAATGTTCAAGCTCGATTTAGAAAAGGCAGAGGAACCAAATATCAAATTACAATATCTGTTGGATCATAGAAACAGCAAGAATTCCAGAAAAATATATGTCTGCTCCACTGACTACACTAAAACCTTTGACTGTGTGGATCACAACAAACTGTGGAAAATTCTTAAAGAGATGGGAATACCAGACCACCTGACCTGCCTCCTGAGAAATCTGTATGCAGGTCAAGAAGCAACAGCTAGAACCAGACATGAAACAACGGACTGGTTCCAAATTGGGAAACGAGTATGTTAAGGCTGTATATTGTCACCCTGCTTATTTAACTTACATGCAGAGTACATCATGTGAAATGCCAGGCTGGGTGAAGCACAAACTGGAATCAAGACTGTTGGGAGAAATATCAATAACCTCAGATATGCAGTTGACATAACCCTCCTGCCAGAAAGTGAAGAGGAACTAAGGAGCCTCTTGATGAAAGTGAAAGAGCAGAGGGAAAAAGTTGGCTTAAAACTCATCATTGAAAAATTGAAGATTAGGCATCTGGTCCCATCACCTCATGGCAAATAGATGGGAGAACAGTGGAAACAGTGACAGACTTTATTTTCTTGGACTCCAAAAACACTGCAGATAGTGACCACAGCCATGAAATTAAAAGATGCTTGCTCCTTGGAAGAAAAGCTATGACCAACCTAGACAGCATGTTAAAAAGCAGAGACATTACTTTGCCAAAAAAGGTCAACCTAGTCAAAGCTATGGTGTTTCCAGTAGTCATGTATGGATTGAGAGTTGGAACACAAAGAAAGCCAAGCACCGAAGAATTGATGCTTTTGAACTGTGGTGTTGGAGAAGATTCTTGAGAGTCCCTTGGACTGCAAGGAGATTTATTTAAGCATTTATTCAAGAAAACAGCTTACTCTAATCCCATCTCCTCAACTCCAGTTCCACTGTTGCACTGAAAAATAATAGCTGACAATCATGGTGAAAAAGACTGTAGCCTACCAGGTTTCTCCATCCATGGGAACATTGATTTCCAGTCCATCCTAAAGGAAGTCAGTTCTGAATACTCATTGGAAGGACTGATGCTGAAGCTGACACTTCAATACTTTGGCCATCTGATGTGAAGAGCTGACTCATTAGAAAAGACTCTGATGCTGGGAAATATTGAAGACAGGAGAAGAGGAGGATAGAGAATGAGATGGTTGGATGGCATCACAAAGTTGATGGATATGAGTTTGAGCAAGCTCCAGGAGTTGGTTAAGGCCTGGCGTGCTGCATTTCATGGTGTTGCAAAGAGTCAGACATGACTGAGCGACTGAACTGAACTGAACTGATATGGGAATGTGTGTAGGTTATATGTAAATGCTATAAGATTGTCTGTAACAGACAGGATTCTGGAAACAATCCCCCATGGATACCGAAGGATGATTGGATAACATTTGAATATTCTATTGATATCCTTGACAAATTTCTGCCTAACCAACTCTAGTGGTGAGGAATTCACTCCTTCCCAAGGCAGCCCACCTCATTTGAGACAGCTTTACAAGTTAGAAATTTCTTTCTTTCTTCCATGGGTATTCAGTTTTCCTTTAACTTCGTACAGACAGTGGTTCTATTACAATTCTATACTCTCTGTGGTCATGTGCCTCTCACTACTCTCTCTCTGTTCTCCTCCTCATGATCCATGAAAACAGTAGTTGATAAGCTGGACTTTATCAAAATTTAAAACTTCTGGGCTTCACTTATGGTCTAGTTTTTGGTCACCTGATTCTAAGAGCCAACTCACTGGGAAGGACCCTGATTCTGGGAAACATTAAGGGAAAGAAGAGAAGGGGGTGGCAAAGGATGAGATGGTTAGATAACATCACTGACTCAACAGACATGACTCTGAGCAAACTTCAGGAGATAGTGAAGGACAGGGAAGCCTCATGTGCTACAGTTCATGAGGAAGAGTCGGACAGGACTTAGTGACCAAACAACAACTATATGACATTTTGGAAAAAACAAAAACTATAGCGATAGTAAAAAAAAAAAAAAAAAGGTCATTGATTGCCAGCAACTGGGGTTGAGAAAGATGAATAGGCAGAGCACAGAGCATTTTTAGGGCAGTGAGAATACTTTTTATGGTATTATAATGATGGGTATGTGTCATTATACTTTTGTCCAAATCTATAGAACACACAAGGCTAATGTAAACTCTGGTCTTTGGTTGATAATGGTGTGTCAATGTTGGTTAATTGATTGCAATAAATACCCCAATCTGGTGGAGAATGTTGATAATAGGGGACGCTAGCATGTGGGGAGAGGTGATATATGGGAGATCTTCTATCTTCCTCTTAATTTTTCTGTGAACCTAAAACTGTTTTAAAAACATAAAGTCTTCAATTTTAAAAAATATTTTATTCGAGACTCACTTCCCACATCTATAATATTCACCACAAAGAATTGTTGACGTCTTATTTCTTCTTCTCCAGGTATGTGCATATATATGTGTAGACAGCACGGGTAGAGGGTAGGGAGATGTAGGGATGGAAGAGGAAGGAGCAAGTCCAGGTAAATTAAAATAAGCTGGACTGCTAGTGGCTTCCTTATTATTCAGTTTTCTGAAGCAGGCAAGCAGGCTAGGCCAGTCCCCAGCTCCTCTCCCATAATTTGTTGTTGTTTTTCAGTCACTAAGTCATGTCTGACTCTTTGCAATCCTATGAACTACAGCATGCCAGGCTTCTCTCATAATAATCTATTATAACAACTTTGAAAAAAAAAAAATAATGTTTAGGGAGGGTCAGGATGGGGAACACATGTATACCCGTGGCTGATTCATGTGAATGTATGGCAAAAACCACCACAATATTGTAAAGTAATTAGCCTCCAATTAAAAAAAAAACAAACAAACAAAAACTGATGTCTTAAGAATCTGTGCTGGTGAATTAAAATCATACTTTATGCCTTTCCACCGAAATATGCCATGCTCTGATGGTGGCTGACAAAACATTAAATGTAGTTAAATGGAATAATTTAACAGTATTTATAACAATTTGGTTAATAGCATTAAGTGGGCTTCCCTGGTAGCTCAGCTGGTAAAGAATCCGCCTGCAATGCAGGAGACCTGGGTTCAATCCCTGGATTGGGAAGACCCCTGGAGAAGGGAACGGCTACCCACTCCAGTATTCTGGCCTGGAGAATTCCATAGACTGTATAGTCCATAAAGTCACAAAGAGTTGGACACGATTGTGCAACCTTCTTTTTCACTTTCAATAGCTTTAAATAAACTGAGGAATAAGGGGGGAAATGGAGAGGCATACTTTGTTCAACTTGAATGGTTAGCCTAGAAAAGAAATGGTCACAGTCAAGCAAATATAGAGACTCCCTAGGGCAAAGGAAGTAATCCAGATGATATTGGAACAACAGCAGGGATGAGGACTGTTATGGACTACATGTCCATATGTGTGTCTTGTCATGTGTGTACAGATGAGCAGCAGTACAATCATTTATTTTTTTGTAACCAAAATTAACTTTCTCTTTTCTTCCCCCAAACCCCATCTACGTCAGTCAAGAGGAAAACACTCAATCTTGCCATCAAGTATTATAACACATTGATCCCCTGACCTGTGGTGTGAGGGCCATGACGACAGGAAAAGCCAAATAGAAGCTATTAGAACTGTCTCTACCTAGGAAAATAGTAAACCAAACACAATGATACATTCTTAGACTGATTGCAGAAATTAGTGCCACCATCAAGAACTTGAAGGATGCAGGGGCAGTTTCCACCACATCGGCAGGCAGCTTGCCTATTTGGCTGTGAGGGGACAGGCAGCAGAGACCGACACTGAGCCTTCAACATGACACCATTTCCCAGGGTGATCAGTCAGCTACCTGGTGGCAGGCTGACTGTTTTCTCCAGAGAATTTCTCCTTGTTTCTCCCTTTAGTAGTGTTTGGATCTACAGGGGATAAAAGCCTGAATCTACCAAATCCTAGAGATATACCATGAATTTTCTGTATTTTACTGCCTCATCTTTAAAACAGAGATAGTAATACTACCAATCTCATGCTGCTGTTAAGTCACTTCAGTCGTGTCCAACTCTGTGTGATCCCACAGATGACAGCCCACCAGGCTCCCCCATCCCTGGGATTCTCCAGGCAAGAACACTGGAGTGGGTTGCCATTTCCTTCTCCAATATATAGGTTATTATAAAATCAAATTAGATAAAGCATGTGAATGCTTAAAGTAAATCCTCAGTAAATATTATCCAACATCATTGTAGTGGAAGGGGGGCTTTTGGATCTGTTGATGCCCTCTGGTCCTTGCTTGCCTCCCACACTAATAATGTAGCTTGTTGTCTGATGCCTGGGAGTGAGCAGGACTGCATGATTACCCCAGGCATCACTCTGGCTCTCACAGGCTTACTGGTTCTTTGAGACTCAGATGAGCCCTCCATCTGGACTCCCTTTGGAGTGGCCTACCTGAAGCTTCTGCTAGTGTTCCCTTGCCTCCTGCAGTACTGACTCCCTTTAGAAACACTGATTTATTGATTGTTGGTTATTTCCTGTGCTTCCTAAGGTGCTAATATATTCAGTATTTTGCCTTACTCAACATTTATCATTTATAATATCTATGCTCTTGCAGGCTCTGGCTTTGATGATCCAAGCTAAATCATTTTAGAAATCAAAACAAACAACTTTCCTCTGAAGTCTAAGCCCTTGCATATCAAAAGCTCTTTGGTTTCAGACTGTTTGCTTGCTGAGTGCTTAAAAAATTCCACTTAACATCTCTGCAAACGTCTTTGTTGTAGAACTTTATCTACTTTACCCTAAGGCAATGAACATTAGTCTAGTGGGTGAGAATTTATGAACATAGAAAATAATTTCAAGGAAAAAAATTCCCAAGCAGTAGAAATTGGTAAGTATGATGGACTCACCTTACATGGAAGATAGATACACCATATACATGCTTTAAACACATAGAAACACTGCCAAAAGTTTAAAAATACAGCTTTCAATGTTTTGGTTAACTCAAAATTAAGAAAAGGAAAATGCAAAGGGCCAGAAATGAGCAGGGAATCAAAGTTAGAATAGTGAATAATAATTATAAGCTTATCAAGACAGTATACAGTTCATAAAAGCAGTGGGCTAGAATTTTAATGTTTGTATAAGGAGGCAAATCCAAGTCATGGGTGCCACGCATGGATTACAATAGAGTTGAGGGAGTTACATATGGCTGGCAGAAACCATATGCTGCCTTCTCTAAGGACTACCTCTGGTTTGGGGTAAAACAAAGCATACATACTAATACATATGAAACAAACATGGAACCAAGTGAAAAACTCAGAATACAAAGAATCTTGGTAAGTGACAAGTGGGCAATAAGAAATCATTGGTGAAGTGACAGACTATTCAATAAATAGAATACAAAAAAGATTTTAATGAACCAGATAACTACAATGGTGTGGTCACTCACCTAGAGCCAGATATCTTGGAGGGCAAAGTCAAGTGGACCTTAGGAAGCATCACTACAAACAGAGCTAGTGGAGGTGATGGAATTCCAGCTAAGCTATTTCAAATCCTAAAAGATGATGCTGTGAAAGTGCTGCACTCAATATGTTGGCAAATTTGGAAAGCCCAGCAGTGGCTTCATTCCAACCCAAAAGAAAGGCTATGTCAAAAAATGTTCAAACTACCGCACCACCACACTCATCTCCAAGTTAGGCTTCAACAGTACGTGAACTGAGAACCTCCAGAAGTCAAGCTGGATTTAGAAATGGTAGCGGAACCAAAGTTCTAATTGCCAGCATCTGTTGGATCATAGAAAAAGCAAGAGAGTTCCAGAAAAATATCTAAGTCTGCTTCACTGACTACGCTAAAGCCTTGACTGTATGGATCACAACAAAGTGTGGAAAACTGTTAAATAAACGGGAATACCAGACCACCTTATTTGCTTCCTGAGAACCTGTATTCAGGTCAAGAGGCCACTATTAGAACTGGACATAGAACAACAGACTGGTTCAGAATTGGGAAAGGAGTACATTAAGGCTGTATACTGTCACCCTGCTTACTTAATTTATATGCAGACTACATCATGTGAAATGCCGGGCTGGATGAAACACAAGCTGGAAACAAGATTGCCAGGAGAAATATCAATAACCTCAGATATGCAGTTGACATAACCCTTATAGCAGAAGGCAAAGAGGAACTAAAGAACCTCTTGATGAAAGTGAAAGAAAAGAGTGAAAAAGCCAGCTTAAAACTCAGCATTGAATAAACAAAGATCATGGCATCTAGTCACAACACTTCATGGCAAATAGATGGGGAAACAATGGAAATGGTGACAGACTAATTTCTTGGGCTCCAAAATCACTGCAAATGGGACTGCAGCCATGAAATTAAAAGACATAGCTTGCTACTTGGGAGAAAAGCTATGACAAACCTAGATAGCATATTAAAAAGAAGAGACTTTACTTTGACCACAGAGGTTTATCTAGTCAAAGCTATGATTTTTCCAGTAGTCTTGTATGGATGTGTGAGTTGTACCATAAAGAAGGCTGAACACCCAAGAACTGATGCCTTTGAACTGTGGTGTTGGGAAGGCTCTTGAGAGTCCCTTGGACTGCAAGGTGATCCAACCAGTCAATCCTAAAGGAAATCAGTCCTGAATATACATTGGAGGGGCTGATACTGAAGCTGAAACTTCAATACTTTGGCCACCTGATGCAAAGAGCTGACTCATTAGAAAAGACTGATGCTAGGAAAGATTGAAGGCAGGTGGAGAAGGGGATGACAGAGGATGAGGTGGTTGGATGGTATCACTGACTCGATGGACATGAGTTTGAGCAAGCTCCGGGAGTTGGTGATGGACAGGGAAGCCTGGCGTGCTGCAGTGCATGGGGTCACAAAGAATTGGACATGGAGAAACAAGATGGCAGAGGAGTAGGCGGACATGGAGTATATCTCTCTCCACAGATACATCAGGAATACACTGTCAGACACAGAAGTGCATGCAGAACACCAGATGAGAACAGACAGGAGTATCTGAGCAGTGGAAAAGAATATACAGAACCATGCAAAACTCAGTATGACAAAGGAACTAGAGGGAAATAACAGGAGTGTTGGTAGGACTGGACTTGCCTGTGGCAGGTTGGGGAGCTGAAGCAGGGGTCTGATCCCCACATCAGGGGAATTGTCTGAGTCAGAGGAGAAAGATTTAAGGCTGAGAGTGAAACAACTGACCTGCGGCAGCCTAAATGGAATGAGGCTCCTCGCCTCATGTATGGCTCCTTGTTGTAGCCATACATAACCCGGACACAGATCCCCTGGAAGGTGCAGCGAGGAGCTGGGAGCTGAAGTTTAGGGACTGCGGAGCAATTCCAGGACAAGGGCTGCNAAGATTTAAGGCTGAGAGTGAAACAACTGACCTGCGGCAGCCTAAATGGAATGAGGCTCCTCGCCTCATGTATGGCTCCTTGTTGTAGCCATACATAACCCGGACACAGATCCCCTGGAAGGTGCAGCGAGGAGCTGGGAGCTGAAGTTTAGGGACTGCGGAGCAATTCCAGGACAAGGGCTGCTGTTGACTGTGGAGAGATGGATCAAGGGGATGTCAGGGAGGAGCCTGTGGTGGGAAATGCCTGTGGAGGAAAGCTGGGCAGCCATGGAAGCAAGCAGACACTGCTGAGTCACGTGTAGGGGTGGAGTCACCATAGCCTCTCTCTCCCTACACGCCAGCATCAGCAGCTGAACAATAGAGAGGCTGGCCCATCAGACACTGATGCACTGAACTAAAGAGTAGGACCCCACCCAGGCTGCTCCCTTAAGTGACTGATGTGCCAGACTACAGAGAAGGACCTCAGGCAAGGGAGCCCTCTAAGTCCCTGAAACATTAAGTGGGCTTCCCTGGTAGCTCAGCTGGTAAAGAATCCGCCTGCAATGCAGGAGACCTGGGTTCAATCCCTGGATAGGGAAGACCCCTGGAGAAGGGAACGGCTACCCACTCCAGTATTCTGGCCTGGAGAATTCCATGGACTGTATAGTCCATAAAGTCACAAAGAGTTGGACACAATTGTGCAATCTTCTTTTTCACTTTCAATAGCTTTAAATAAACTGAAGAATAAGGGGGAAAATGGAGAGGCATACTTTGTTCAACTTGAATGGTTAGCCTAGAAAAGAAATGGTCACAGTCAAGCAAATATAGAGACTCCCTAGGGCAAAGGAAGTAATCCAGATGATATTGGAACAACAGCAGGGATGAGGACTGTTATGGACTACATGTCCATATGTGTGTCTTGTCATGTGTGTACAGATGAGCAGCAGTACAATCATTTATTTTTTTGTAACCAAAATTAACTTTCTCTTTTCTTCCCCCAAACCCCATCTACGTCAGTCAAGAGGAAAACACTCAATCTTGCCATCAAGTATTATAACACATTGATCCCCTGACCTGTGGTGTGAGGGCCATGACGACAGGAAAAGCCAAATAGAAGCTATTAGAACTGTCTCTACCTAGGAAAATAGTAAACCAAACACAATGATACATTCTTAGACTGATTGCAGAAATTAGTGCCACCATCAAGAACTTGAAGGATGCAGGGGCAGTTTCCACCACATCGGCAGGCAGCTTGCCTATTTGGCTGTGAGGGGACAGGCAGCAGAGACCGACACTGAGCCTTCAACATGACACCATTTCCCAGGGTGATCAGTCAGCTACCTGGTGGCAGGCTGACTGTTTTCTCCAGAGAATTTCTCCTTGTTTCTCCCTTTAGTAGTGTTTGGATCTACAGGGGATAAAAGCCTGAATCTACCAAATCCTAGAGATATACCATGAATTTTCTGTATTTTACTGCCTCATCTTTAAAACAGAGATAGTAATACTACCAATCTCATGCTGCTGTTAAGTCACTTCAGTCGTGTCCAACTCTGTGTGATCCCACAGATGACAGCCCACCAGGCTCCCCCATCCCTGGGATTCTCCAGGCAAGAACACTGGAGTGGGTTGCCATTTCCTTCTCCAATATATAGGTTATTATAAAATCAAATTAGATAAAGCATGTGAATGCTTAAAGTAAATCCTCAGTAAATATTATCCAACATCATTGTAGTGGAAGGGGGGCTTTTGGATCTGTTGATGCCCTCTGGTCCTTGCTTGCCTCCCACACTAATAATGTAGCTTGTTGTCTGATGCCTGGGAGTGAGCAGGACTGCATGATTACCCCAGGCATCACTCTGGCTCTCACAGGCTTACTGGTTCTTTGAGACTCAGATGAGCCCTCCATCTGGACTCCCTTTGGAGTGGCCTACCTGAAGCTTCTGCTAGTGTTCCCTTGCCTCCTGCAGTACTGACTCCCTTTAGAAACACTGATTTATTGATTGTTGGTTATTTCCTGTGCTTCCTAAGGTGCTAATATATTCAGTATTTTGCCTTACTCAACATTTATCATTTATAATATCTATGCTCTTGCAGGCTCTGGCTTTGATGATCCAAGCTAAATCATTTTAGAAATCAAAACAAACAACTTTCCTCTGAAGTCTAAGCCCTTGCATATCAAAAGCTCTTTGGTTTCAGACTGTTTGCTTGCTGAGTGCTTAAAAAATTCCACTTAACATCTCTGCAAACGTCTTTGTTGTAGAACTTTATCTACTTTACCCTAAGGCAATGAACATTAGTCTAGTGGGTGAGAATTTATGAACATAGAAAATAATTTCAAGGAAAAAAATTCCCAAGCAGTAGAAATTGGTAAGTATGATGGACTCACCTTACATGGAAGATAGATACACCATATACATGCTTTAAACACATAGAAACACTGCCAAAAGTTTAAAAATACAGCTTTCAATGTTTTGGTTAACTCAAAATTAAGAAAAGGAAAATGCAAAGGGCCAGAAATGAGCAGGGAATCAAAGTTAGAATAGTGAATAATAATTATAAGCTTATCAAGACAGTATACAGTTCATAAAAGCAGTGGGCTAGAATTTTAATGTTTGTATAAGGAGGCAAATCCATGTCATGGGTGCCACGCATGGATTACAATAGAGTTGAGGGAGTTACATATGGCTGGCAGAAACCATATGCTGCCTTCTCTAAGGACTACCTCTGGTTTGGGGTAAAACAAAGCATACATACTAATACATATGAAACAAACATGGAACCAAGTGAAAAACTCAGAATACAAAGAATCTTGGTAAGTGACAAGTGGGCAATAAGAAATCATTGGTGAAGTGACAGACTATTCAATAAATAGAATACAAAAAAGATTTTAATGAACCAGATAACTACAATGGTGTGGTCACTCACCTAGAGCCAGATATCTTGGAGGGCAAAGTCAAGTGGACCTTAGGAAGCATCACTACAAACAGAGCTAGTGGAGGTGATGGAATTCCAGCTAAGCTATTTCAAATCCTAAAAGATGATGCTGTGAAAGTGCTGCACTCAATATGTTGGCAAATTTGGAAAGCCCAGCAGTGGCTTCATTCCAACCCAAAAGAAAGGCTATGTCAAAAAATGTTCAAACTACCGCACCACCACACTCATCTCCAAGTTAGGCTTCAACAGTACGTGAACTGAGAACCTCCAGAAGTCAAGCTGGATTTAGAAATGGTAGCGGAACCAAAGTTCTAATTGCCAGCATCTGTTGGATCATAGAAAAAGCAAGAGAGTTCCAGAAAAATATCTAAGTCTGCTTCACTGACTACGCTAAAGCCTTGACTGTATGGATCACAACAAAGTGTGGAAAACTGTTAAATAAACGGGAATACCAGACCACCTTATTTGCTTCCTGAGAACCTGTATTCAGGTCAAGAGGCCACTATTAGAACTGGACATAGAACAACAGACTGGTTCAGAATTGGGAAAGGAGTACATTAAGGCTGTATACTGTCACCCTGCTTACTTAATTTATATGCAGACTACATCATGTGAAATGCCGGGCTGGATGAAACACAAGCTGGAAACAAGATTGCCAGGAGAAATATCAATAACCTCAGATATGCAGTTGACATAACCCTTATAGCAGAAGGCAAAGAGGAACTAAAGAACCTCTTGATGAAAGTGAAAGAAAAGAGTGAAAAAGCCAGCTTAAAACTCAGCATTGAATAAACAAAGATCATGGCATCTAGTCACAACACTTCATGGCAAATAGATGGGGAAACAATGGAAATGGTGACAGACTAATTTCTTGGGCTCCAAAATCACTGCAAATGGGACTGCAGCCATGAAATTAAAAGACATAGCTTGCTGCTTGGGAGAAAAGCTATGACAAACCTAGATAGCATATTAAAAAGAAGAGACTTTACTTTGACCACAGAGGTTTATCTAGTCAAAGCTATGATTTTTCCAGTAGTCTTGTATGGATGTGTGAGTTGTACCATAAAGAAGGCTGAACACCCAAGAACTGATGCCTTTGAACTGTGGTGTTGGGAAGGCTCTTGAGAGTCCCTTGGACTGCAAGGTGATCCAACCAGTCAATCCTAAAGGAAATCAGTCCTGAATATACATTGGAGGGGCTGATACTGAAGCTGAAACTTCAATACTTTGGCCACCTGATGCAAAGAGCTGACTCATTAGAAAAGACTGATGCTAGGAAAGATTGAAGGCAGGTGGAGAAGGGGATGACAGAGGATGAGGTGGTTGGATGGTATCACTGACTCGATGGACATGAGTTTGAGTAAGCTCCGGGAGTTGGTGATGGACAGGGAAGCCTGGCGTGCTGCAGTGCATGGGGTCACAAAGAATTGGACATGGAGAAACAAGATGGCAGAGGAGTAGGCGGACATGGAGTATATCTCTCTCCACAGATACATCAGGAATACACTGTCAGACACAGAAGTGCATGCAGAACACCAGATGAGAACAGACAGGAGTATCTGAGCAGTGGAAAAGAATATACAGAACCATGCAAAACTCAGTATGACAAAGGAACTAGAGGGAAATAACAGGAGTGTTGGTAGGGCTGGACTTGCCTGTGGCAGGTTGGGGAGCTGAAGCAGGGGTCTGATCCCCACATCAGGGGAATTGTCTGAGTCAGAGGAGAAAGATTTAAGGCTGAGAGTGAAACAACTGACCTGCGGCAGCCTAAATGGAATGAGGCTCCTCGCCTCATGTATGGCTCCTTGTTGTAGCCATACATAACCCGGACACAGATCCCCTGGAAGGTGCAGCGAGGAGCTGGGAGCTGAAGTTTAGGGACTGCGGAGCAATTCCAGGACAAGGGCTGCTGTTGACTGTGGAGAGATGGATCAAGGGGATGTCAGGGAGGAGCCTGTGGTGGGAAATGCCTGTGGAGGAAAGCTGGGCAGCCATGGAAGCAAGCAGACACTGCTGAGTCACGTGTAGGGGTGGAGTCACCATAGCCTCTCTCTCCCTACACGCCAGCATCAGCAGCTGAACAATAGAGAGGCTGGCCCATCAGACACTGATGCACTGAACTAAAGAGTAGGACCCCACCCAGGCTGCTCCCTTAAGTGACTGATGTGCCAGACTACAGAGAAGGACCTCAGGCAAGGGAGCCCTCTAAGTCCCTGAACGGGCAGAGCTACAGAGAAAGACTGGCCAAAGAGGTCTTCTGATCACCAGCTACAAGAGGCTTGAAAAAAGATTCTGATAGGGCCATAACTCCTTCTGTGAAGACAGTCCATGTCCCTGCACACTTGGCGCTATCAGCGACCCCGCAAGCCAAGCAGCCGTGCCACCTTCATGCTCAATTCTCACTGGGGCAGAGCTGCCACAGGCAAAAATAGTCTTGCATCTAGGCGCACAGGGTCACTTTGGTTGTGTCCAAATCTTTGTGACCCCGATAGACTGTAGCCTGCCAGGCTCCTCAGTCAAGAGGGTTCTCCAGGTACGAATACTAGAGTATATTGACCAATACTGGTTGCCATACCCTTCTAGAGCACTATATTTTCTGCTGCCCTAGCCACCAACTCCCCTGAGTACCTGGTGCTGCCAGAACCCCTGAGACCCAAGGAGCTGCACCACCTCCACACCTGGCCTTCACAGGGGCAAACCCAAGTCCTCCAGGGCAGCCTCAGGAGCAAACCCCAGTGGACGACCCACATGCAGAGGTGGAAATAAAACCACAATTGAAACCAGGAGCAGTGTGGCTAAGAAAGAAGACTCAAAACCTTTCCACCAGCTGTACAAGCTGCAGATTAAATCCACACAATCAACTAGGCTGACTCTATATCTATGGAACATACAAAAGGATATCGAGAGCTCCCACAAAAGAAAATGCACTAGTTCTGATAGCTGTGGACATTGGAGGCAAGAACACACAGGCGGAGGACCAGATTAGAATCTGAGTGGTCCCCACAGCAGGTCCAGAGATCAACACAGTGTTGGAGGGCACCCTAGAGAGGTGAGGTGGACTGTGACTCCTAGTGAGGGAAAGGACTCAGAGAGCAGTGACTCAAGAAAAACATTTATTATTCTTATGTTTTGACTTGTTCTGTAGATTCTTTTGGATTTTTTTTCTTTTTCCCCCTCTGTTGTAGTTGTTGACTTTATTGGCACTATGAAATCTAATTAAACTTTTGAGCTTTCTTTATTTTTTTTCTCAGTTACTTTTTTTATTGTTATAAACCTCTGCCTCTATGTTGGGCTTTTGCAGTTGTGTGGAGTTTTCCTTTTTCTTTTTTTTCCTTCTTTTCTCTTTTTTAAATTTTAATTTTTTAAACCTATTATTATTTTTTCTACATTTATTACTTTGCTTGCTTTTCCTACTATTCTTTTCTCCTTGCAGTTAATCTTTAATGTATATAAATCTTTATCTACCTCTATTTAGCTTTGCATATCTGTTCTTTCTTTCCTTTCCTCTCAACATATTTATTAGTTTTATTTTCATTGTTTTTATTCCCCAATTGGCACCTTACTTTAGTTTTGTTTTATAGTTTGTGTTTTAATTAGTTTTGTTAACTGGTAGGCATAATTTTTGGTTTCCTTTGTTTGACAGGTCAATCTATTGTACTCTATTTTTGTTGGATTGTTTTGACTTTGCTTATGGGTGTCTATGTATATGTGTATATTCAGTCATACTTTTTATTGTTGTTATAAACCTCTGTCTCTACATTGGGTTTTTGGAGTTGTGTAGAATTTTCCTTTTTTTTTCTTTTTCTTTTCTTCTTCCTTTTTTATTTACTCTTTATTATAATTTTAATTTTTTAAACTATTGTATTTTTTATATTTATTCCTTTGCTTGCTTTTCTTACTGTTCCTTTCCCCTTGTAGTTAATCTTTAATGTATATAAATTTTCATTTACCTCTATTTAACTTTACATATCTATTCTTTCTTTCCTTTCCTCTCAACATATTAGTTTTGTTTTCATTGCTTTATTCTCCACTGGGCACCCTGCTTTAGCTTTGTTTTACAGTTTGTGCTTTAGTTAATTTTGCTCTTAACTGGTAAATATAATTTTTGATTTCCTTTGTTCGCTGGGTCAATCTACTGTACTTCATTTTGTTGGACTGTTTTGACTTGCTTATGAGTGTATATGTATATACACCATTATTTTAATTATTGTTTGCCTGATTTTGCAACTGCCATTTGTGTAGGGTTTCTCTTTGGTTTCTCATTTTTGGGTATTTGTTTTAATCTCACTTAACGCCATGACAAACCACTTGTGGAATCTTCGTTCCTGACCAGAGATCAAGCACTGACTCCAAGACCCTAGATTACCCAAGAAATAACCCTAGAGAGTATCAAGTAGTAAGAACTCACACAAAGGAAATCACTTGAATTCAAGACCTAGCATCACCTGACCACCAATAGCACCCTGTGCAGGATGCCTCATCTAAACAACAAACAAAACAAAAACACAAACCCAGTCATCAGCAGACAAGATTACCACTGCACTCAGCCTTGACCATCAGAGGAAAAACAAACAAATAAAAAACTCAGCACATATCTCAACGTATAAAAAGCTTGCACAAACCACTGGACCAAAATTCAGTTCATTCAGTTCAGTTGCTCAGTCGTGTCTGAGTCTTTGTGACCCCATGGACTGCAGCATGCCAGGGCTCCCTGTCCATCACCAACTCCCGGAGTTTACTCAAGCTCATGGCCGTTGAGTCAGTGGTGCCATCCAACCATCTCATCCTCTGTCGTCCCCTTCTTCTCCTGCCATCAATCTTTCCCAGCGTCAGGGTCTTTTACAATCAGTCAGTTCTTTGCATCAGGTGGTCAAAGTATTAGAGCTTCAGCTTCAGCATCAGTCCTTCCAATGAACACTCAGGACTGATCTCCTTTAGGATGGACTGGTTGGATCTCTTTGCAGTCCAAGGGACTCTCAAGAGTCTCTCCAACACCACAGTTCAAAAGCATCAGTTCTTCAGTGCTCAGCTTTCTTCACAGTCCAACTCTCACATCCATACATGACTACTGGAAAAACCATAGCCTTGACAAGACAGACCTTTTTTGAAAAAGTTATGTCTCTGCTTTTTAATATGCTGTCTAGGTTGGTCATAACTTTCCTTCCAAGGAGTAAGTGTCTTTTTCATGGCTGCAGTCACCATCTGCAGTGATTTTGGAGCCCAAAAATATAAAGTCTGTCACTGTTTCCAGTTTCCCCATCTATTTGCCATGAAGTGATGGGATCAGATGTCATGATCTTAGTTTTCTGAATGTTGAGTTTTAAGCCAACTATTTTCACTCTCCTCTTTCACTTTCATCAAGAGGCTCTTTAGTTCTTCTTTGCTTTCTGCCATAAGAGTGGTGTCATCTGCACATCTGAGGACCAAAATTCGGAGGGCAGAAACCACGAGGAAGAAATAAAATTCAACCTTGATGCCTGGGAAGAGGAGACCTCAAACACAATAAGTTAAAAAAAAATAATGAAAAGGGAGAGAAATACTACCCAAATGAAGAAAAAAACTAAAAACTTAGAAGTCCAAATAAATAAAGAGGAAATAGGCAAACTACGCTAAAAATAACTCAAAATAACGATATTAAAGATAATCAAAAAATGTTGAAAACAAAATGGAGAATATGCAAGAATCAATTAACAAAGACCTAAAAGATTTAAAGAATAAACATACAGAGACAAACAACACAATTACTGAAATTAAAAATACTCTAGAAGGAATCAGTAGCAGAATATCTGAAGAAGAACAAATCAGTGAGCTGGAAGATAAAATGGTGGAACTAACTCCTGAAGAGTAGAATAAAGTAAAAAGCTGAAAAGGACTGAGGATAGTCTCAGAGACCTCTCAGATAATATCAATGCACCAACATTCGAATTATAGGGGGTCCCAGAAGAAGAAGAGGAAAAGAAAGAGAGAAAACTTTTGAAGACATTATAGTTGAAAATTTCCCCAACATGAGAAAGGAAATAGTCAATCAACTCCAAGAGGCACAAAGAGTCCCATACAGGATAAACCCAAGGAGAAACATGCCAAGTTCAGTTCAGTTCAGTTCAGTTGCTCAGTCGTGTCCAACTCTTTGCGACCCCATGAATCACAGCACGCCAATCAAGAGTCTTCTCCAACACCAGAGTTCAAAAGCATCAATTCTTCGGTGCTCAGCCTTCTTCACAGTCCAACTCTCACATCCATAATGACTACTGAAAAAACCATAGCTTTGACTAGACAGACCTTAGTTGGCAAGACACATACTAATCAAACTAACAAAGGCTAAACCCAAAGAAAGAATATTAAGAGCAGCAAGGGAAAAGCAACAAGTAACAAACAAGGGAAACCCCATATGCTTAACAGCTGATCTTTCAGCAGAAACTCTGCAGGCCAAAAGGGAATAGCAGGATATATTTAAAGTACTGAAAGGGAAAAAATCTACAACCAAGATTACTGTAACTGGGAAGGATCTCATTCAAAATTGATGGAGAAATAAAAAGTTTTCAGACAAGCAAAAGTTTAGAGAATTCAGTGCTGCCAAACCAGCTTTATAACAAATGTTAAAGGGACTTGTATAGTCAAGAAATACAAGAGAAGAAAAAAGATCTACAAAATCAACCCCAAACAATTAAGAAAATGGCAATAGAAACATATATCTCAATAATTACTTTAAATGTAAATGGATTAAATATGCCAACCAAAAGACACAGACTGGCTGAATGTATAAAAAAAGAAGACCCATATATACGCTATCTACAAGAAACCCACTTCAGGCTTGAGGATACATACAGACTGAAAGTGAGAGGATAGAAAAATATATTCCATGCAAATGGGAAGAAAAGAAAGCTTGAGTAGCAATCCTCATATCAGACAAAATAGACCTTAAAATAAAGAAGATTACAAGAGACAAGGAAGGACATTACATAACGATCAAGGGATCAATCCAAGAGGAAGACAGAACAATTGTAAATACCTATGCACCCAATACAGGAGCACCTTAATACATAAAACAAACACTAACAGACATAAAAGGAGAAATTGACAGTAACACAATCATAGTAGGAGACTTTAACACCTCACTCACACCAATGGACAGATCATCAAAACATAAAATTAATAAGATTATAATTAATAAGATTATACAAATCTTAAATGGTATATTAGATGAGATGGATATCATTGATATCTTCAGAACATTCCATCAAAATGCAGAAGAATACACCTTCTTCTCAAGTGCACATGGAACATTCTCCAGGACAGACCACATCTTGGGTCACAAATCAAACTTCAGTAAATTTTAAAAAATTGAAATCACATGAAGCATCTTCTTCGACCACAGTGCTATGAGTCTAGATATCAATTGCAAGGAAAAAACTGTAAGAAACACAAACACATGGAGATTAAACAACACATTTCTAAATAACCAACAGGTTACTGAAGAAATCAAAGGGAAATCAAAAAATTTCTAGAAACAAATGACAATGAAAACATGACAATTCAAAATCTATGGGATGCAACAAAAGCAGTTCTAAGAGGGAAGTTTATAGCAATACAATCCTACCTCAAGAAACAAGAAAAACATCGAATAGACAACCTAACTTTACACCTAAAACAACTGGAAAAAGAATAACAAGGGAAAAAAAAATACTAGAAAGAAAGAAATAATAAAGATCCAAGCTGTAATAAATGAAAGATACAATAGTAAAGATTAATAAAACTAAAATCTAGTTCTTTGAGAATATAAACAAAATTGACAAGCTTTTAGCCAGACTCATCAAAAAAAAAAAAAGAGAGAGAGAGAGAGAGAAGAATCAAATCAACAAAATTAGAAATGAAAAAGGAGAGGTTACAACAAAAAATGCAGAAATACAAAGGATTATAAGAGACTACTATGAACCTGTCTCTTATACACATCTACATACAGAGACAAACAACACAATTACTGAAATTAAAAATACTCTAGAAGGAATCAGTAGCAGAATATCTGAAGAAGAACAAATCAGTGAGCTGGAAGATAAAATGGTGGAACTAACTCCTGAAGAGTAGAATNAGAGAGAGAGAGAGAGAAGAATCAAATCAACAAAATTAGAAATGAAAAAGGAGAGGTTACAACAAAAAATGCAGAAATACAAAGGATTATAAGAGACTACTATGAACAAATATATAGCAATAAAATGGATACCCTGGAAGAAATGGACAGATTCTTAGAAAAGTTCAATCTTCCAAGACTGAACCAGGAAGAAATTGAAATTATGAACTACCCAATTACAAGCACTGAAATTGAAGCTGTGATAAAAAATCTCCCAAAAAACAAAAGCACAGGATCAGATGGCTTCATAGGAGAATTCTATCAAACATTTAAGAAGAGCTAATGCCTATCCTTCTAAAACTCTCAAAAAATTGCAGCAGAAGGAACACTTCCAAACTCATTCTATGAGGCCACCACCACCCTGATACCAAAACCAGGCAAAGACCACACAAAAAAAGAAAACTACAGGCCAATATCACTGATGAACATAGATGCAAAAATCATCAACAAAATTTTAGCAAACAAAATTCAGCAACATCTCAAAAAGCTCACACAACATGATCAAGTTGGGTTTATTCCAGGAACGCAAGGATTCTTCAATATACACAAATCAATCAATGTGATACAATTGAAAGATAAAAAAAAATATGATCATCTCAGTAGATGCAGAAAAAGCCTTTGGCAAAATTCATCACCAATTTATGATTAAAACTCTTCAAAAAATGGGCATAGAAAAAACCTACCTCAACATAGTAAAGGTCATATATGATAAGCCTACAGCAAACATTATTCTCAGTGGTGAAAAATTGAAAGCATTCCCCCTAAGATTAGGAACAAGACAAGGGTGTCCACTTTCACCACTATTATTCAACATAGTTCTGGAAGTCCTAGCTACAAAAATCAGAGAAGAAAAGAAATAAAAGGAATCCAGATCAGACAAAAAGTAAAGCTCACTGCTTGCAAATGACATGATACTGTACATAGAAAACCCTAAATATAGTATCAGAAAATTACTAGAGCTAATCAGTGAATTTAGCAAAGCTGCATGATACAAAATCAATACGTCGAAATCACTTGCATTTCTATGTACTAATAATGAAAAATCAGAAAGAGAAATTAAGAAATCAATCCCATTTACCATTGCAACAAAAAGAATTAAATATCTAGGAACAAACTTATTTAAGGAGACAAAAGAACTGTATACAGAAAATTATAACACGCTAATGAAAGAAATCAAAGATGACATAAACCAATGGAGAGATATTCCATGTTCCTGGATAGGAAGAATCAATATTGTGAAAATAACTATACTACCAAACTCAATCTAAAGATTCAATGTGACCCCTATCAAATTACCAATGGCATCTTTCACAGAACTAGGATAAAAAATTTCACAATACATATGGAAACACAAAAGACCCCGAATAGCCAAAGTACTCTACAGAAAGAAGAATGGAGTTGGAGGAATCAACCTTCCTGACTTCAGATTACACTTCAAAGCTTAAGTCATCAAGACAGTATGCTACTGGCACAAAAATAGAAATATAGACCAATGGAACAAGATAGAAAGCCCAGAAATAAACCCATGCACCTTTGGTACCTTATTTTTGACAAATGAGGCAAGAATATATAATTGGGCAAAGACAGCCTCTTCAATAAATGGTGCTGAGAAAACTGGACAGCTACAAGTAAAAGAATGAAATTAGAACATTTCCTAACACCATACACAAAGATAAACTAAAAATGGATTAAAGACCTAGATGTAAGACCAGAAACTATGAAACTCAGAGGAAAACATAGGCAGAATACTTGATGGCATAAATCAAAGCAAGATCCTCTATGACCCACCTCCTAGAGTAATGGAAATAAAAACAAAAGTAAATGAATGGGACCTGATTAAACTTAAAAGTTTTTGCTCAGCAAAGGAAACTATAAGCAAGGTGAAAATACAACCCTCAGAATGGGAGAAAATAATAGCAAATGAAACAACTGACAAAGGATTAATTTCCAAAATATAGAATCAGCTCATATAGGTCAATACCAGAAAAACAAACAACCCAATCAAAAAGTGAGAAGAACCTAAACAGACATTTCTTCAAAGAAGACATACAGATGGCCAAGGAACAAATGAAAAGATGCTCAACATTACTCATTATCAGAGAAATGCAAATCAAAACTACAGTGAGATATCACCTCGCACAGGTCAAAATGGACATCATCAAAAAGTCTACAAACAATAAATGCTGGAGAAGGTGTGGAGAAAAAGGAACATTCTTGCACTGTTGGTGGGAATATAAATTGAAACAGCCACTATGAAAGAAGGTATGGAGGTTCCTTAAAAACCTAAAATAAAACCACTGTATGATGCAGCAATCCCACTCCTAGGCATATACCCTGAGTGAGTGAGTGAATGAAAGTTGCTCAGTCGTGTCTGACTCTTTGCAACCCCATGAATTCTATAGCCCATGGAATTCTCCAAGCCAAAATACTGGAGTGGGTAGCCTTTCCCTTTTCTAACAGATGTTCCCAACCCAGGGATCAAACCCAGGTCTCCTGCATTGCAGGTGGATTCTTTACCAGCTGAGCTACAAGGGAATACCCCAAGCAAACCAAAACTGAAAAAGAAACGTATCCCATTTTTCATTGCCGCACTATTTACAATAACTAGAACATGGAAGCAACCTAGATGTCCATTGACAGTTCAGTTTAGTTCAGATTAGTCCCTCAGTCGTGTCTGACTCTTTGGGACCCCATGGACTGCAGCATGCCAGGCTTCCCTGTTCAGCATACTCAATCTCATGTCCATTGAGTCAGTGATGCCTTCCAACCATCTCAGAATGTCGTCCCCTTCTCCTCCCACCTTCAGTCTTCCCAGCATCAGGGTCTTTTCAAATCAGACTGTTCTTTGCACCAAGTGGCCAAAGTATTGGAGTTTCATCTTCAACATCGGCTCTTCCAATGAATATTCAGGACTGATTTCCTTTAGGATGGGCTGATTGTATCTGCTTGCAGTCCAAGGGATTCTCACAAGTCTTCCCCAACAGCTCAATTCAAAAGCATCAATTCTTCAGTGCTCACCATTTTTTATAGTCCAGTTCTCACACCTATACATGATCACTGGAAAAACCATAACTTTGACTAGGCGGACCTTCGTTGGCAAAGTAATGTCTCTGCTTTTTAATAAGCTGTCTAGATTGGTCATAATTTTTCTTCCAAGGAGCAAGCATCTTTCAATTTCATGGCTCTAGTAACCATCTGCAGTGATTTTGGAGTCCCCAAAAGCAAAGTCTGTCACTGTTTCCAATGTTCCCCCTTCTATTTGCCATGAAGTGATGGGACCAGATGCCATGAACTTAGTTTTCTGAATACTGAGTTTTAAGCCAGCTTTTTCACTCTCTTCTTTCAGGCTCATCGAGGGGCTCTTTAGTTCTTGTTCACTTTCTGTCATAAGGGTGGTGTCATCTGCATATCTGAGGCTATTGATATTTCTCCTGGCAATCTTGGTTCCAGCTTGTGCTTCATCCAGCTCAGCATTTCTCATGATGTACTATGCATATAAGTTAAATAAGCAGATAGAGACATTATTTTGCCAACAAAGGTCCGTCTAGTCAAGGCTATGGTTTTTCCAGTGGTCATGTATGGATGTGAGAGTTAGACTGTAAAGAAAGCTGAGTGCTGAAGAATTGATGCTTTTGAACTGTGGTGTTGGAGAAGACTCTTTAGAGTCCCTTGGACTGCAAGGAGATCCAACTAGCCCATTCTAAAGGAGAGCAGTCCTGGGTGTACTTTGGAAGCAATGATGCTAAAGCTGAAACTTCAGTACTTTGGCCAGCTCATGTGAAGAGTTGACTCATTATAAAAGACTCTGATGCTGGGAGGGATTGGGGGCAGGAGGAGAAGGGGATGAGATGGCTGGATGGCATCACCAACTCGATGGATGTAAGTCTGAGTGAACTCCGGGAGTTGGTGATGGACAGGGAGGCATGGCGTGCTGCAATTCATGGGGTTGCAAAGAGTCAGACACGACTGAACTGAACTGACAATATACAGCACTGACATACTCCTTTCTCTATTTGTAACCAGTCTATTGTTCCATGTCCAGTTCTAACTGTTACTTCTTGACCTGAACACATATTTCTCAGGAGACAGGTAAAGTGGTCTGGTATTCCCATCTCTTTAAGAATTTTCCACAGTTTGTTGCAATCTACACAGTTACAGCATTTGGCATAATCAATAAAGTAGAGGTTTTTCTGGAACTCTCTTGCTTTTTTCATGATCCAACATGTTGGCAATTTGATCTCTGGTTCCTCTGCCTTTTCTAAATCCAGCTTGAACATCCGGAAGTCCACAGTTCACATACTGTTGTAGCCTGGCTTGGAGAATTTGAGCATTACTTTGCTAGCGTGTGAGATGACTGAAATTGTGCAGTAGTCTCAGCATTTTTTGGCATTGCCTTTCTTTGAGATTGGAATGAAAACTAATCTTTTCCAGTCCTTTGGCCACTGCTGTTTTCCAAATTTGCTGGCATACTGAGTGCAGAACTTTCACAGCATCATCTTTCAGGATTTGAAATAGGTCAACTGGAATTCCATCACCTCCACTAGCTTTGTTCATAGTGATGCTTCCTAAGGCCCACTTAACTTCACATTCCAGGATGTCTGGCTCTAGGTGAGTGATCATAACATCATGATTATCTGGTTCATGAACAACTTTTTTATATAGTTCTTCTGTGTATTCTTGCCATCTCTTCTTAATATCTTCTGCTTCTGTTAGGTCCATACAATTTCTGTCCTTTATTGTGCCCATCTTTGCATGAAATGTTCCCTTGGTATCTCTAATTTTCTTGAAGAGATCTCTAGTCTTTCCCATTCTATTGTTTTCCTCTATTTCTTTGCATTGATCACTGAGAAAGGCCTTATCTCTCCTTGCTGTTATTTGGAACTCTGCATTCAAATGGGTATATCTTTCCTTTTCTTCTTTGCCTTTTGCTTCTCTTCTTTTCACAGCTATTTTTAAGGTCCCTTCAGACAACCATTTTGCCTTTTTGCATTTCTTTTTCTTGGGGATGGTCTTGATCCCTGCCTCCTGTACATTGTCACAAACCTCTGTCCATAGTTCATCAGGCACTCTGTTTATCAGATCTAATCCTTTGAATATATTTGTCACGTCCTCTGTATAATCATAAGGGACTTGATTTAGGTCATACTTGAATGGTCTATTGGTTTCCCCCACTTTCTTCAATTTAAGTTTGAGTTTGGCAATAAAGAATTCATGGTCTGAGCTACAGTCAGCTCCCAGTCTTGTTTTTGCTGACTGTATAGAGCTTTTCTGTCTTTGGCTGCAAAGAATATAAGCAATCTGATTTCAGTATTTACCATCTGGTGATATTCCATGTGTAGAGTCTTCTCCTGTGTTGTGGGAGAGGGTTTGCTATGACCAGTGTGTACTCTTAGGAAAACTCCATTAGCCTTTGCCTTGCTTCATTCTGTACTCCAAGGCCAAATTTGCCTGTTATTCCAGGTATTTCTTGACTTCCTACTTTTGGAGTCCACTCCCTTATAATGAAAAAGACATCTTTTTTGAGTGTTAGTTCTAGAAGGTCTTGTAGGTCTTCATAGAACCATTCAGCTTCAGCTTCTTCAGTATTATTGGTCAGGGCATAGACTTGGATTACTGTGATATTGAATGATTTGCCTTGGAAATAGAGATCATTCTGTCATTTTTGATATTGCATCCAAGTACTGCATTTCGGACTCTTTTGTTGACTATGATGGCTATTCCATTTCTTCTAAGGGATTCTTGCCCACAGTAGTAAATATAATGGTCATGTGAGTTTAATTCACCCATTCCAGTCCATTTTAGTTTGCTGATTCTTAAAATATCAATGTTTACTCTGGCCATCTCCTATTTGACCACTTCCAATTTGCCTTGATTCATGGACCTAACATTCCAGGTTCCTATGTAATACTGCTCCTTACTGCATTGGACTTTGCTTCTATCTCCAGTCACATCCACAACTGGATATTGCTTTTGCTTTGGCTCCATATCTTCATTCTTCTGGAGTTATTTATTCACTGATCACCAGTAACATATTGGGCACCTACAGACCTGGGGAGTTCATCTTTGAGTGTCCTATCTTTTTACCTTTTCATACTGTTCATGGTGTTTTCAACGCAAGAATACTGAAGTGACTTGCCATTCCCTTCTCCAGTGCGCCACGTTTTGTCAGAACTCTCCACCATGACCACTTTGTCTTGGGTGACCCTACAGGGCATGGTCATAGTTTCATTGAGTTAGAGAAGGCTGTGGCCTTCTCATGTGATCAGAGTGGTTAGTTTTCTGTGATTGTGGTTTTCATTCTGTCTGCTGTCTGATGGAGAAGGATAAGAGGCTTATGGAAGCTTCCTGATGGGAAAGACTGACTGAGAGGGAAACTGGGTCTTGTTCTGATGGTGGGGCATGCTCAGTAAATCTTTAATCCTATTCTCTGTTGATGGGCGGGGCTTTGTTCCCTCCTTGTTATTTGACCTGAGGCCAAACTATTGTGGAGGTAATGAAAATAATGGTGACCTCCTTCAGAAGGTCCCATGTAGACACTGCTGCACTCAGTGCCCCCAGCCCTGTGGCAGGCCACCACTGACCCACACCTCTGCTGCAGACTCCTGTACACTCACGGGCAAGTCTGGGTCAGTCTCTTGTTGGGATCACTGCTCTTCTCTCCTAGGTACTGATGCACACAAGGCTCTGTTTGTGCCATCCAAGTGTCTGTTTCCCAGTCCTGTGTAAGTTCTGGCAGCTCTGTGGTGGGGTTAATGGTGACCTCCCCTGCCATACCCAAGTCTGCTGCACCCAGAGGACCTGTCCCTGCAGCAGTCCACTGCTGACCCGTGCCTCCACAGGAGACACTCAGATGTCTCTGGCAGGTTTGGGGTTTGATTCTAAACACAGTTTCACCCCTCCTACTGTCTTCTTGGTGCTTTTCCTTTGCCCTTGGACATGGAGTATCTCCTCAAAGTTGCTCCTTCAACAGATGAATGGATAAAGAAGTTGTGGTACATACATACATTGGAATAACTCAGCCATTAAAAAAAAAAATGCATTTGAGTCAGTCCTAATGAGGTGGATGAACCTAGAGACTATTGTACAGAGTTAAGTAAGTCAGAAAGAGAAAGATATCATATTCTAATGCATATATATGGAATGTAGAGTAACAGTACTGAAGAATTTATTTACAGGGCAGCAATGGAGAAACAGACATAGAGAATAAATTTATGGACATGGGGAGAGGGGAGGAGAGGGTGAGATGTATGGAAAGAGTAATGTGGAAACTTACATTACCATATGTAAAATCAATAGCCAACAGGAATTTACTGTGTGGCTCAGGAAACTCAAATAGTGGCTCTGTATCAACCTAGAGGTGTGGGGTGGGAAGGGAGATGGAAGGGAGGTTCCAAAGGGAGGGGATATATGTATACCTAAGGCTGATTCATGTTGAGGTTTGACAGAAAACAACAAAATTCTGTAAAGCAATTATTCTTTAATAAAAATATAAATTAATTAAAAATAATAATTAAAAAAAAAGAGTCAGACATGACTGAGTAACTGAACAACAACAACAATTCAATAAATGTTTCTGAAAAAAATTGCTACTCATATGAAAAAAATTCTGTATTTACCTACTCCATATATTCAAAATAGAGTAAATTCACTAAGAGAGATAAACTCTAAAAATACTTGAAAGAAAACATGAAAGTAATATGAGGTTTTCTTTTATGTGAGGCTGAGGATTTTGGATTCTGTTCTGCAGGTTGAGGGAGACGTTGGTGTGTTTCAAGCATAGGAATGACATGCCTCATGGAGAATGACAGTGAGTTATTGTGAACTAAATCAGATGATAACTTCAATTGCAGCTCCTACTCTGTATGAAATTTTGTTGCTGATGCAAATCACACATCCCTGATGGTTTGCATGCAATTTGTTCATCAAGCTTATGTTTTCATTCTCTAAACCTACTAGGAAAATTATCAGAATCTGTTTCTTTTTAACTATTAAGGCCAGCAATACACCTTCATGCTCCTATTTCAAGGTTATAGTAACTCTTCAACCCATGCCAACATTTGGTCCTCAAGCACCTTGATTGCCCCTGCATTCCATGCTGCTGCTGCTGCTGCTAAGTCACGTCAGTCGTGTCTGACTCTGTGCGACCCCATAGACAGCAGCCCACCAGGCTCCTCCATCCATGGGATTTCCCAGGCTAGAGTACTGGAGTGGGGTACCATTGCCTTCTTCACTGCATTCCATAGGATAGTATAATTAATACTATAGTCAGTTTTGTTGATGATGTCATGATGATTCATCTGGTATGCAGGAAGTAGAAACTCTTCTAGACACTTTGGTAAGATGTATGAATGTCAGGTGGTGAGAAATAAAGTCACAAAAACTCAGAGGCCTGACACTTCAGTGAATTTCTAGGGCTCCAATACTTTGGGGGACACATTAATCTACCCGTTTCAAAGAAGTAAAGGATAAACTGTCCCTGGCCCCTTTATTTCTAAGAAAGAAGCGTAACAATTGGTAGCCCTCTTTGAATTTTGCAGGTCATGCATATATTCACTCGGGTATACTATTCTGACGTATTTACTGTGTAATGGGAAAAGTTGCCAATTTTGATGCAGTGTCAAAGAAATAAAGGTTCTGAAATGGGCCAGGCTGCCACATAAGCTGCTCTGCCCCTTGAGTCATGTGACCCAACAGACATGATACTTAAAGTATGTGTGGCAGGCAGGCATGCTGCATGGAGCCTTTGACAGGTGTCTATAGATGAATTACAAGGCAGACATTGACGATTTTGGAGGAAAGCTATGCCACTGTCAGCACATAACTAACTTCTTCCAACAAAGACCATCTGGTTTGTTATTGAGCCCTAGAGTAAGTCAAGGCTGTATATTGTCACCCTGCTTATTTAACTTATATGCAGAGTACATCATGAGAAACGCTGGACTGGAGTTGGACTGTGAAGAAGGCTGAGCGCCGAAGAATTGATGCTTTTGAACTGTGGTGTTGGAGAAGACTCTTGAGAGTCACTTGGACTGCAAGGAGATCCAACCAGTCCATTCTGAAGGAGATCAGCCCTGGGATTTCTTTGGAAGGAATGATACTAAAGCTGAAACTCCAGTACTTTGGCCACCTCATGCGAAGAGTTGACTCATTGAAAAAGACTCTGATGCTGGGAGGGATTGGGGGCAGGAGGAGAAGGGGATGACAGAGGGTGAGATGGCTGGATGGCATCACTGACTCGATGGACGTGAGCCTGAGTGAACTCCGGGAGTTGGTGATGGACAGGGAGGCCTGGCGTGCTGCGATTCATGGGGTCGCAAAGAGTGAGACACGACTGAGCGACTGAACTGAACTGAAAGATGGGATATTGACTTACCCTGAATCACAAAGTTTCATGCAACCTGAGCTGCCCATTATGAACCTCTAAGTCATAATATTGGACATGTACAATAGCATTCTGATGTAAAATACAAGTGGCATATATGAGACCAGACATGAAAAGTTCCTGAAAGAATGAGTAGTTTGCACGAACAAGTAACCCAGGTACAAGGCCCTGTAGTTGCTGTAGTTCCTCC
This sequence comes from Cephalophus harveyi, assembly GCA_006410635.1. NCBI lineage: Eukaryota > Metazoa > Chordata > Mammalia > Artiodactyla > Bovidae > Cephalophus > Cephalophus harveyi. The sequence goes on along the minus strand of SJYT01085153.1, from coordinate 219,378 downwards.
TTCCTCTTATAGAGTGCTTTCCATTGCCAGTTAACTTAGGGAGAAAAGAGCTTCATTTTACATTTAGTTCTGCCTCGTATCTGATACAAAACAAAAGAGGAATGTAGACAGTTTAGCACTAGTGTTCCACACTGGAGAAGCCTTAAAGGGAATTCCTTCCAGCAGGCAGGACTTCAACCAGTGTACTTGTTTTTTGTATTCTTCCTTGAATACCAAATGTAGAAATCTACTCTAAATCATGGACAATAGCTAATTTTTCAGTTGGATGGTCAGGGAAGTGATAGAGACACAGCTGGAAAACTGGTGACAAGGAGATCTGGATAAGAGATCGGTGGATAGATATTTCTGAAAGCAAAGATATTTTTGTCCTGCTGCTGCTGCTCCTGCTAAGTGGCTTCAGTCGTGTCCGACTCTTTGTGACCCCATAGATGGCAGCCCATCAGGCTCCCCCATCCCTGGGATTCTCCAGGCAAGAACACTGGAGTGGGTTGCCATTTTCTTCTACAGTGCATTTTGTCCCAGGTATTACTAAATGCTTATTAAAGAAAAAGCTCAGCAGAAAGTTCTGTTAATTATCAAGTGGACAAGATGACCAATTCTGTAGCCATCAGTCAACCTCTTTCCCTAGCCACTACATCTTTGCCCAATGCAATCATGACAAACTGTCCAAAGCAGCAGGAATTAGCTAAGCGATGGAGACTTCTGATCAACCCAGCTGAGGCTGGGTTGGCAAAGTAATCTACCAACAGTATGGGGCCACTCCCATGAAAACCAGAAAAAATCCTGATTGATCACATTGCCTATTTCTCTCATTGAAGATAGAACACTTTGTTTTCATTGTAATAGATATTTATTCTGACTATGGATTTGCCTTCCCTGCCTACAGTGCTTCTGCCAAAGCCGCTACCTATGAATGTAGAAAACACCTTATTCATCATCATTATATTCTGCACAACTTTGCTTCTCACCAAGGAGTTCACTTTATAGCAGTACTTCAAAAAAGTTTTAAAAAATAAGTCAATGGAAGACTACAATAGCCCAACACAGCCAGGGCTCCTAATGACTCAGACCATTTACGAATGAAAATCTGAATCACCCCACCAAAGAAGGAACCATGAACTGCCAAGCTACTTGCTCTGGGTGAATAGGTAGCCAAAGGAGATACTATACAGCTATAACTATATGACTAGTTATAGAAAGGAACAATATAATAGTTATTAGTATTTTCATTATGTTTGATATGAATACATTTGTGTATATATTGACCAAACTTTTCCCCGTCTTCCATTCCTCTTTTACATAACATAGGATGTTTTAATAATAGTCTGATATCTTAGAATTTAAGTTATAAGCTAACAGAAATGCGTGATTAAGCTAGAAAAGAAATACACAAGATCTATTAAAATACATATTTTAATAGATGAAATAGAAGATGAATTTTCATCTTCTTTGTAAAAATGGTTTGCATAATAGGAGATATTTGCATCATGCTTGGTTGGTGTTTGATTTTGCTATCTCCTAAAGTTTAAGTATAGTTTTAAAGAAGTGTGTATAAAATACCAGGTTTCCCTGGTGGCTCAGATGGTAAAGAATCTGCTGCATTGTGAGATACTTGGATTTGATCCCTGGGTCAGGAAGATCCCCTGGAGAAGAGACAGGAGGTGACCTGTGGTGTTTTTACCGTTTCAGCTTAGTTGAGCTGGATCTGTTTTTTCCAATAATCCCCTTTCCTGTGTAGTCCCAGGTTAGGAATGGTCACAAAAGCAATTTGCTCAAAACTTATATGACAGAAAAAACTTTAAGCTGCCACTTTTGTGTTCTAAAGTTTGGTGTAGGGTGTCAGGGAGTATGGAAGCTCACACTCATTGCTACTGATCTTCTAGTTAACCTTGTTGGTGTGGGATACTTCTGGAGCTTATAGCTTCTCCAGCTGTCCTCAGATCTCTTCTCACTATCTGGGGCCAGGTATGTCTGAAACTCCACCATAAGGAGCATCAGCTTTTCCAGTAGGTGCCTTACACCATTGAGGTTCTAGGTATCTTTATGGAATCCAATTTATTATCATGGATTTCATTTATCTTTCCAAAATGTAGTTTGTCCTTGTTCTCCTCTCTCCTCCCCCCTCACATCATTCTCAAACAATTCTCTTCAACTACCGGTCCAATTAACCTACACTGACTTTCGTCCCAACACCAGGTACAAAGGCCACATAGGCTGGCATAAACTTCCTGGCTAGCTTCTGCATTTGTGTAAGGCCTATATAATCCATATAATAAATCTCTTATTCTGTATAATTCATAGTGGCTTTTCTTCTCTGAATGAACCTGGCTGATACAGAAACCACTAGTAACTATGGTGGCAAAAGGTAACCAACATTTTTATTTAGCATTTACTTAGCTGAGATGGTAAAGCATCTGCCTACAATGCAGGAGACCTGGGTTCGATCCCTGGGTTAGGAAGATCCCCTGGAGAAAGAAATGGCAACCCATTCCAGTATCCATGCCTGGAAAATCCCATGGACCACGGAGCCTGGTGGGCTACAGTCCATGGGGCTGCAAAGAGTCAGACATGATTGAGTAACTTCACTTCACTTGCATCGTATGTTATGCTAAGCACTTTGCATGATTTATCCCATTTTAATCTTTTCAACAGTATCAGAAAATAGGCACTAATTTCTCCCATTTTACTGATGAAGGAGATGAGGGTTAGATAGTTGATGGAATAGAAGTGCAGAGCACCTGATCCAGCACAAAGACTGGCCTTGGAAGCAGTCTGTATCTTTGACTCTAAAGTTGCATCTCTGTACTTATGCCCACTCATCTGCACATTTCTCCTGTCACTTTCTCATTTTAGCAGACGCTAATTACTTCTGAACAGTATCCATGCCTGGAAAATCCCATGGACCACAGAGCCTGGTGGGCTACAGTCCATGGGGCTGCAAAGAGTCAGACATGACTGAGCAACTTCACTTCACTTGCATCATATGTTATGCTAAGCACTTTGCATGATTTATCCCATTTTAATCTTTTCAACAGCATCAGAAAATAGGCACTAATTTCTCCCATTTTACTGATGAAGGAGATGAGGGTTAGATAGTTGATGGAATAGAAGTGCAGAGCACCTGATCCAGCACAAAGACTGGCCTTGGAAGCAGTCTGTATCTTTGACTCTAAAGTTGCATCTCTGTACTTATGCCCACTCATCTGCACATTTCTCCTGTCACTTTCTCATTTTAGCAGACGCTAATTACTTCTGAAATTTCCAGAACTAGGCATAGCCTATGACTTTGTGCCTTTAAAGATTTGCTTTGTAGAAAACTTAACCTAGCCTTCCAGACATTATCAAGGTTCTTTAGCTCATGACACATGTGCTACTACATGGTCATCTACCTGCTACCCCAGAAACACAGTTGCTTAAAAATACCATCCTAAGAGGATGCATGAACTAAAAATTCATGAACCAGACCTCATTTTTTTTTAAATTTTGTAGGATGTTTTTTTAGTTATTAATTCTGGCCTGGAGAATTCCATGGACTGTATAGTCCATGGGGTGGCAAAGAGTTGGACATGACTGAGTGACTTTCACTTTCACTGCAAGGAAAAATTATATATAACGTCCTTTCTAAAAGCAGAATGTTTTTCTCTAATTGAATTATAATGTTGGTATATTAACACTTTTCCTTGCCTTCATATTTTTATAGAAATACATTTATCCAAATGGAAAAGAAATGCAAAAAAGCAAAATGGCTGTCTGGGGAGGCCTTACAAATAGCTGTGAAAAGAAGAGAGATGAAAAGCAAAGGAGAAAAGGAAAGATACAAGCACCTGAATGCAGAGTTCCAAAGAATAGCAAGAAGAGATAAGAAAGCCTTCTTCAGCGATCAATGTAAAGAAGTAGAGGAAAAGAACAGAATGGGAAAGACTAGAGATCTCTTCAAGAAAATTAGAGATACCAAGGGAATATTTCATGCAAAGATGGGCTCGATAAAGGACAGAAATGGTATGGACCTAACAGAAGCAGAAGATATTAAGAAGAGGTGGCAAGAATACACAGAAGAACTGTACAAAAAAGATCTTCACGACCCAGATAATCATGATGATGTGATCACTAATCTAGAGCCAGACATCTTGGAATGTGAAGTCAAGTGGGCCTTAGAAAGCATCACTACGAACAAAGCTAGTGGAGGTGATGGAATTCCAGTTGAGCTGTTTCAAATCCNTGAAGAGGAACTAAAAAGCCTCTTGATGAAAGTGAAAGAGGAGAGTAAAAAAGTTGGCTTAAAGCTCAACATTCAGAAAACAAAGATCATGGCATCCGGTCCCATCACTTCATGGGAAGTAGATGGGGAAACAGTGGAAACAGTGTCAGACTTTATTTATGGGGGCTCCAGAATCACTGCAGATGGTGACTGCAGCCATGAAATTAAAAGACGCTTACTCCTTGGAAGAAAAGTTATGACCAACCTAGATAGTATATTCAAAAGCAGAGACATTACTTTGCTGACTAAGGTCCGTCTAGTCAAGGCTATGGTTTTTCCTGTGGTCATGTATGGATGTGAGAGTTGGACTGTGAAGAAGGCTGAGCGCCAAAGAATTGATGCTTTTGAACTTTGGTGTTGGAGAAGACTCTTGAGAGTCCCTTGAACTGCAAGGAGATCCAACCAGTCCATTCTGAAGGAGATCAGCCCTGGGATTTCTTTGGAAGGAATGATGCTAAAGCTGAAACTCCAGTACTTTGGCCACCTCATGAGAAGAGTTGACTCATTAGAAAAGACTCTGATGCTGGAAGGGATTGGGGGCAGGAGGAGAAGGGGACGACAGAGGGTGAGATGGCTGGATGGCATCACGGACTCGATGGACGTGAGCCTGAGTGAACTCCGGGAGTTGGTGATGAGCAGGGAGGCCTGGCGTGCTGCGATTCATGGGGTCGCAAAGAGTCGGACACGACTGAGCGACTGAACTGAACCGAACTGAACTGATGTTGTTAAGCCCAAAGAATACGTAAATTTTATTTCATTCAAAGACTATTTTTCGCCATTGTAGCAAAGCCTTTGAGATTATGGAGATGCAAGTTGTCCTAAAGTAGTTGACATAATACTGCAACAAAAACTTCAAAAGCATTTTGTTCTAGTTAACTTTAATGAGTATCTACATTAACTAAAGCCAAAACTTTCCCGCCTTTGCAATTGTCCTCAAAACCTAGTATCACATACACATACACACCCCACTCACATACACACACTCCGAAAATGATGAGTAAATCAGTCTTTATGCTTATTTTTAAGCTTCAAAGAAAATGTTATTTTAAAAATACACCAAGGCATGAGTCCAGAAAAGACATTGTATTGATTGTTCACTGTCATATTCTGTGTGTTCCCTCAATGAGACTATATGTGAGGTTTCTCCTTTCATCACAACTGCAATACTAATCCATAGGGTCACAAAGAGTCGGACATGACTGAAACGACTGAGCACACCACACAAAGTAAATAAATGAGAATTTGTTCTAGACAATGATTTAGACCATAAGAAAAGATTGTTTAAGCAATCTTATTGGGAATGTAAAGCAAAGTTTGTATTTAACTATGTTATCAATTTTCTTATAACAGATTATTTCTTAATGTAGTATCTACTAACATTCTAACAGCATTTATCAAACTAATGTTTTGACTGAATCACAATGAACGTATTGAAAGAGGAATCAGGGGAATAGTATTGGCATGAGAATTTAATCTTAGTAGTTACCCTGGGGGAGTAATAAATCAGTATATTGAGGTTAGGTATAAGTCTTCAGAAGGTTTATATTCTTCTAAAAAATTTAGTATCTGCTTTTGCTTGTCCCTGTTCTACCTGATACGTGTCGTGCTGGTACTGACCCAGCCTCCTTTGAGGAAGTATTGATCAACAAAAAAGACATGACTCCATTGTTAGGGCTAGTACTTGCATCCTCTTGAGTTATCAGGAAGCAGGACACAAACATTCTTTTTATTTCTTAAGGAGTATAGCAGATGGTGAAGAAATAAAAAATAGAGGAGGGGTGGGGGGCAAATTTTGGTCTGTTGGCAGAATTTGAAGGAGAAACATTAATTTCAGATGCAATATGCCGTGAGGTGTCTCCCTAAATGTCTTCTACACAAGTGTTTCATGGAACTCTTGCCAGGTTCTTAGGTGTAATGATAAAGTCCTGTAAAAGACTTGTACATTAGGTGCAATAATTGTTCTAACCTTTCACGTGAGCTCTAGACTCGTGCATCTGGTTGTCTCCTTGACATGTATACTTGGGTGTTTAGTGGTCATTTTGAAATTTCAGTTCAGTTCAGTTCAGTTGCTCAGTCATGTCCGACTCTTTGCAATCCTGTGGACTGCAGCATGCCAGGCTTCCCTGTCCATCACCAGCTCCTGAAGTTTACTCAGACTCATGTCCTTTGAGTCAGTGATGCCATCCAACCGTCTCATTCTCTGTTGTCCCCTTCTCTCCCACCCTCAATCTTTCCCAGCATCAGGGTCTTTTCAGATGAGTCAGTTCTTCACACCAAGTGGCCAAAGTATTTCTAAATTTAATGTGTCCAAAACCTAACTCTTGATTTCCACTCTCTTTTCAATGCCCTCAAAATCAGCTCCCCTTCTCTTCCTTGGCCTTACTACATTTAATACATTTTAAATTTTATTCTTTGAGTTACTCTGTCTAAAAATCTATGTGTTTTCCTTGATTCCATTCTTCCTCTCACATCATCCCATTGATTCATCTGCAAATCCTGTTATTGACTTCTAGTTTCATGCTATTGTGCTCAGGAAAATTCTTGGTATGAATTCACTCTGCTTAAATTTAACATGTGTTTTGTGATTGATCATGTGATCTATCCTGGAGAATGTTCCACGTGTACCTGAGAAGAATGTTCATTCTGCTGCTATTGGATAGAATGTTCTATTTTGTCTGTCAGGACAACCTAGTCTCACATATGGCTCAATTTCACCATTTTATGGTTAATTTTCTATCTGGTTGATCTATCCATTGTTTAGAGTGGATACTTAAGTCCCTTACAATTCGTGCATTGTTGTCTATTTCTCCCTTCAAATCTGTTAGCATTTGCTTAATATTATTTAAGTGTTCTTATGTTGGGTGCATTATGTTTACAGTTGTTTTATTGTCTAGATAAATTGACCCTGTTATCATTATACAATGACCTTCTCTGTCACTAGCTATTGTTTTTGGCTTAAAGTCTATTTTGTCTGATAAAAGTATAACTTCCCCGGCTTTCTTTTGGTATCACTTCCATGGTATACCTTTTTCTATTTCTTCACTTTGAACCCATATGTGTTAATAAAGCTGAAGTGAGTCTCTTGTAGACAGCATTTACATGGGTCTTGGGTTTTTTTTAATCCATCTTTCTACTCTATGCCTTTCAATTGAAGAATTCAATCCACTTACATTTAGAGTAATTATTGGTAGGTAAGGACTTCTTAAGGCCATCATCTTAATTATTTTTGGCTATTTTATAGTTTCCTTGTTTCCTTTTTCCTCTCTTGCTGTCTTCCTTTGTCAATTGATGACTGACCATAGTGGTATGCTCTGATTATCTTCTTACCTTTTGTGAATTACTATAGGTTTTTGCTCTCTGGTTATTATAAAGCTTACATAAAACATCTCATAGTAATAACAGCTTTATACTGATAGCAACTAACTTCAATCACATATGAAAGCTTTACCTTTTTATACTCCCCTTTCTGTTTCTGATGTCACAGTTAATCACATTTTATATTGTGTATTCACTAACAAATTGTGTAGCTATAGTTGTTTTAAATCCTCTTATCTTTAGCCTTAGAGTAGAGTTAATACACCACATTACAATCTTAGAGTATTCTAAGTTTGACTATATATTTACCTTTATCAGTGTGTTGCATATTTTCATATGTTTCATGTTGCTAATGAATTCCTTGCATTTCAGCTTGGAAAACTCCTTTCAGCATTTTTTCACCCCTTCTCTTTATTTAAAAAGTTTTTTAATTGAAGTATTATTGATTTACAACATTATATTAGTGTTACATTAGTGTACAGCACAGTGATTTTATATTTTTATAGATTATACTCCATTTAAAGTTATTATAAACTATGGGCTACATTACCTGTGCTGTACCATATATCTTTGTAGTTTATTAATTTTATATACAGTAGTTTTTGCCACGACCCCTTACCTCCACCCTGCCCCTCACCCCTCTCCCCAGGGGTAGCCACTAGTTTGTTCTCTAAATCAGTCAGTCTGTTTCTGTGTTGTTATGGTCACTTATTAGTTTAGTGTTTAGATTCCACATATAAGTGATAACATTCAGTATTTGTCTTTCTTTAACTTATTCACTAAGCATAATACCCTCCAGGATCATCCATGTTGTTGCAAATGACAAATCTTTACTTTTTTTATAGTTGAGTAATATTTGTGTATATATATACCACACCTTCTTTATCTATTCATTTGTTGCTGGACACTTAGGTTGATTCTGTGTTTCAGCAATTGTCAATAATGTTGCTATGAACAGTGGGGTGCATGCATGTATTGTGGTAAGTGTTAAGGTACCGGTACAAAAATAGAAACATAGATCAATAGATCAGAGTAGAAAGCCCAGAAGTAAATCCACACACTTATGATCAATTAATTTACAACAAAGGAGGCAAGCAGACACAATGGGAAAAGACAGTTTCTTCAATAATTGGTGCTGGGAAAACTGGAAAGCTCTATGTAAAAAAATAAAAGTAGGATATTTTCTAATGCCATATACAAAAGTAAAGTCAAAATAGATTAATGACTTAAATATAAAACCAGAATATTATAAAACTCCTTGAAGAAACTATAAGCAGAATATCTTTGACATAAATCATGGCAATAATTTTGGATCTCTCTCCTAAGAGGAAATGAAAGCAAAAATAAACATATGAGATCTAATTAAACTAAAAAGCTTTTGCACAGCAAAGGAAACCATCAACAAAACAAAAGATAACCTACTGAATGGGAGAAAATATTTGCAAACAACATTATTGATATGGGGTTAATATCCAAAGTATTTTAACAGCTCATACAACACAATGCAAAAAACAAAAACAAACAAAAAACTGCCTCATTAAAAAATGAGCAAAAGGCCTTAACGACATTTTCCCGAAGATATATAGATGGCTAACAGGCACATGAAAAGATGCTCAGTATCATTAAGTATCTGCAAACCAAAATCGCAATGAGATAACACCTTACACTGTCAGAATGACTATCATCAAAAAGATAACAAATAACAAATGTTGATGAGGATGTGGAGAAACACTGTTGCTGGGAATATGAATTGGTGAAATGGAGCAGCCACTATGGTAAACTGAAAACCACAATCACAGAAAACTAACCACTCTGATCACATGGACCACAGCCTTCTCTAACTCAATGAAACTATGGCCATGCCCTGTATGGCCACCCAAGATGAAATGGTCATGGTGCAGAGTTCTGAAAAAATGTGGTCCGCTGGAGAAGGGAATGGCAAGTCACTTCAGTATTCTTGCCTTGAGAACACTATGAACAGTGTGAAAAGGCAAAAAGAGAGGACATTCAAAGAGGAACTCCCTAGGTCGGTAGGTGCCCTGTATATTACTGGAGATCAGTGAAGAAATAACTCCAGAAAGAATGAAGATATGGAGCCAAAGCAAAAGCAATACCCAGTTGTGGATGTGACTGGAGATAGAAGCAAGGTCCAATGCAGTAAAGAGCAATATTATATAGGAACCTGGAATGTTAGGTCCATGAAACAAGGCAAATTGGAAGTGGTCAAACAGGAGATGGCAAGAGTGAACGTCAACATTTTAGGAATCAACGAACTAAAATGGACTGGAATGGGTGAATTAAACTCACATGACCATTAAATCTACTACTGTGGGCAAGAATCCCTTAGAAGAAATGGATTAACCATCACAGTCAACAAAAGTGTCTGAAATGCAGTACTTGGACACAATCTCAAAGATGACAGAATATTCTCTGTTCATTTCCAAGGCAAATCATTCAATATCACAGTAATCCAAGTCTATGCCCCAACCAGTAATGCTGAAGAAGTTGAACGGTTCTATGAAGGACTACAAGACCTTCGAGAACTAACACCCCAAAGATATCTTTTTCATTATAGGGGAATGTAATCCAAAAGTAATAAGTCAAGAAATACCTGGAATAACAGTCAAATTTGGCCTTGGAGTATAGAATGAAGCAAGGCAAAGGTTAATGGAGTTTTGCCAAGAGACTACACTGGTCATAGCAAACACCCTCTTCCAGCAACACAGGAGAAGACTCTACACATGAACATCACCAGATGGTCAATATCAAAATCAGATTGATTATATTCTTTGCAGCCAAAGATGGAAAAGCTCTATACAGTCAGCAAAAACAAGACTGGGAGCTAACTGCGACCCAGACCATGAGCTCCTATTCCAAATTCAGACTTAAATTGAAGAAAGTAGGGAAAACCACTAGACCATTCAGGTATCACCTAAATCATATCCCTTATGATTATACAGTGGGAGTGACAAATAGATTCCAGGGATTAGATCTGATAGATAGAGTGCCTGAAGAACTATGGACAGATGTTCCTGGCATTGTATAGAAGGCAGGAAAAAAGACCATCCCCAAGAAAAAGAAATGCAAAAAGGCAAAATGGTTGTCTGAGGAGGCCTTACAAACAGCTGTGAAAAGAAGAGAAGCAAAAGGCAAAGGAGAAAAGGAAAGATATACCCATTTGAATGCAGAGTGCCAAAGAATAGCAAGAAGAGAAAACAAAGCCTTCCTCAGCGGTCAATGCAAAGAAATAGAGGAAAACAATAGAATGGGAAAGACTAGAGATCTCTTCAAGAGAATTAGAGATACCAAGGGAACATTTCATGCAAAGATGGGCTCAATAAAGGACAGAAATGGTATGGACCAAAGCAGAAAATATTAAGAAGAGGTGGCAAGAATACACATAAGAACTGTACAAAAATATCTTCATGACCCAGATAATCGCGATGCTGTGATCACTCACCTAGAGCCAGATATCCTGGAATGTGAAGTCAAATGGGCCTTAGAAAGCATCACTATGAACAAAGCTAGTGGAAGTGATGGAATTCCAGTTGAGCTATTTCAAATCCTAAAAGATCATGCTATGAAAGTGCTACACTCAATATGCCGGTAAATTTGGAAATCTCAGCAGTGACCACAGGACTGGAAAAGGTCAGTTTTTATTCCAATCCCAAAGAAAGGCAATGCCAAAGAATGCTCAGACTACGACACAATTGCACTCATCTCTCATGCTAGCAAAGTAATGCTCAAAATTCTCCAAGCCAGGCTTCAACAGTACATGAAACCGTGGACTTCCAGATGTTCAAGCTGGATTTAGAAAAAGCAGAGGAACCAGAGATCAAATTGCCAACATCTGGTGGATCATCAAAAAAGCGAGAGTTCCAGAAAAACATCTACTCCTGCTTTATTGACTATGCCAAAGCCTTTGACTGTGTGGATCACAAAGAACTAGAAAATTCTGAAAGAGGTAGGAATACCAGACCACTTGACCTGCCTCCTGAGAAATCTGTATGCAGGTCAAGAAGCAACAGTTAGAACTGGACTTGGAACAACAGACTGGTTCCAAATAGGGAAAAGAGTATCAATACATTGTCACCCAGCATATTTAATTTATATGCAGAGTACATCATGAGAAACACTGGGCNGCATCACCGACTTGATGGACATGGGTTTGGGTGAACTCTGGGAGTTGGTGATGGACAGGGAGGCCTGGCGTGCTGTGGTTCATGGGGTCGCAGAGAGTCAGACACGACTGAGCGACTGAACTGAACTGAACTGAGCAAGCTCTTTGAGTTAGTGATGGACAGGGAGACCTGTCGTGCTGCCATCTGTGATATTGCAAAGAACTGGACACAACTGAGGGACTGAACTGAACTACAGTAAATAGTTTGGAGGTTCTTTAAAAAACTAAAAATAAAACTACTATATGATCCACCAATTTCACTCCTGGGTATATATCTAAAATTCAAAAGTATTTATGTACCCCAGTGTTCTTAGCAGCACAGTTTACAATAGCCTAGATAGGGAAACAGTCTAAGTATCTTTCAACAGACAAATGGATAAAGAATTTAGTTCATTCAGTAACTATCTCAGCTCCAGAATTTCTGTTTAGTTCTTTGTGTGTGTGTGTGTGTGTGTGTGTGTGTGTGTGTGTGTGTGTCTGTGTCTGTGTGACTGAGCATCTCTTTGTTAATTAATTTTCTCATTTTGTTGATATATTGTTTCTGTGATTTTGTTGAATTGTCTTTCTATGTTTTCTTGTAGCTCATCGAGTTTCCTTAAAGCTATTTTGGGTTTTTCATTGGGTAAACCACAGATCTACATGTCTTTGAGTTTAGTTACTGAAAGACTACTGTGATCCTTTTGTGGTTATGTTTCCTTGATTTTTCATGTTCCTTAGAGTTTTGTGTTGCTGTCTTTGTGCTTGAGTAGCAGTCCCCTCTTCCAGTCTTTACTAACTGCTTTTGGGTGAGAATTACCTTCCATCAGTCCTACTAGAGATTTTAAGGCTTTAGCAGACTTTCTGTGATTACACCTGCTCCCTCTTGTGGCAGAATTCTTAGTGAATTACATGAAGTAATATATTTTCAGGGTTTAGTGCAGAGCCTGGTACACAAAGAATATTCTGTGCATTTTAGTTATGATTATAATTGTTGGTGGTGGTAGTGATGGTGGTGGTGATGGTTGTTGAGCTATTTAATTCTCTATAAAACATTGATTTAAATTCCTGTTATGTGGATTTTAGTATCCAAAGCCCTCATTATGATTTTGTACACTCTTGCCCTGGGCTTATGTTTTCGTGGACCACTCTGACTTTGCTTTCCTGTCTCTGATGAATTTTTGTTCCTTGCTCTGAAACTAATGGCTATTCACTTTTCCATCATGCTTTTAAGTCAAAGGCAAGGTTGTCTGTCATCATTTCCTTCAGAGTGAGGTAGGAGATAGGTGAGCCCCTGTTTTTGTCAAGTAGAGTAAAATGCAAGCTTTCTTCTCACCCAGACATTCCAAGGACAAACCTAGTGGCAAAAGCTGAGTTCTACTAAAGTAAAGAGATAACGTGCCCACTCCTGAGGTCAAGGAAGACTTCTCTGTCTGCACATGAACAGGAAGGCTTCTTGTGGGTCAGAAAAGAAGGGGACCCCACCCAATAAGAAGTGTGGTCATGCACCCACAGGTCTCTGTGGTGGGATCCATCTTAGAAAAAAGCTGTGCACGCATTTTGGGGAGGATCCAAAGACCAGTCAGATGTGAAGAAAGAAACAAGATAATGTGCCAAAGGTAAGCAAAGACCCAGAAGGATCACCTCTTCACTGTGCTCTTCCTCACTCAGGACACCCGCACTCCTTTCTGGGTGTGTGTCTCTGCCTAACTTCTGACTTAAGAGGCTACTCCTTATTAAGGGGCATGCCCCCACACTTTCTCTCTGGTTGTGTATTTCTGCCTAGCTTCTCTCTTAAATAAACAAACTGCCTTTCTGTGTGTTCTCCCATACATGTTAGGTTGTGTCTCTAATTATAAACTTTACACCTGTTTTTACAATTTTTGCCTCTTTGAAACATTCTTGCTTTCAAATGAGGGAAAGAGACAGGGCCACTTTGCTGCTCGTGCCTGGTGGTCTAGCAGCTAGGATACCTGGTTTTCATCTAGGTTACCCAGGTTTAGTCCCTGGGCAGGGAACCAAGATCTCTCTACAGGACTGCTTACTGCTCTCCCTCCAAGATCAAGAGCAACCACCAATACAAAGCTGTTTCATGTAGCAGAAATCTAGTTGAAGATTTGGTGGCTACCTTAAGTGTTACATAGGAAACAACTTAGAGTCACATTTAGACCTTTTAGCTGCCATTGTCTGCATCACTCTGTATAAAAACTTATCTTCTGACATCTTGTTAATTCTTTCTTTCTTATCTCTCCTCTTCACTCCTTTCCTCTTGGATTACTCTGGACTTTTGAATTTTCTCTTAATTAGACTGAGCAGCTCACTTTCTCTAGCCATTCCTAAACTTACACAATTATTCTTAAAAAGTAAATAGCACCTTTTATTTAACAAGAGTCAACATTTCTCAGAGAAGTAAGTAGTACATTGTTGTTGTTGTTGTTGAGTCATTAAGTCATGTCTGACTGTTTGAAACCCCATGGAACCCCATGGACTGCAGCACACCAGGCTTCCCTGTCCTTCACTATCTCCTGGAGTTTGCTCAAACTCATGTCCACTGAGTAAATGATGCTATCCAACCATCACATCCTCTGTCGCCCCCTTCTCTTGCCCTCAATTTTTCCAAGCATTAAGGTCTTTTTCAATCATTTAACTTCTACATGCTGCTGCTGCTGCTAAGTCGCTTCAGTCGTGTCTGACTCTGTGCGACCCCATAGATGGCAGCCCACCAGGCTCCTCCATCCATGGGATTTTCCAGGCAAGAGTACTGGAGAGGGGTGCCATTGCCTTTTCCACAACTTCTACATAGTATAAGCTAAAACCTTTGGAAATAAATACTGAGAAGCGTGATTGCCAGATTTAAAGTAATAAACAAATAAATAAAAATCACCTTAATTTTCAACCATGGTTCTGTCACATTCCACAGATGTTGTTTAAATACCCTTTAAACTTCCAGATCAGAGCAACTAAATTTTATTTAAACTTCCTTCTCTTTAATAAGACACTCAATAGTCATTTAACAGGATCATTTAGGAGGAAATTAAACTTCCTTTTCCTTCTTTATCCTGTTTCCAGGAAATCAGTGTTTCCAAACAATGCATTTCAGTGGTAAGAATTTCTAATACTCTTGGGTGAAGTGCAATGAACACTAGCTAGAATCTAGAGCCTAGGTTTCAGTCTGGATAATTTAGCAAATTTTTTAACCTAACTCCCTCTGTTTTAAAATGATGTCGGGTGTATTAATTTTTTATTGCTGCTGTAACAAATTACCATAAAATTGGTGGTTTAAAACAACGCAAAATTATTATCTCACAGTTCAAGAGGTCAGAAATCTGGCTCCAATCTCACTGGGCTCAAGGTCTTAGGAAGACTGGGTTCCTTTCTGGAGACCCTGGAAAAAGCACATGGTATCATTAGTTGAGGCACACAGGATCTTTAGTTTAGGTCTGCAGGATCTAGTTCTCTGACCAGAGGTTGAACTCTGGTCCCCTGCACTGGGAACGGAGAGTCTTAGCCACTGGACCACCAAGGAAGAGAATCTAGGAGAGAATCTTGCTCTTACCAACTCTATTGGCTGCCCACATGTCTTGACTTTTGGTTGACATCTTCTTCCCTCTTCCACTTTTTTATCTCTGTATCCACATTGGGCCCACAGGGATAGTCCAGAATAATGAGTTTTAGTGGTAAGAATTTTTTTCCAGCTAATTATCAATTTCAATTCCTTCTGCAACCTTAATTTTCCTTTGCCATTCTAGGTAACATATTCAGATTCTGTGAATTAGAAAATGGACATCTTTTGGAAGGGCATTATTCTGCCTACCATATCAGGTAACAAAATATTTCTGGTATATTTAAATGAAGAAAGTCTATGATTTTTTTTTTTTTAAACAAAATCCAGCACATAGTTTTGGAGGAGAGAAAGGGTAGTTCGTTACACCTCCACTGAAGAGAAACATTTGTCTTTACTAACACTGTTTAGTAAACGCTCTGCAGTGGATATTGCTGTCTTACTGAGTGCTCAGTTTCTATTCCATCTTGTTTTGTTTCTGAGAAACTTCTGCTTCTCCACTAATGAGTCCCATGGGACTGCAAATCAGTTGCCTTGTTCTGCAGAAGAAGCAGAAATTTAATACATGGTGGCAACTGAATTCTCTCCTTCAGTTCAGTTCAGTTCATTTGTTCAGTTGTGTCTGACTCTTTGCAACCTTAGAAACTGAATTATGGGAAAGGAACAAGATTGAAAATAGTGTACTTTTTGTTTCTGTTCCATTAGCTATTTCAGGGGAAAATGTCCAAGCAACAACTACTATTTGGACTCTGTGGGGCTTGAGCATGCCAAGTCTGCTATTTCAGCTTTCTTCTTCTTCCTATAAGCAACTGTATATTCTTTCAATAAATTTCTGTTTTGCTAATTTTAAATAGAATCGATTTCTAGTATGCAGTCAATCTAAGTGATAGTCCACTTTCTTTCTTGACTTGTATAAGTACATTTGCTTGTTCTGTTTCAGCTTGTCTGACCACTCCAGGCTCTTACATCAGGATTCTTTTAGCATTCCTCTCTCTTCTCTGTTCTGTAAGTGTCTGTTCCTGTTGCTTTTTTCCTCCACCTTTCTATTTTCTCTCTATGTGGTTTCTTTCAGAGTTGCGGCTTTGACTCTCATCTTTACACTGATTCATGACTCCTGAACTGATATAACTCTGCATTTGCCCACTATTCATCATCCCCATATATTAATAGATGCTACATAACCAACTTTAGGATTGGAATGAAAATTGACCTTTTCCAGTCCTGTGGCCACTGCTGAGTTTTCCAAATTTACTGGCATATTGAGTGCAGCACTTTCACAGCATCATCTTTCAGGATTTGAAATAGCTCAACTGGAATTCCATCACTTCCACTAGCTTTGTTCATAGTGATACTTTCTAAGGTCCACTTGACTTCACATTCCAGGATGTCTGGCTCTAGGTGAGTGATCACACCATCGCGATTATCTGGGTTGTGAAGATCTTTTTTGTATAGATCTTGTGTGTATTCCTGCCACCTCTTCTTAATATCTTCTGCTTCTGTTAGGTCCATACCATTTCTGTCCTTTATCGAGTCCATCTTTGCATGAAATGTTCCCTTGGTATCTCTAATTTTCTTGAAGAGATCTCTAGTCTTTCCCATTCTATTGTTTTTCTCTATTTCTTTGCATTGATCGCTGAGGGAGGCTTTGTTTTCTCTCCTTGCTATTCTTTGGAACTCTGCATTCAGATGCTTATATCTATCCTTTTCGCTTCTCTTCTTTTCACAGCTATTTGTAAGGCCTCCTCAGACAGCCATTTTGCTTTTTTGCATTTCTTTTACTGGAAGAAGCACAAACTGGAATCAAGATTGCTGGGAGAAATATCAAGAACCTCACATATGCAGATGACACCACCCTTATGGCAGAAAGTGAAGAGGAACTAAAAAGCCTCTTGATGAAAGTGAAAGAGGAAAGTGAAAAAGTTGGCTTAAAACTCAACATTCAGAAAACTAAGGTCATGGCATCTGACCCCATCACTTCATGGGAAATAGATGGGGAAACAGTGGAAATGATGTCAAATTTTATTTTTTGCTCCAAAATCACTGCAGATGATGATTGCAGCCATGAAATTAGAAGACACTTACTCCTTGGGAGAAAAGTTATGACCAACCTAGATAGAATATTAAAAAGCAGAGACATTACTTCGCTAACAAAGGTCCATCTAGTCAAGGCTATGGTTTTTCCAGTGGTCGTGTATGGATGTGAGAGTTGGACTGTGAAGAAAGCTGAGCACTGAAGAATTGATGCTTTTGAACTGTGGTATTGGAGAAGACTCTTGAGAGTCCCTTGGACTGCAAGGAGATCCAACCAGTCCATTCTAAAGAAGATCAGTCCTGGGTGTTCATTTGAAGGACTGATGCTGAAGCTGAAACTCCAATACTTTGGCCACCTCATGCGAAGAGTTGACTCATTGGAAAAGACCCTGATGCTGGGAAGGATTGAGGGCAGGAGGAGAAGGGGACGACAGAGGATGAGATGGTTGGATAGCATCACCGACTTGATGGACATGGGTTTGGGTGAACTCCGGGAGTCGGTGATGGGCAGGGAGGCCTGGCGTGCTGCGATTCATGGGGTCGCAAAGAGTCGGACACGACTGAGAGACTGAACTGAACTGAACACAACCAACTTAAACACAGTATGACCCAAATCATGCATCTCTCACTGATTCAAAAACCAGTTCTCTCTCCTTCATTTCTGACATCTGTTATCCAGTCACCCAAGAAGGAAGATTGATGGAGAACTTTACATTTTTCTTATTTTCACTGTATTGAGTATCTATTGCTTTTGTCTACCCTATACGACAATTTCTTCCAGAAAATGCATTTCTTACATTCCATGCCAATCATAGTATCCTGCCTCCTCTCTTCACAGGAGTGGTCATGTGATCCATACAGAACAAATATGTAGAATATATCTGTAATAGATGGATGCTGAGAAAGAAAAGGCATTGTTCTTTGAGTTGCTAAGCTGGAAGTATATAAATCTGTCATATGAAGAAAGCCTATTTAGCCGAATACACTCAATGTATAAGCAGAATTATGGTGAAAAGGTGGAGATACACAGCCTTGAATCTAATACTAAAGTTGAGTCCAATCTAGACTTTCCAGTTCTTTGTCGCAATACATTTTATTTGTCCTTAAGCTAGTTTGAATTGGGCTTCCATGACTTTTATTATGCTAAAGAGCATAGTATTTAGCAAGAGCATTATGCTAAAGAGCTTTCAGTGTCTAAATCCTCTTGCTCTTAAATTCAAATGCCTCACATGCATTCTTTCTTTCTCTTCTATTACTGCTAAACCAACCAATGATTTCAAATCATTTTTCTATTACAACAGCTGCCATATGGCTCAGCTTGCTGCCAACCTATAGTTCATTTAATATATCCATCACACTGTTATCAGTTAGCTTACTAATAAAATGTGAATTATATTACTCTTTTCTTTAACTATCTTCAATGTTTCTCTATGACATATTGAACAAAGCCCTCACTTTTTAAAAGTCATGTAGTTGTTGTTGTTCAGTCGCCCAGTCATGTCAGACACTTTGTGATCCCATGGACTGCAGCACACCAGGCCTTCCTATCCTTCACCATCTCCTGAAGTTTGCCCAAGTTCATGTCCATTGCATCAGTGATACCATCCAGCCATCTCATCCTCTAACGCCCTCTTCTGCCATCAATCCTCCCCAGCATCAGGGACTTTTCCAATGAGTCGGCTGTTTGCATCAGAAGACCAAAATACTCGAGTTTCAGCTTCAGCATCAGTCCTTCCAATAAGTATTCAGGGTTGATTTCTCTTAAGATTGGTATGATTTCCTTGCTGTCCAAAATACCCTCAGGAGTTTTCTCCAACACCATAATTTGAAGGCATCATTTCTTCAGCATGTAAGGTTACCCCAAATGAGTATGATCTAGCCTGAGATTACCATTCATTCACTTATTCATTCATTCAACAAATGTTTATTGATCTCCACTTTTTTTTTTTCCAGATATCATTCTGGATAGAGTTGACATAGTGATGACAAAATAGCTTATACCCTGGTGGGAAGATTACGACTCTTAACAACATCCTTCCAAAGTATCTGATCTGGTGTGATCTAAGGATAGTTGTATAAGCCTCTGCTCTTAGTTTGCTGTTCTTAGTTTTCGCTGATCTTCCCCACCTGCTTAAGAGCAAAATCCAGTTCTAAATTCTCTATTTGGTTGATCACTTAATAGTACTTATCTGTAAGTGTTGACTCATTGGAAAAGACTCTGATGCTGGGAGGGATTGGGGGCAGGAGGAGAAGGGGACGACAGAAGATGAGATGGCTGGATGGCATCACTGACTCGATGGATGTGAGTCTGAGTGAACTCTGGGAGTTGGTGATGGACAGGGAGGCCTGGCATGCTGCGATTCATGGGGTCTCAAAGAATCGGACACGACTGAGCGACTGAACTGAACTGATCTTTAAGTCTCCTTGGTGATTTATTTATTAGTCTTAATTAGTCTTATTTTACATAATTACTTCCAGGTCCTTCTTGCCCTAAACAAAAACATCTTGAGGGCAGAGAACAGATTGTATTCATCTTTGTACCCTTATCATGCTTAATGTAAAGGAAAAATTTTTTAATATTTATCTATTTCACTGCACTGGGTCTTAGTTACAGCATGTGGGATCTTTGATCTTTAGTTGCAGCTTGTGGGATCTAGTTCCCTAACTAGTGAGGGAGCTCAGGCCCCCTGCATTAAGGAGTGCAGGGTCTTAGGCACTGGAACACCAGGGATGTCCCCTCATCATGTTTTGCATATAATACTCTTCAAATTTGCTTTAATCATATCTGTTGAACAATCATTGTTGAAACACAAATGCAAATACATTAACTGTATTTTAAATTATATTTTAAATATAATAAATTATAAATATTAATAAATATAATTATATTTTAAATTATATTTTAAATATAAATTATAAATATTAATAAATATAATTATATTTTAAATATGATTGTCCCTATTATATAACAAGTTACCTTAGATGATTTTCATAGATGATTTATGTTAAATCATTCAAAATAATCATAATTTTATGATGGTTAAATAAATTATCATTTGCACTTACTTGATGTAAAATACAATATAAAAACAACAAAATGACCTGGTCATATTTCCAACAATTATTTCAGCTTTATTTGTCCTGGTGATTGTAAAGGAAAAACAAGTATTTCTGATATACATTGCTTCTGAGGGTGCTTTCCTTTAAAAGGTCTTGGAAATCTAGTTCATAATTAAGTAAAAACTACAAAATAAATAGGAATAACAATTTACTAATTTTCCTCCACTTTCTCACTCCTTTCTGAAAAGGTGACTCTTAAGAAGAACACAGGGCTCTTTGTTCCTGAGCCTTAGTTTTCTCGTTTGCAAAATGTGGATGATAAAAACTAATCTTAATGAGATTGAGATTACATTTGTCTCTCACGGTAATAGTATATAATCCAGTACTCTGCTACTTACCATTTGAGTGACCTTGGCCTAGTTACTTCACTTCTTTGAAATTTTTTCTCATTTGTAACGTATGGCTAATATAATGTAGGTTTGTAGTGGGAATCAGATAAAAAATGACATGTGAAAACGTTTTTATAAAGTACTAGAAAATATAAGGATAGTTATTTCCAAAGCAACTACCACTGGTCCAATTTTCCCTGCGACAGTGTGTTGCATGTTCTTAGATAAAATATTATATGGAAGGTAACTCAAAATCCTTTCTCCATATCACTTCCTTCTCTCTGCATCTGCTTTCCTAGGGAAACAGGATATAGTTCTTCCCTTGTACTTGTCTAGGTTATAGAAAAGGCATTAGTGGCAAAGAATAGCACTTGCCCTATGCTAGTCCCAATCATTCGAGAATAAGAGTTAATGAAATTTCTGCCCCTTCTACAAGTAAAAAAAACAATAACAATTCTTAAAACAGTCTTTTAGATGCTATATAAACAATGGATTTCTAAAGAGAACTTTCTCTAATAGTGAAAAAGCAATTTGTATATAATTATAACTAGACGATCGTGAATGTTTACTAACTGAAAGTCATTCATGAAACTAAACTCAACGTATAATCTTCCTTGAATCAAAGTAGCAGTGTAATATAGCAGTTTTTATTATTAACATAAAAAACAGAAATTATACAGAAAAGGGAAAATAAGATATTTCCAATTGTTGATCATTTTTTCTTAATTAACAATTTCTTAACCAATGAATGATAAAGTTAAATTGAGAGAGAAACGGAGAAATTTCTAAAGTTGAATTTTTGCTTATTAACTTTCCAGGATGTAGTTATAAGGTATCTTAACTCTGTAATCCCTGTCAACAGCCTCTTCTGCAAATTAATAATTTACTAAACAAATGGCTGTCCTCTTGTTAGAGACCTAGAATTCAAAATCATGTTAAGGATAGGGACAAATTATGCACATAACCTCTGTTTTATTATTAAAATGGAAGTGTTGGTTGATCAGTTGTATCTGACTCTTTGCAACCCCATGAACTGTAGCCTGCCAGGCTTCTTTGTCCATGGAATTCCAGGCAAGAATACTGGAGTTGGTAAGCCATTCCCTTCTCCAGGAGATCTTCCTGACCCAGGGATTGAACCCTGGTCTCCTGCATTGCAAGCAAATTCTTTACCATCTGAGTTATCAGGGAACCCCATCAGCTCTCTTACTAAAGCTGGTCTCTAAACAGGTATACATTTTAAAACTCACACCAACGAGGGCGGCATGAGTATTCCAGGAATCCAGAAGAAAGTGTATCAAAAAGTTGTTCTTAATTTGGTATGTGGCTTAATGCTACTTGGGGGCTTCCCTAGTGGCTCAGATGGTGAAGAGTCTGCCTGCAATGGAGTGCATTCAGTCCCTGGGTCAGGAAGATCCCCTGGAGAAGGGAATGGCTATCCACTCCAGTATTCTTGCCTGGAGAACTCCATGGGCAGTGGAGCCAGGTGGGCTACAGTCCATGGGGTCGAAAAGAGTCTGACACAACTGAGGAACTAACACACTTCTAATGCTATTTACTCAACTTCCTGTGTAGGTATGGTGAAATATCACACCCACAACACAAAACTAAATGTGACTGGAAGGATGTGACATTGTTGCAACACTGTTGCATGCTGACACAAACCTTACACCTAGTCCAAATTCTCCTCTACAATTTTTATATTACTTGGATTTAGTGGAAACCCAGAAAATGATATAATGAATTTCCCCAAGAAATAAACTCATTATGCCTGGATCTTTTCAAGTCAAGGGGATTTAAATGGAGAGAAAGCAATTTACCATAACATCCACATAACACTATGGATAAAAAGTCATACTTTGGAGCCCCATTACAGAGGTTCAAATCCCGCTTCCACAATATACTAGTTGTGTAATCTAGGGCAAACTGCTTAACATCTCTGTGCATTAGTTTGTTCATAAGTGAAATCATGATAGTTAGACTCCATCTCATAGAGTTCTTAAGGATCCAATGAGTTGCTATCTGCATGGTAGTACTTGGAATATAGTACACGATATAAACCTTTGATAAATTAACAGAACTAGTTATAAGAAATAGTGGGAAGAACTTACTGAGAAATTCCTACAGTTACCACTCTGCTTTTGTCAGTAATGAAAGCTATTTTAAAATATTCATGTCAATGTATGGCAAAACCAATACAGTATTGTAAAGTAAAATAAAGTAAAAATAAATTAAAAAAAAATAATAAAATTCAGCAAAAAAAAAAATAATAATAATTGAGAGATTTCCAATGGTGACTTTGAAATATACAAGTATCCACTAAATATCTACTGTGCCTGGTGTCTTGGGGACACAAAATAAATTTATGTAGTCTCTGTGCCTCCGGAAGTTATTCTACACTAAATTTAGAATAAGGACTTGCCTGGTGATAGAATAAATGCTCATAGCGCAATTAATAATAAAATTCAGCAAAAAAAAAAAAATAATAATAATTGAGAGATTTCCAATGGTGACTTTGAAATATACAAGTATCCACTAAATATCTACTGTGCCTGGTGTCTTGGGGACACAAAATAAATTTATGTAGTCTCTGTGCCTCCGGAAGTTATTCTACACTAAATTTAGAATAAGGACTTGCCTGGTGATAGAATAAATGCTCATAGCGCAAAGTTCAAAGAAATATGCAACAAAAAACACTGGAGGGCCACATAAATTACTTGGTTACTATTCACAATTCAAGCGCTCTAAGATGTATACTAAGGAAAACGCCACTACCACTTGGGAATATATTTATTTTGACATCTACACAGACAGCTGCTAAATACAATGACTCACATCAAAAGACATTCTGCAGAAACAGCAATACTTTCCGTTTTTTCCGTCTGGGGTATCTGACAAAACCTGAGAGCAATCCCGCAAAACCACAGCAGATGAAAGTTGCACAGGAAACATCGAAGGGATAGACCGACGACCTAAGAACCGTGAGGAAAACGTGGTGGGCTGGGCGAATACCTGGATCTGGGACGCAAAGAGAGGCTCCGAACCACGATCGGAATTAGGGACGAGGTTGTTCCCATGGCTTGATACTGATCAGTCCGCAAAGCCCGGAGGCGAGAACCAAGGGGTTCCCCTCCTGTGCCATCTCCTCCCAGACCATGCGATCCTCTCGGACCGGTGGGGCTGTGGGGCCACGGAAGCTTCTGAGCGAGGAGCCGTCGCGATGCGGGGCACAAAGAATGCAGCCCAAACCGCCCTAAGGCCTCCCGCGGCCCCGCTCCAGGGCATGACCAACGCCACTCTAAGAGACGACAGGTTCCTGAAAGCTAACGGTCCCTACGCCGCCTCCCACATCTCTGGGATGGGCATCCGAGAGTAAGCCCGGGCCACCACATCCCAGCCCCGTGGGCCGCTGAGGTGCCAGCCCGGGTTACCCGGGGCCGAGGCTCCCCTCAGCCCGTCGCCCGCGTCCCAGGCCGGCACGTCACTTCCGGCGCGCGCGCCCGCTGGCGAAGAGGGACGGGGTCCCGGGCCCGGGTGCGCGACTGCCCGGGGGCGCGCAGGGGGGGCGGGGCGGGGGAAGGGGGAGTGTCTGCCCGCTGCCGCCGCCGCCGCCGCTACCGCCACCGCCGTGGCCGCCGGGGCTGAGTTCGCCGAAGCCCTGGCTTCAGAATCTGCCCAGTCTTCCCGCCCGCATTCTGGGCGCCAGTCCCGGGAGCACCGACTGCTGTGACCGGTGTAGAAGCGGGAGCTGCCTTCGCCTGTGGAGCAGCGGGGACGGTGCCAGCCCCGCTTCCCTTCCCTCACCCCTTCCTCGCGTCGCCCCAGTCATGGGGAACGCGGCGACCGCCAAGAAAGGCAGCGAGGTGGAGAGCGGTGAGTCAAGGGCCGGGTCTGGGGGCCCGCCGGGCGGGCCGGCGCGGGGTCGGAGCCCGGAGGCCGCAGGCATGGTCCAGGCCTCAGCGGCCGCCGGGAACCACTCAAGGGGGCCCTGGGGACCAGCTGCCTTCCTCCTCCACGCCCTCCCCCCAGCTCCGGCGAGAGAGCTGAGCGTCGAGGGCCGGATGGAGAGGGCGAGGGAGGAGAGCGGTCGCCGTGACTCCCTTTTACACTAGAGCCGGGGGACTCCCAAGCTTAGACACTTCCCCAAATATGGTCGGGATAAAGAAGTCTCTTGGACCATCCCAAGCTCTCTCCCTCCCCGCCCCCCGCCCCCGTCCCCGGCTTTGGGAGCCACAGGTAGTGTTGTCTCTTC